>CM038214.1:209474493-209842724 GCA_021442155.1 Cymbidium sinense
AAACTAAAAGGCTAAACCTAAACTTAAAAATAAATAAAATAAACTAATAAAATAAAATAAAATAAAATAAATAAAAACACAAACTAAAGAAATAAAATAAACTAAGAATAAAAGCCTAAATATAATAAAAACTAAATGTAATATAAAAAAATAAACCTAAAATAAAATAAAATAAAAACTAAATAAAAACCTGAACCTAAAAAAATAAACCTCAAAATAAAACTTAAAAATAAATAAAAAATAAAACCTAAACAAAAAGAAAAATCCTAAACCTAAACTAAAAAAATTAAGCAAAATAAAATAAACCTAAACTTAAACTAAAATAAACTAAACCAAAATAAATAAAACCTAAACCTAAACCTAAAATAAACTAAACATAAACACTAAATTAAATAAAATAAATAAACTAAAAATAAACCTAAACTAAAAAATACAACCTAAAAATAAACCTAAAATAAAAACCTAAAACATAAACCTCAAAAAATAAAATAAAAAACTAAACCTAAACTTATAAATAAAATATAAAACTAAAAACTAAAAAATATAATAAAAATAAAGCTCAACTTAAAAATAAATTAAACTTAAACCTAAACCTAAAAAATAAACTAAAATAAAAAACCTAAACTAAAATAAATAAACCTAAAATAAAAAATAAATTAAATAAAAAAATAAACATAAATAAAAAAAATAAAATAAACTAAAATAAAATAAACTAAATAAATAAATAGAAGAAGAAATGTTGAATCTGAATTTGTTCCCTATTTTTTTAAAAAAAAAACCAAAGACCCTAAACCCTAAACTAGAAATTGAACCCTAAACCCGAAATCCTAAATCCTAAACCTTAAAAACCCTAATCCCTAAACACTAAATCCTAAATCAAAACTCAAAACCTTAAAACCATAAACTTTAAAACTTAAACCCTAAATCCAAAAAAACCTTAAACACTAAACCCTAAATCCCAAACCCTAAACCTTAAACTAACCCTAAACCCTAAACCCTAAAAAGCTAAAAACTTGAACCTAAACTAAATAAAACCTAAAAATAATATAAATAAAAAATCCTAAACCAAAATAAAAAAATAAAAGAAAAGAAAAACATAAACTAAAACCTAAACCTAAAAAGAGAATAAAATAAAAATAAAAACTAAAATAAAATAAAATAAATAAAAACCTAAACTAAACTAAAAAATAAAATAAAATAAAAAATTTAAAATAAAAATAAAATAAACCTAAAATAAATTAAAAAACTAAATAAAACCTAAACCTAAACAATAAACCTAAAAATAAAACATGAAAATAAATAAAAAATAATAACTAAACTCTAAGAAAAACTAAACCTAAAATAAAAATTTAAAAAATTAAAAGAAAATAAAATAAAAACTAAATAAAAACCTAAACCTAAAAAATAATCCTAAAAATAAATAAAAAATAAAACCTAAACCTTAAACTAAAAAAAATAAAACCTAAAATAAAATAAATCTAAACCTAAACTAAATAAAATAAAATAAACTAAAAATAAACCAAAACCTAAACTAGATAATAAAACCTAAAAATTAACCTAAAATAAAAACATAAAACCTAAACCAAAAAAATAAAATAAAAACCTAAACTTAAACTAAAAAATAAAAAATATAACTTAAACCTAAAAAATAAAATAAAAATAAAACTCAATTAAAAAATAAACCTAAACCTAAACTTAAACCTAAAAAATTATACAAAAATAAATAAACTAAACTAAATAAATAAATAAAACTAAAAAATAAACATAGATAAAAATAAAAAATAAAATAAAATAAATAAATAAATATAAAATAAAAGTAAACTAAGCCTATAATTATTAAATGAAACCCTAAACCCTAATAACCCTAAACCCTAAACCCTAAACCACACCTAAAGCCTAAAGCTAAAACTAAAACTAACCCTAAACCATAGCCCTAAACCCTAAACTCAAAAACCATAAATCCTAAACCCTAAACCCTAAAACCAAAAGAGCTAAACCTAAACTAAATAAAAACTAAAAGTAAAATTTATAAAAAAACATAAACCTAAATAAAATAAAAACCTAAACTAAAACCTAAACCTAAACCTAAAAATAAAATAAACTAAAATAAATAAATCACAACATAAGGTAAATAAAAAACAAAAAATAAACCTAAGAATAAAAAACTAAAATAAAATAATAGCTAAACATAAAATAAAAATAAAATAAAATAAAAACTAAATAAAAACCTAAACCTAAAAATAAAACTTAAACCCGAAACTAAAAAAAGTAAACCTAAAATAAAAATAAAATAAATGAAATAAAATAAACCTAAACCTAAACTAAAATGAATAAAACCTACACCTAAACCTAAACCTAAACTAAATAAAATAAAATAAACTAAAAGTAAACATAGACCTAAAGTGAAAAATAAAACCTAAAAAAATTAATAAAAACCTAAACGTGGTCCTGAAAATAAAAAATAAAACCTAAATTTAAAAAATAAAACAAAAATAAAACTCAACTAAAATATATACCAAAAACTTAAACCTAAACATAAAAAATAAACTAAAATAAAAAACCTAAACTAAAATAAATAATCTTAAAATAAATAAACTCAGCTAAATAAAAAAGATAAACCTAAATAAAAATAAAAAATAAATTAAATAAACCTGAGCCTACTAGTTTACTTAATTTAAAAATAAAACCATAAACCCTATATCCTAAACCTAAGTAAATAATCCTTTTAAACCCTAAAAAACCATATAAACCCCAACCCTAAAGTAAAACCCAAAACCCTAGCCCCAAACCCCAAACCCTAAACCCCAACCCTAAACCCTAAACCTAAACACAAACCCTAAACCCTAACCTAAACCACAAACACTAAAACCCCAACCCTAAACCTAAACCTAAAGTAACTAAATAAATTAAAATAAACCTAAACCTAAACCTAATAAACCTAAACCTAAACCCAGAATGGAACCTGATGGAAGGAACGATTAGGCCTAATCATCTGGCGATGGAGGTGAAGGCTGAGGCGAGGATTATCATAGTGGTGGTGGGGGATCTGGAAGTGCTGGTGGATATGGAGGTGGTGGTTGGAGCAGTGGTGGCTATGGAGGAGGGAGGAGCGACAAAGGTTATAGCCGTGGTGGTGGTGGAGGGAGAGATCGGAGATATGATGACGGATCACACAACTAAACCCTAAGCCCTAAACTCTTAAATCCTAAACCCTAAACCCTAAACCCTAAAGACTAAACAACCCAACCCACTAAAACCCTAAACCCTAAGACAAACCCAACCTCCTAACCCTAAAAAACCTAAACCACAAACCTAAACCCAAAAAAAAAAAAGAAAATTCTAACCCTAAACCATAAACCCACAAACCTCTGACCCTAAACCAACCTAAAGAAACTTAAATAAACCCTAAACCTAAACCCTAAACCCTAAAAACCTAAAAACTTAAAAACCTAAACCTAAAATAAATAAAGCCTAAAAATAAATGAAATAGAAAAACTTAAATCTAAATAAAATAAAATAAAATAAAATAAAATAAAATAAAAACTTAAAGTAAAACCTAAACCTAAACCTATAAATCTAAAATAAAATATAATAAAAAAAACTAAAATAAAACTACCAAAAAATAAAATAAATAAAATAAAACCTAAATAAAATAAAACTGAAATGTAAAATAAAAATAATATAAATCTATAATAAAATAAAATAAAAATAAAATAAAGACCTAAACCTAAAAAATAAAGCTAAAAATGAATACAAAAGAAAACCTAAACCTAAAATAAACAAAATAAAATTAACCTAAACCTAAACTAAAATAAATAAAATCTAAACCTAAACATAAAATAAACTAAACCTAAACCTTAAACTAAATAAAATAAAATAAACTAAAAATAAACCTAAACCTACACTAAAATAAAACCTAAAATAAACCTAAAAAAATAAAACCTAAAACCTAAACCTAAAAAAATTTAATTAAAATTTAAACCTAAAACTAAAAATAGAAAATAAAACCTAAAACTAAAAAATAAAATAAAAATAAAACTCAACTAAAAAATAAACCTAAAAAACTAAAATAAAAAATCTAAACTAAAATAAATAAACCTAAAATAAATAAACTAAACTAACTAAAAATAAAACATAAACCTAAATAAAATTAAAAAATAAAATAAATTGAAATAAACCCAAATAAATAAAAAAAATTAAATAAACATGAACCTATGAGTTTACTTAATTTAAAATAAAAAAACCCAAATAAACCCTATGTAACCCTAAGCTAAACCCTAAACCTATAACCACAAACCAAAAAACAACTCTAAACCCTAAATCGTAAACCCTAAAACCCTAAAGCATAAACCCTAAACCCTAAACTTTAAACATAGAACCCTAAATCTTAAACCCCAAACCCTAAACCCACCCTAAACTAACCCTAAACCCTAAACTAACCCTAAACCTTAAGAATGGGTAGATCCTTGAAAGCAGGAACATCACCCTCAACTAGGCTTAGTCTAGATCTGCTGGTGGAGGCGAAGGCGGAGGCAGCGATTATCGCAGTGGTGGTGGGGGATCTGGAGCTACTAGTGGATATGGAGTTGGTGGTAGGAGCAGTGATGGTTATGGAGGCGGAAAGAGCGATGGAGGTTACAACCATGGTGGTGGCGGAGGAAGAGATCAGGGATATGATGCGATCGCTACTGAGAGGTGGGAGTGGTTTTGATGAGAACTGGAGAAACTAAAGAACAGTCGATCCGATCTGCTGCTTATGGAACTGTGTCTTTACAGTAGAGATGGTTCTACTTATCTAGGGCTTTTGATTTATATGTGCTAATTTTTTATCTAAACCAAAACCTAAACCTAAAGATAAATAAAAAAATCTAAACCTAAACCTAAAAAAATAATCAAAATAAACTACAATAAAATAAATAAAAACCTAAACTAAACTAAAATAATTACATAAACCTAAGAATAAAATTCCTAAATAAAATAAAAACTAAATGTAAAATAAAAATAATATAAAATGAAAACTAAATAAAAACCTAAACCTAAAAATAAAACCTAAAAGTAAATAAAAAATAAAACCCAAACCCTAAACTACAAAAACCTAAACCCTAAACTAAATAAAATAAAATAAATTATAAAGTAAAACCTAAAAATAAACCTAAAACCTAAACCCTAAACCCTAAAAAGCTAAAAATGTAAACCTAAACAAAAATAAAATAAAATAAAAAAAATAAAACATAAACAAAAACCTAAACCTTAACCTAAACTAAAATAGAAAATAAAATAAAAAATAAAAACTAAAATAAAATAATATAAATAAAATCCTAAACTAAACTAATAAAATAAAACTAAACCTAAGATAAAAATAAAATAAACCAAAAATAAAATAAAGTAAAAATTAAATAAAAACCTAAACCTAAAAAATAAACCTAAAAATAAAACCTAAAAATAAATAAAAAATAATAACGAAACCCTAAACTAAAAAAAAAAACCTAAAACTAAAATAAAAATAAAATAAACCTAAACTAAAATAAACTAAACTAAAATAAAATAAAATAAAACTAAACTATAAAATAAACTTAAACTGACTAAAAAAAAAATAAAAAATTAATAAACCTTAAATAAAATAAACTAAACTAAATAAAATAAAATAAGCCAAAATAAAAAATAAAAAATAAAATGAAAATAAAACTAAACTAAAAAATAATAAAACCTAAACCTAAAAAAAAAAAAAACTAATCTAAACTAAATAAAATAAAATAAACCTAAATAAAATTAAAAAAATAAAATAAATTAAAATTAATAAAAAATAAAGTAAATAAACCTAAACTTACTAGTTTACTTAATTTAAAAAAATTTTAAATAAATAAAAAGAAATGAAAAAAAAAATAAACCCAAACTTACAAAAAACTAACCCAAAACCCAAACCTAAAAACCTAAAAACCCTAAATCCAAACCTCAAACCCTAAACCCTAAACCCTAAACCTAAACCTACCCTAAACCTTACACTAAACCCCAAACCCTAAGCCACAAACCCTAACCTAACCCTAAACCCAAAACTAAATAAAACCAAAATAAAATCTAAACCTAAATATAATAAAATAATAAAATAAAATAAAAACCTAAACTAAAACCTAATCCTAAACCTAAAATGAAATAAAAAAATAAAAACTAAAATAAAATAAATAAAAACCTGAACTAAACTAAAAAAATAAAATAAACCTCAAAATAAAAAAACTAAATAAAATAAAAACTAAACGTAAAATAAAAATAAAATAAACTTAAAATAAAATAAATTAAAAACTACATAAAAACCTAAACCTAAAAATAAATAAAAAATAAAACCTAAACCCTAAACTAAAAAAAACCTAAAGCTAAAATAAACAAAACAAAATAAACATAAACCTAAACTAAAATTAACTAAACTAAAATAAATAAAACCTAACCTAAACTTAAAATAAACTAAACATAAAACCTAAACTAAATAAAATGAAATAAACTAAAAAATAGAACCTAAAAATAAATTGAAAATAGAAGCCTAAAACCTAAACCTAAGAAAAAAAAAACCTAAACCTAAAAGAAAAATAAAACTTAAACTTAAAATAAAATAAAATTAAAAACTAAAAAAAAAAAAAAATAAATTCAAATAAAAACTTAAATGAAAATAAATAAACTTAAAATAAATAAATAATAAATAAAAATAAAAAACCTAAATAAAATAAAAAAACTAAAATAAATAAAAATAAATTAAATGAACTAAACCTCTAGTTTAAAATTTTTTTTTAAAAAAAAAACCAGAACCCTAAAACCCTAAAATAAATCCTAAACCCTAAACCTTGAACCAAAATAACATGACCTTAAAAAACCAAACCCTAAACCCCAAACCCTAAATCAGAAACCCTAAAGCCTAAAGAACCTAAACACTAACCATAAATCCAAACCCTAAAACTAAACCCTAAACACTAAACCCTAAAAACCCTAAACCCTAAAACTAAAAATAAAACCTAAAACCAAACCTAAACATAAAACTTAAATAACAAAAATAAATATAAGAAAACATAAACCTAAATAAAATAAAATAAAAACTGAAACCAAAAAATAACCCTAAACTTAAAAATAAAATAAAATAAAAATTAAAAATAATTTAAAATAAAATAAATAAAAACCTAAACTAAACTAAAAAATAAAATAAACCTAAGAATAAAAACCTAAATAAAATAAAGACTAAACATAAAATAAATACAATAAACCTAAAATAAAATAAAATAAAAACTAAATGAAAACCTAAACCTAAAAAAGAAACCTAAAAATAAAACTTAAAAGTTAATAAAAAAATAAATCCTAAACTCTAAACTAAAAAAAAACTAAACCTAAACCTAAACTAAAATAAACTAAAGTAAAATAAATAAAACATATACCTAAACCTAAATTAAAAAAAATCCTAAAAACTTAAACCTAAACTAAATAAAAGCAAAAAATAAAATAAATTAAAAAACCAAAAATAATAAAAGTAAATATAACTTAAACTAAACATATTCTAAACCTAAATATAAAATAAAATATAAAAAAACTAAAATAAAATAAAATAAATAAAAAGCTAAGCTAAATGAAAAAATAAAATAAACCTGAAAATAAAAAACTAAATAAAATAAAAAATAAACATAAAATAAAAAAATAAACCTAAAATAAAATAAAATAAAAACTAAATAAAAACCTAAACCTAAAAAAATAAACAAAACAAAATCAACCTAAACCTAAACTAAAATAAACTAAACTAAAAAAAAAAACTAAACCTAAAATAAAAACAAAATAAACTAAAATAAACTAAAATAAATAAAACCTAAACCTAAACTTAAAATAAACTAAACTTAAAACTTAAAAATAAAATAAATTAAGCTAAAATAAACCTAAATAATAAAATAAACCTAAAAAATAAATCTTAAATAAAACATAAAACCTAAACTAAAAATAAAATAAAAACCTAAACCTAAAATTAAAAATTAAAATTAAAATAAAACTTAACTAGAAAATAAACCTAAACCTAAAATATAAACTAAAATAAATAAAACTAATTAAAATAAATAAACTGAATTAAATGAAATTAAAAAATAATATAAACTAAAATAAATAAATAAAATAAACTACATAAACATAAACACACTGGATTACTTAATTTAAAAAAAAAAAAATCTAAACTTAACTAAAATGACATAAACCTAAATCCTAGACCTAAAATCTAAACTCTAAACTAAACCCTAAACTAACTCAGGCAAAACCCAAACCCTAAATCTAAAACCCTAAACCTAAACCTAATCCAAACCAACCCAGCCAAATCAACCCAAAAAAAACCACAAACCACTAACTACCAAAACTTATCCCTCCTACCCTGAGCACTAAACCCTACCACTGACCCTACCATAAAAAACCTAAAATATAAAACCTAAACTAAAATAAATAAAACCTAAAATAAAATAAATAAAACAAACCTAAAATAAAATAAAAATAATTAATGACTTAAATAAAACTAAACTAATCTTTAAAATGTTAAAATAAAAAATAAAAAATATATAAATAAATAAAATAAATAAAAAATAAAATAAATAAACTGATAAAAAACTAAATAAATAAAAAACTAAATAATAAAAATAAATTAAAAAATAATAAAACTAAAATAAAACCTAAAACCTAAAAAATAAATAAATAAAAAAAACTAAAAACTAAACTAAATATAAATAAAATAAACCTAAACTTAAAACTAAATAAATAAACCTAAAATACTAAATAAAATAAAATAAATAACTAAACAAACTAAAAATAAACCTAAATAAACTAAAATAAAAAACTTAAAACCTAAAAAATAAAATAAATGTAAAAACCTAAAAAATAAAATAAAACCTAAACTAAAATAAAATAAAATTAAAACTAAACTAAATTATAAAACCTAAACCTAAACTAATAAAATAAAAAACCAAAATAAAAATAAAAATAAATAACCAAACTAATTAAAATAAATAATCTAAATAAAATAAAATAAAATAAACTAAAATAATAATAATACTATACCAAACTGCCGGGTTTGCTTAATTGTAAATCCTAAATGCTAAATCCTAAAACCACTGACCCAAAACTAAAAACCATAAAACCACTAACTCTAAACCACAAAACCCACTGACTAAAACCACCCTGAAAAAAACTAAACCCTAAACTGTCCAAAATACAAAACTACCTACTAAATTAAACCCTACCACAAAAAAACCCTAAACCCTAAACCTAAAAAGGCTAAACAAATCCACAACCCCAACCCTCTCTAAAATGACCTACTAAACCTAAATAAACCACAACCTAAAAAAATAACCCATAAACCTAAAAAAACCAAAAAAAAGCTAAAATAAATCTAAAAAATAATAAAATAAAAAATAAATAAAATAAAATAAAATAAAAAATAAAATCTAAAACTTAAAAATAAAATAAAATAAATTTATAAACTAAATAAAATAAATAAAACCTAAAAACTAAAAAAATAAAATAAACCTAAAATAAATATCTAAATAAAACATAAAATAAAATAAAATAAAATAAACTAAAATAAATAAAATAAATCTAAAATAAAACCTAAATCTAAACTAAAATAAACTAAACTGGCTAAACCTAAATCCTAAATAAAATAAAATAAACTTAAAATAAACCTTATAAAAAATAATAAAAAAATAAACCAAAATAAAATCTAAACCTAAAGTTAAAATAAAATACCTAAAACTAAACCTAAAATTAAAATAAAACTTAAACCTAAAATATAAAATAAAATAAACTAAACTAAAAATAAACATAAAAAAAAAATAAACTAAAATAAATAAATAAAATAAATAAATAAAACCAAAATAAAAAAAATAAAAATAAACTTAAAATAAAAATAAATTAAATTAAATTAAATAAATAAACAAAATAAACTAAAACCTACTAGTTCATGATTTAAAAAATTAAAAAAAATTAAAAAAAATAAACCTAACCACAACCCAAAGCCTAACCCCAAACTAAAATAAACCTAAAAACTAACCACAAACCTAAACCACAAAATCCCCAACCACAAAACTGACTAAACCTAACAAACCCAAAACAAACCCAAACCCTGAGCCCTAAACCCAAAAACCTAAAAACTAAATCAAAACTTAATAAAACCTAAGATAAAATAAATAAATAAACTAAAAAATAAATAAAATAAATAAATAACATAAAATAAAATAAATAAATAAAATATATAAAATCCTAAACTAAACTAAAAAAAAATAAAATACTAAATAAGTAAAATTAAAATAAATAAACTAAATAAATAAATAAATAAAAACTAAATAAAACCAAAAAAAAAAATAAACCAAATTAAATAAAAAATAAAAAACCTAAACTAAAATAAAAAAAACCTAAAACCTAAAATAAATAAAATAAACCTAAAATAAAATAAAATAAATAAAACTAAAACTAAAAAATAAATTAAACTAAAAAACCTATAAATAAAATAAAATAAAATAAAATAAACTAAACTAAAAATAAAACCTAAAAATAAACCTAAAATCAAAACACTAAATAAACTAAATAAAACATAATAAAGATAAAAAAATAAAATAAAAATAAATAAAAGATATAAATAAAAGCTAAACTAAAATCTAAAAAATAAACTAAAATAAAAAAAATAAAATAATTAAACCTAAATAAAATAAATTAAAATAATTAAAATAAAATAAACTTAAATAAAAAAATAAAATGAAATAAAAAGAAAATAAAATAAACTAAAAAAAAATAAACCTAAACTAAACTAAAAATTAATTCAAAAATAAACCTAAAATAAAAAACCTAAAAATAAAACCTAAAAAAATTAAATAAAACCAAACAAACCTAAAATTAAAAAATAAGACCTAAACCTAAAATATAAAATAAAAATAAAACTAAACTAAAAGTAAACCTAAACTTAACCTAAACCTAAAAAATAAACTAAATAAATAAACTAAAATAAATAAACTAACTTAAAATAAAATAAAAAATAAAATAAAAATAAAAATGAAATAAATAAATAAAAAGAAAACTATACTTAATTTAAAATAAAAAAAAATTAAAAAAAAATAAAATAAACCCTAAAATAAAAAATAAACCTAAAACCTGACACTAAAATAAAATAGCCAAAACCAAACCTAAACTCTGACCCAAACCCTATAAATATAAACCCACCTAACCCAAACTCTAAAAACCTACTGACCTAAACCTAAAAAACCTAAAAAACAAAAAATAAAACCTAAATAAAATAAAATAAATAAACCTAAATAAAATATAATAAATAAATAAAATAAAAAAAAAACTAAAACCTAAACTAATAAACTAAAAAAAAAATAAAATAAAATTATAAACTAAACTAAAATAAAAGATATAAAACCTAAACTAAACTAAAAAACTAAAATACCTAAATAAAATAAAATAAACCTAAAATAAAAAATAAAATAAAAAAGAAATAAAACTAAACTAAAAAAATAAACCAAAAATAAAACCAAAATTAAAATAAAGATAAACCTAAACCCTAATAAAAATTAAAAAATAAAATAAACCTAAACCTAAACTAAATAAAATACCTAACTTAAATAAACTAAACCTAAACCCTAAAATAAATACTAAAATAAACCTAAATAAACCTAAATAAAATAAACCTAAATAAAAAATAAACCTACCAAAAAAAATAAATAAATAATCCAAAAAATATTAAATAAACCTAAATAAATAAAAAAATAAATTAATACAAATAAAATAAAATAAACTAATAAATGTAAAAATACAAATAAACTAAATAAAAACCTATAAATTAAAATAAAATATTCTCTGAGCCATACCTAAAATAAACCTAAATACCCACATACCACTGATGACCTAACCTAAACCTTAACCCACTAGGCCTAACCCATCCTACCCTAAACCCTAAACCCTAAACCATAACCTACCACAAAATAAACCAAATCATAAAACCTAATACTAAATAAAAATCTTAATAAAATAAAATGATAAACCTAAACCTAAAATAAAATAAAATAAAATAAAAAACCTAAAACCTAAACCTAAACCTAAATAAAATAAAATAAAAATAAACTAAAATAAATAAAACTAAAATTAAAAATATAATAAACCTAAAAATAAAACTTAAATTAACTAAGATAAAATAAAACAAATAAAAATAAAACCTAAAACTAAAAATATAACCTAAACCCAAAAAAACTAAATAAATAATATAAAATAAACCTAAACTAAAATAAAATACATAAAATAAATAAACCTAAACCATAAACTAAAATAAAATAAAATAAACTAAAATAAACCTAAACCTAAAAAAATAAAATAAAAATAAACCTAAAATAAACCAAAATAAACCTAAAATATAAATAAAACTAAACTAAAAATAAAATAAAAATAAAACTAAACTAAATAAACATAAACATAAACCTAAAAAAAATAAACTAAAATAAAAACCTAAACTAAAATAATTAAAATTAAAATAAATAAACTAATCTAAATAAAAAAAATAAATCAAATAAATAAATAAATAAATAAATAAACTAAATAGTTTGCTTATTTTTTTAAAAAAAAAACTAAAATAAAAAAATCTAACCCTAAATAAAACCACAACCCTGAAATAAACCCAAACCCTAAAAACCACAACTTAACTAACTAAACCAAACCCCAAACTGAGCCAAACCACTGACTTAAATTAATAAACCTGACCCTACCTAACAAAATCCAACCCTAAGTCTAAACCTAAACCAAACTCAAACTAAACCTAAACAAACTCTAAAAACTGAACAAACCTGACCATAAATGTAAACCCAAATATAAACCTAAAACCCTAAAAAACCAAAAACTTAACCCAAAACCTAAAATAAAAAAATAAAAATAAACTAAAATAAAATAAATAAAACCTATAAACTAAAAATAAAACCTAAATAAAATAAAACAAAATATAAAAAATAAATCTAAAATAAATAAATAAAAAATTACATAAAATCTAAACCTAAAATAAAAATAAAACCAAAACTAAAAAACTAAACTTAAAATAAACTAAAATAATAATATAAAATACCTAAACTAAACTAAATATTAAACCTAAAATAAAATACTAAATCTAAAATTTAAATAAATAAAATAAGATAAAATAAACCTAAACTAAAATAAAATAAATAAAACATAAAAAAATAAAACCTAAAACTTAAACCTATAAATAAAATAAAACCTAAACTAAATAAATAAAAAATAAACCTAAACCCAAAAAAAATAAAATAAAACCAACTAATAAAATAAACCTAAACCTAAAAATCTAAACTAGTTAAAATAAACATAAAATTAAAATAAACTAAATAAAATAAAATAAACCTAAAAAATAAAATAAAAATAAACTCAAATAAATAAAAAAAATAAACTAAATAAACCTAAACCTGGTTACTTAATTTAAAAAACTAAAACCAAATCCAAACCCTAAATCATAAAAACCTACCTAACCCTAAACCCACAAACCCTAAACCATAAAACCCTATTAAACCACAAAACCTAAACCCAAACCCCAAAACCACAAAACCCCAAATATAATACTAAACACAAACCCACAAACAAACCTAAACCCAAACTTATAACCTAAACATATTGAAACCCTAAACCCTAGACCAACCCACAAAACCCTAAACCACAGAATGGGAATCTTGATGGTAGGAACATCAATCAACTAAAGGTCTAGATCATGCGAGGCGAAGGTGGAGGTATTATTGATGTTAGGGGATCAGAGGTGATGATGAATATGGAGGTGGTTGTCATAGCAAGTGGTTATGAAGGCGGAGGAGGCGATGGAGGTTACATCCATGGTGGCTGGAGGATAGATGAGGATATGATGGTGGATCCTAACAAGAGGGGTGGTTGATGGGAACGGAGAAATAAATTCGATCCATCTTGCATGGAATTGTGTCTTTATAGTATGACGATTCTATTTATTTATCTGGGTTTTTGGTTTGCTCTATGGGAGCTCATTTTTTGTTTATGCCATCACTTATGTCTTAGAATACTTGAGGTGCTACTTGGTTAATGAACTTGAAAAGAAGAAATGTTGAATCTGAATTTGTTCTCTGTTAAAAAAAAAACCTTAAGCCCTAAACCTTAAACCCTAAACTAAACAAACCCAAAAAACTAAACCCAGACCCTAAATAAAACATTAAACCCTAAATACAAATAAACCTAAACCTAAACCTTAAGCCCTAAAACCTAAACCTAAACCTAAACCCTAAAACCCTAAACCCAAGCATTACCCTAAAACCTAAACCTAAATCCCAAACCCTAAAAAATTAATCTAAACCTAAACCTTAAACTAGCATAAACCCTAAACCCAAACCTTGAATAAAGATGTCATTAGGAGTAGATCTAAAGAATAACCTAATCCTGACTTAGTTATGGTAGCTAAAGAAAATGTCTTCAAGAGACTTTCCCTTGACCATTAGAGATTTGAATACCTAAACCCTAACCTAAATCATATTATAATACCATATATTATAGTATAATTTAGCATCATATATTTGGCATGTAGTGATGTGTTTTTAGATGTTATAATATATTTTAAAATGTTTTAGTATATTATTATTATTTTATAGTCTATATTAATAGAAATCATAAAATATTGATTTAATAAATTAGATGATGAAATTTATTAAATTTGAAGTGGGAATTAGGTTGTAGTACCAAAGGTGTGCTTCATTGTAGTCTAAAAGTAAGATTTTATGTTCAAAATAAATATTATATGTTGTAGCATAGTATAGCATCATATATCATAATATATATTATTCGTGCATTTTAAATTCTTTGTGTATTATAATCATTACTAGCATTATTTATAGATATTGATATACTTTAAAATGGTGGAATTTTTCCAAATTCATAATAGGTAGAGCATGACATCATAATATATTATTTCAATTTAAAATATGTAAGTGATATGATTAAAATATATAGCTTTTTATTGTTTAGACTAATTTTATGAATTTTTATCTTAAACAAGCCCTTGTGATGTGATATGCAATATAATATAATATAATATATTATAGTGTATTATAATATAAGATGCCATAACATAGTGTAGCATCATGCATTATAGCATACTATTGTGTATTACTATTTGGTTTTTAGCATATTTTAGTTTGTTATAGTATGATGTAGTAGACTTTGTAGTGGTATAACTCATAAATATACTGATTTATAAGCTCAGATGATGGGATTTGGCCAAATTTAAGGTAAGCTTTAGGGAACATCATTGGGGGTGTGCTATGGTGTGTCACTTAATCAAAAGAATGGAATTATGCATCCAAAATAAATGTTAATTTTTCAACCAAATTTTATAATTTTTTTTTGCTTAAAGTGATTCATTTTAAGGTGTAATGTAAATAATATATTATATGAAAGCATATTAAAATATAATGTACATAGAATATAACTTCACATATATATAAATGTGGTGGTGTGTTACTAAATGTTATTGTACATTTTAGTATGTTTTACTTTTATTATAATACATTGGGTCAAAACTCACAAAAACGTTAATTTGAAGGTTGAGATGGAAGAATTTGGCCAAATTCATGGCACACACTAAGAAGCAACACCAAAATTATGCTATTTTGGACCATTTGTAGTAGAAAAATAATAATTTTACTTAAAAAATTAGCATTATTCATATTTTGGGAAAATTTTGTTATTTGTTCATTTTAAGTGATTCTAATGAGGAGTAATGTTAGACAATATATTATATTATAGCAAATTATAATATAACATCATATATTATAATATAATATATTGTGTTAATTCACACTATAATATGCTTAGCATGATATTGTATAATTAGTTTTAGCTTGAACCACCACAAATCATAAAATGTGATTACAATGTCAAGATGATGTAATTTGAACAAATACATTGTTAGGTTGTTGGTTGAGGTATTAAAGGTGTGCATAAGAGAAGAAATAAGATTTGATGAGAACTCCATGTCAAAGACATGGAGAGATCTAGGATCACATGTATTGGACATGACATATGAGCAGTCTATGTCGAAGGCATAAAATAAGAGACTCTGTTGGGGATAAGGTTTGAATTTGATTTAATTATATAATTTATGGAAAGAAGACCTGCTGGGGATTAGAATCAAATAAACTTTAATTTCTTTTATTTTAATTGATGTGGAGGCATATTTGCTAGGGATATAGGCTCAAGTCCGCTAGGGATCGGGAATATGAACCTTCAACTAGGGAAGCGTTGGTTATCATGAGGGATTGGGATTTGAGTTTGATTTCATAGATTTGATTGGGGATGTATCCACTAGGGATAAGAGTTTGGTTGGATTTCTTTAATTTAGACTCTACTAGGGGAGTTAGTTTAATTTGGCTCCACTATGGAGGTTAGTTTTGAATTTAATTTATTTGCTTGACTTATTTATATATGATTTGGGGCTCCACTAGGGAGAAGGGTGTGATTTAACTCCAGGAAAATCATTGGTTTAATTTGTAAGTTAATGTAAGCACCCTATTGGCATGTGATGGACCCACTGAGATGTGGCTATATCAGCCTTGACCTACCTCAAGTTTACAAATCCAAAGGGATAGTCCACTGCGGTGAAACTAGCCAACTAAGGGTTGTCTTTCATGTGCTATGCAAAGAAGAAGGCATAGCAACTTACATCTTCCAAAGTGAGGAACAACATTGGGGTGACCTGGATGCACAACAAATTAACGACCTAGGGTGATTCTGAGTGAATGTCAGGGACTTATGTCAACTCAAAAGTAGTCAAGATTAATTTTATCCAAATTTCATGAGATTTGATATGGTTTGTTTTGGTTTAGTTAGATTGAATTGAGGGCTTATCTAGGGATGTGAACTCGATCAAATTTGATAGATTTAATTTATGGTCCATGTGTTATGATCGAGAAGGGTTATATCAAACTTTTCATACCTCAAATTTATAAATCCAAAGGGATAGTCTACTGGTCGTGGGGTAGAGCTAGCAACCAAGTTGCCTTTCGATGCAATGGTTGTGCTAAGAAAGCATAGACTTACATCTTCTAAAGCGGGGAACAAGCTGGTGACTTGTTGGTAGCACAATAAATTGAACGACTTAGAAACTCGGTGAATGTGGGACTTATATCAACTGTAGTCAAGTGATTCCTATGGGAGTTTTATGTGCCTAAATATAAGATGTCTACTTGGGAAAAGGTACCTATATGTAATCCATAAGTGGATCTTGGTGTGTGAGGACCACATTAAGGGGATATATAGCTAACTATGTGATTTATTGGACCAAGGGAGAATCAATCCAAAATGGATTCTCCAACCACGTGGTTACTAGAAAATGAACTGTCTGTCATAGTAACCGGTAGTGTCTAAATAGGGTCTCAAAGGATGTGATCAAATATAGTGCCACAGGAGTGTCAGAGGCTTTTTCTTGATCCCTAGAAAAGCCTATAGGTGTATGGTGGCCAACTCAAAGAGAGCATAGTAGACTTACATGCCATGAGTGTGTATCTAAGGTGCAGAACCAATCAACCTAAGGTGTATCCAAGTATGAGTGGTGTATCCATCAACATGAGAACCAACTAATCAGGTAATCAGTGCCATCAATCTAGAAAGAAAAGTGTAGCTTACAACTTTTAAGTAGGCGATCATTGAGATAAGTCATTGGGAGATAGATGCTATCGACCTAGAGTGACTACTAAGCGAGGAAGGACTTGACTAAACTTGAAGTCGAGGGAAGGAGCTACTAGTACTTATCCTAAACTTCAAATATCTTTCATTCGGTCGTAAGAAGGCTAATCTAAGAAGAAAGTGTAGTAGACTCACATCCTCTTTAATGAAGCCAACATGAGGTATTTTACTGGCCATGTAATAAGGCCTACCAAACTAAAAAGGTGCTCATTGGTGTGTAATGGAAAAGTAAGGAAAGAAAGCATAGTAGACTTACATCTTCCAAAGCAAGAAAACTACTGGGGTGACACACTAGTAGGGTAGCACGTCAGCTCAACCTAGAGCAGCTATTGAGTGAGTGTTGTTGGGGACATTATCTCAACTCAAAGTAGCCTGAAATAAAAGATATGTGTTTATTTTATATGTTTGTGTGTACTTTGTGTTTGTGTTGTGTCGATCAGAGATAGGATGCCACTCAGGTTTCTTACACCTACCTTAAAAACATCGTGGCAGATTCATGAACAAGAATACTTTAAACATGGAAGAAATTGAATTCAAAATGGAATTTTCATTGATGATAATATTTTTTTAAATATGATTTATAATATTTCTTTAGTAGATTGATTAGAAGCATTGGGCTCTCCCTTATGATTAATAAGTGATAAGATCCTCCTTGGTAGGTCTTCTATGGCAAAAGCCTTCCCAAGTGGATTCAAACTTGCCTCCCATCTTATGACAGGCAACAATCAGTCTCCTTAGAATAAAAGTAGGCTCTCCTACTTGAAAATCTCTAGGACATATCAACTTGTTGTGAGCTTGAATCATTTTAGCTTTGTACAACTAGAGATTTTGGCATGCCCTGTCTCCCTCTTAAACTTTCTAGCTCTTCTAACCATAACTTGGCATTCTCTATGTTGTGATCTTGCTACCCATGGCTATCATTAGTGGGAGTTAGAATTCTAATGGTAGAGTGGCTTTGGACCCACTAAGAGAAAGGAGTAGGTTCTATATGTGGTGGTGACCTACAAGGCTTCAACTAATTGCTACTCTATTTTTTTTATTATTGTGTATCTTTTCAATATTTGGATGAGAGTTTTGTTAAAGGCTTCTACTAAGTTGTTTACCCTCGACTAGTTGATGGTAGAATATCTTAAATCTATGTTGTGTCTATGGGAAAAGTTGTTGATCTTGGTTTTCCTAAATGTCGTATAATTATGAGATATAATTCAACAAGGCACTCTGAACCTATATACGATATGGTTCTAAGCTGGAGTACATGTAGCATTCTTGGCTGTGACCTCTCTAAGAGGAATCACCTTCACCCATTTGGAAAATTAGTTTGTAGTAGCTAAGATGAACTGATGACCCTTGGAAGAAGGAGGATCAATCAAACCCACTATGTCAGTACCCCAACACTCGAATGGCCCTGGACCAATATAGGATGTAGAATGTTGGGTGGTTGGTGTAGGACCACACTATGTATTTGACATTGGTGGCATCACTTAGCTGTATCAATGTAATCTTTGATCATCGATGACCAGTAGTATCCTAGCCTCTTGATCTTGGCTTTCATCTTTGAATGGTTGGCTCCACATAATCACGTGTATCGGTCATGATCTTATGGGCTTCATGCTTGTCTAAACAAGTAACCACATATGATTGAAAAGTGTACAAGACATCCACAGAGCATAGGAAAGTGCTCTACTTCATCGATGGGCTTGGGACTTCTCTTGAGGTAGTTTTTCTTTATTTAGGTAATCCATGAATGGTTGCCTCAATCTAACTCCTCATTCTTCTTTGGCAACCTCCCCTTCAAGAGAGTACTTTTTGATGAGGTCAATATAAATAAGGAATAAGACATGTCTATTTTGGACCTTTATTAATCTGGACTCATCCTTCGGACATGCCAACTCTTTCGAAAGCTTGGCTAAAGAATACGCTATAACATTCTCTCTTCGAGGAATCTTATAAATAGTAACCTTTGGGATTTGGGCCAACAACTCCATAGTGTACTTGTGGTAGTGATGGAGCTTGGGCTTCATAACTTCATAGGACCCAACAATTTTGTTGATAACTAGCTAAGAATCCCCAAAGATGTTGATGTTCTGGATGCTTAGAGTAATGGCTAACTCTAGGCGACATGCATCCACGATTATTGGTGCAAGGATTAGACAGATGATATGAGAATCTCCTCACATCACAGTCCTGAGTTACAAGAACTATTCTTATCCATGCCTTTCTTGGAATAGTAGATAGTGGTTCTTCTCCTCTTTGAGAGGAAGCCGCACCATCAAAGTACATCTCCCAATGGTGAATGCTAGTATCCCTAAGTTTATGATTTGTTCATCGGGAGATCATCACTAAGTGAGAGTGGGAAGTGGGTGTCTTAAATCGATGCTTATCAAACTACGAGAGGATCATGGGAATGCCATTTATCCGGATAGCGTCGATTGCATCATGAGATATTGTAGTGGATTGATCCTAGAGATTAAGTTCACCTTATGAGGAAGCATGTAGTGTAACTTTGGGATGCAAAGATTAAATTTAGCAATGCTTCTCAATAGGTGGATAATTAGCCTCGGTGGGATTAGATGGCGGTAGTAGAGTGTGTTTTCCTTTCCTTCATCATTGGCTTGGGCCAACAAAGTACCAAGAGTTGTCATCTTGATGTAAAGTATGAGTGGCTTACCTGGATAAGGCTTCTAGAAGGAACCATCGGTAATGCTTGATGTCTTTGAAGGCATACTCACACTGTCATCCCACTTGAACTTGGCATCCATTTTGACAAGTGTTGAGAATGGTGACATCTTCCATAGGTTGGATATAAAGCATCTTAGATATACAACCATCCTTGGAATGATCGAGTTGAGTTAAACTTTTGGGGTGGCATTTCTAATATCTCTTGATCTTCTCAATTTGATTCCCTAGTGTAGACAACAAAACCAGGAATTTCCATGAAGCTACTCAAATGCACACTTCAGGGTTCATTTTGAGGTTAAATTATCTTAAATGTTCAAAACTACTCTCAAGTTAAAGAGATGGTCTTCCTTTTTCTAGACCATGACATCATCAACATAGCACTCGACTTGATGATGAATGTTTGTTGAAGATTCAAGTCATAGCCCTAGTATGTAGCATGACATTTTTAAGGCTAAAGGCATGACCTTATAAATAGATTGATCGGGGTTTTAAAAGCGTGTTTCTTTCATTTTTAGGGCCATCTTTATTTGGTTATATATCGGATGAGCCATCCATGAAAGAGAAACGCATGAGATGAGGCAATGTCCATCATGATTGGTAGTGGAATTCATCTTTCTGTCTTATTTAAATCTTTATTTATATGTGAATTTGACCATTCTTTTCTTAACTAGGATATCTTTGGCCAACGGTAGATTTTTCTTCCGGATGAACTATTGATTAATTTCTTGACTTTAGAAATGACCTATTATTTTATGTCTAATCACATGCATCTATGAGCTTGCTAGATAGGGTTAGCGTAGGCTCTATTGCTAGTTTATGGACCACTATGTCAAGATCCAAGCATCTTTTCATAACTCCATGGAAAAGTCCTTAAACTTCGGTTAATAGCTAACTAAGTCATTGGTTTCAATTTCATTCAACAAAGAAGTGATACATGTGATGGATCTTCTTGATTCTTAAGTTGATTTCCTTGAGCTCGTTGATTGTTGACTTGATCTCTCTTCTTCAAACTCTAGCATTTTTTTCAAGTTAATATGATTTGAAAAGATCCTATCAATTCCTAATGATTGTGATGACTTAGCGTGTCATCATCAATGGACCCACTATATCGAATCTAGTCCGATCTTGAGAGCTTTTGCATTTGTTCTTCCATATTCTTTTGAAGTAGTCTGACCTTTGCTTTGACCATGTATGTGGAACTAACCCTTTCTTTGCTAAATTATGAACACAAGGCAAGTACCAACCAAAAGATAATTCTATTAAATCTTTATATTAATCATTCTCAAGTTCTACATTAACTTCTTGACTTGAGGATGATGCTCTCAAAAAGAACCTTTGTGTCTTCACACTTATGGATAACTTAGGGGCTTCCTTAACTACCAAACCCTCAACCTTTTGAGAAAAGAGAGGTTAGAGCTAAGGTTCCCAATTGATGCCTAATTGTTTCACATATAAACTTGGATACACTTATGCTTTGCTTTGGTGCTCAGTCTTCGCATTATCGGCTCAAGTGTCACCTCAAGGAATCTACTCTTGAAGAGCTGTGTGCTAACCATATAAGACTCATCCTATGAACTAGATTCTAGTCTATATGGATAGTGTGTACTCTTGGTAGGCTGGACATCTTCTTGTATGGCCAATAAGGAGGTTTTCTAGCCACAGGGGCCACTGAGCCTCTTCCTCACTTTGGTGGAGGTCAGGTCATCCTACCCATATGTTCGAATGGAGTAATGAACTGTGGTTGGAATCTGATGTCAAGCTCCACTTCCTCCTTCAAGTCTCTTTATGCTCCCTTTTATTTTCTTTTTCATTTTCTCTTTTCTTTCCTTTTTCTTTTTCCCTTTCTTTTTATTTTTATTTTTATTTTTATTTTTGTTTTATTTTTAAACTTTGGCCAAGTTTATGAGAATAAACTTATTGATTTTGAGGGAGGTAGTAAATCGCATCCTCATACATGTCGACATTGTGAACTGTAAATAGCTTGAGATCTCCTTTGACACAATAGATGATCCCACCTCTCACAAACATACACGATGTAGAGGATGGAACTATGTTGTTCTCATGTATCCATGGTCTCCCAAGTAAAGCATTGAAAGATGTATCTAATCTATAATGTGAAACTTTCTCTTCCAATCATCTATCAGGGCAACACTATGGAGCCTAAGGCCTATTGACCTCACTTCTAGAGTGTCAATTCAGTCTTCCCAACTTAGACTTAGGAGTTTTCTAGACACTAAGACTTCCCAGTCATAAGACACTTCTAACAATTTGGTAAAACACTAAGCTAAAGACTTAAAAGGGTTAACCATAGGATTAGGTTATGCCTTATATTAGGGTAATCCACCTACCCTACAACCCAAATCCAATCCATGTTCACCTTCTCAAACCAAACCTCAAGTTCAATTCAAACATCAAATTCAAACCCAAATCCAAACCCAAATTCGAAAATCAAATGATTGAAGCCCATTATCAAATCCAAACTTGAAACCTTTCCTAAGCCATATGACCTATCCCATGGACATAGCCAAATATTAATCCAAATCAATCAAAAATCAATTGATTTTCTCATAATCAATTTATATCTTCAATCATCTTCTAAATAAAATCAAATCTACATTTAAATGATCAAAACTAAATCAAACTAAATCAAATTAAATCAAAACCCTTCCTAAGCCATATGACCTATATCCCATGGACTTAGCCAAATCTTAATCCAAATCAAGTCAAACTCAATTGATTTTCTCACAAATCATTCTTCACAAATTTAAATGAAATATACATTTAAATCATCAAAACTAAATCAAACCAAATCAAAATCCAAACTTAAGCCACATGACTCAACTCCATGGACTTAGCCAAATTCCTTCATTCCAAATCAAATTCAATTGATTTTTCATGAATCAATCATACCTTCAATCATATTCACAAATATAAATAAAATCTACAATCAAACCCAACTTAACCCTTTTGACTTGAAATGTTCAAATAAACCAAAACCATTTGAACCAAAAGCGTTATTGAATTTATATATCAATCTCAAATCCTTATATAAATTCAATTAAATCAAACTCAACCCAAAATCAAGCCAACTAAACCCAATTGGTCCACTTGACCCAATTTGACCTATTTAGCTAAGTTCTAATCCTACCCAAATTGGATTGAACCAAGCCCATCAAAACCTCCATCATGATTGTTGATCACTCTAAGTTGATCAATTATCATAAATTGGGTCAAACCAAGTCAACTTGGTCATTTGACCAAGTCAACTTAACCATATGAACACAAACTAGCCAAATTACAACCTATGCTAAATCCTTGAAACTAATGATTCATACCAAATCAAAATCAATATTTGAATATGACTTGACCTTCAATTGAGTCAAACCAAACCCAATTGGCCCTCTTGACCCAAGTAGACCCAAATTGACCTAAAGACCAAATTGGGTCAAATCAAAAAATATAAACCAAATTGATTGTAACCAATGGCTCAAGTTCATTCCAAATTGATTGTTAAACTTGACCAAAGCTAAGATTGGACCCAATTGAACCAAATTGACCTACTTAGCCCATTGACCTAAAGGTTCAAGTTGGCCTAAATCAAAACAAATCAAATTAATTGAAACCAAAGCTATAATCATCTTCATTTGGTCAACTAAACCCAAACCAACACAAACCAATTTGGCCAACTTGGTCAAATTGGTAAATTTCCCATTTGACCCAAATGAATTCAAATGAGCTAAAATCAAATCTGGGCCAAACTAAACCAAACCAATTGAACCAACACTTCCCAAATGATCATATGAACTTGACCCAACACTTGGTTTGACCCAATTTGACCAATTGGTCAACTTGACCCAACCTAACCCAATTTGACCTAAATGAGTCAAATTGAGCCAAACCTAACCAAATAAACTCCAATTGACTTGATATTTGGGCTAACCCACTTTTGGCTCATTTCAAATCTACCCAAATCAAATCCAATGCCAAATGATCATTCTACCCTTGGGTCAAATGCATCACATAAGATAAATCACCCATGTAAGTGGTCATTTCCATTCTTTGGTCACTTGGTACTCTCCCAATGGTCCACCTAGGCACCTAGAACATTGCCCAACCTGACCCAAGGGGTGGTTGGGTCGGCCATGACCCATGGGAGGTGAAATCACCTCACCCTCACCATTGGAGCATTTGAAACCCATATGACACCCATGATTTCTCCTTGGCGACCACCTCACCCTTCAACCAACCAAAAGCCAACTCACCTCCTCCATACCACGACTCACGAGATGGTGATGACCACTTAGAAGCCAAAATTGATCCACTATCCGATCAAGATGAAGGGGTATACACCCCTCATTTCCACTCAAACACACACAAAATCATTCCACCTACCTAAGAAGAGCCACTATAGCCATTCCTAAGCTCTCAAGCTCATTCCTCAATCAAAATGCCATTCTCGTCACATAGGACACTCCTATTTCAGACTTAACTTCCCCATTTCTCCATCAAACTTAAATTAACATTGGACGAACCTTCCCTAGGCCTTGTAGAGCAAGAATAAATCATCTCCCAAGCTTCCCAAGCACCGGAGGTGGGACATCGATCAAAGTTGAGCTCCGAATCATCGGTTCATGGCCTTCTGAGTGAATGTTGAGTAATTGATCCAATTACCTGCTCAAATGGGCTTCATCTCCACTAGATGAAGCTTCCTTAATTATTCAAGCCACCAGTCTTGAGCTCCAGTGAGGTATGCTTCCAAAACCAATCCTTAGAAAAATAATGGGTTGGAGCTTTTTGAAGAAAACTTATATCTCATGTGATGTTGACCGTTGGATCCCCTCTGATCGATGTCATGAAGGTGTGGGATCCTTTTTTGGAAGCTTCGGGTAAGCTTCGGATCAAGTGAGCTGATGATGATGACTACATTTTCCCTCACTCGAGTGAAGTTATATCATGTACTGAACATTCCACATGATCGGAATGGATAGTCATGATTAGATCTACTAGATCGATATGATTTAATATTATTAAGCTATGGGATTAATCATAGTCATCCACTCTTAGATTGGACAGCGGATAACAAGCGCGTCCGCCATCGCCACATAGGTGTTGAGTCGGATAACTTCTAAGTAGCCAATTGTGCGTCAAAAGTCGCGCGTGCATCACATGGCATCAACAGATTAGGCTTTAATTGGCTTAATTAATCATTTTAATGGCGAAACTTCTAAAATCATAAAACATCATAGAAAAATAAAAAAATGCAAATAAATACTCATTTTAAAGGTATTTCATAAGAATTAATTAAAATGATCTTAACTAATTTTGAATAGTAATTGTTTAATTACAAAATTAATTAGCATAATTACTTTTTAATTACTTGAGCAATTAATCCCAAATTTTATGGGTCAATTTAATGGGATGACCTCTGCCTCCCATGATTTTCTTGGGATTTATTCCTCATTTAGGAAAATTGACTAATTAAACTTTAACTACTCTTTTAAGTTAATTAATGATTAATTAATCCCATGAACAATAATAAATTGGTTAATTAAGTTTATTAATCATTGTTCAACAATAAGTGAACTAAGGAATAGGGTTGGGACCCCTTTCCCTAAGTTCATTTCACCCTTTTTTAAAATGAAATTAATTAAGATTTAGCTAATTAATTAAATCACTTAATCAAATTGAAATCATAATCACATTAGACCTTAATTAATTAAATCATGGGGTAGATCTTTAGTTGTTTAATAAACTAAAGGAGTTTAATAAAATTATGGTTAGTCCACATGTGTGGGAAAACTATACCCTTAATCTTATTAACTATTATTCATGAGCCAAATGCATTAGGACCCTTTTATTTCCTAGGATCATTGCAAGTTTATTTTCCATGCATATCATGTTGGCTCATAATTATTTAGTTAATTACTTTAAAATGACATAGGTAAGGGTAATTAATTCATCTAATTAGGGGTTTCAACTTAATTAACCCATAAAATCAACTTAATTATATTTCCTTAAATTAAATCAAATCACTTATGAATGGGTTTAAATAGCAAGTGATTATTTCTCTTCTCCTCTTTAAATCAAATCAAATCCAAAACTTAATTAAAAAAGCTTTGGTTTGCTTTAAAAAATCTTATTTGATTTAATTATCTTTAAGAACTAGTTTGGTTGAATGAATCACATGCTTATATTTGATTGTCCTCTTTCCAATCATGTTAAATTTGGTATGTCATTTGAATTCATGCATCCATCTTTTCAAAATCAAGTAAAATAAAATGGATTTCCTTTATGTAAGCTTGCATGTGTTGATTTAATTTAATATATGTGTTGGTATTATCACTATTAAATCCAAATGTATTTTTCAAAAGCTTATAAATGAATAATAATATGTGTTATGATGCTAGTTATAAATACATAAGAAATGCATGTGCTTATAGCTTAAGTGTATGAAGGTTGAGTTCTCTTTCCTTTATTCATGTGTTGATTTATATAACATTGAATGGTAATGGGTATATAGTTTGGATATCCTGAGAACATGATGCTTTAGTTAGCCCCAAGGAGGTCATTTGATTACCTCACTTCCCTGGTTTGTTACTTGGTTGATGAAATCGAAAAGAAGAGATGTTGAATCTGAATTTGTTCTCTATTAAAAAAAAGATCCAAAAACCCTAAACCCTAAACTAAAACCTGAACCCTAAAACATCTAAAAAACCCTCCCAAAACCTAAACCCTAAAACCTAAACCCTAAACCCTAAACCTAAAAAATCATAAACCAAAAAACCTAAAACTAAACCTAAACTAAATAAAACATAAAATAAAATAAAAATAAACCTAAATAAAATAAAAACTAAAATAAAATAAAAAAACCTAAACTAAAACCTAAACCTAAACCTAAACCTAAACCTAAAATAAAATAAAATAAAAATAAAAACTAAAATAAAATAAAATAAATAAAAACCTAAACTAAACTAAAAAAATAAAATAAACCTAAAAATAAAAGCCTAAATAAAATAAAAACTAAATGTAAAATAAAAAAGTAAACCAAAATAAAATAAAATAAAACTAAATAAAAACCTAAACCTAAAATAAATAAAATAAAACCTAAACCCTAAAAAAAAAAAAACCTAAACCTAAAATAAACAAAATAAAATAAACATAAACCTAAACTAAATTAAAAGTAAACTAAAATAAACCAAAACCTAAACTAAAACTAAACTAAAATAAAATAAAATAAACTAAAAATAAACCTAAACCTAAACTAAAATAAAACCTAAAAATAAATCTAAAATAAAAACTTAAAACCTAAACTTAAAAAATAAAATAAAAACCTAAACCTAAACTAAAAATAAAAAATAAATCCTAAACCTAAAAAATAAAATAAAAATAAAACTAAACTAAAAAATAAACATAAACCTAAACCTAAAAAATAAACTAAAATAAAAAAACCTAAATCTAAATAAATAAACAAACTAAAAAATAAAAAATGACCTAAATAAAAAATAAAAAATTAAATAAACTAAAATAAATAAAAATAATCTAAATAAACTAAATAAACCTAAACTCGGTTTACTTAATTTTAAGAAAAAATAATAGCACTAAATCTAAACCCTAAACCTAAAACTAACCACTAAAAAAAAACCCTATTGACCTCACTTTTGGAGTGAGTTCTCAACTTCCTCATCATAGATCTAGGACTCTTATAGACACCAAGAGTTCCTTGGTCTTAAGACAGTTCTAGTGATTAGGTGAACACTTAATCTAAGGCTAGAGACTCAGAAGGATTAGCCACAAGAATAGATCATGCCTTAGGGATTTAGGAAAACTTGCCTATATCCTTAGACCTAATCCATGCTTCCTTCCTCAAACCAAACTACCAATTCAAATCCAAATCATAAATCAATTCCAAATCAAATGATTCAAACCCATAATCAAATTCAAACGAAAAAAACCTTTCTAAGCCCTTTGATTTTATCTTATGGACTTAGCCTTAACCAAATTCAAATCAACCCCAATTCAATTGATTTTCTAAAATATCTAATCAATCTCAAATCAAATTTTAAATCAATTCCAAATCAAATGACTAGAACCCAAAATAAAATTCAAATTCCAAAATTCCTTCCATGAACCACCCTCATATGTTTAGAACCCTTTAAAACCAAATCAAACTTGATTGATTTCTTTATAAATCAATTCATTTATATTCACAAATATAAATGAAATCCAAATTCAAATGAGCCAAACCAAATCTAAATCAAATTGAATCAATCAAGACCTTTCTTAAGCCATATAGACTTACCTCCATAAGCTTAATCAAATATCAACCCAAATTCAATTGATTTCTTTATAAATCAATTATTCCTTCATTTATATCTACAAATATCAATGAAACCTACCCTAATGACCAAAAATAAATCAAACCAAATCAATTCCCACTTAAGCCCTTTTGACTTACAACCTTAAACTTGGTCAAATTTGCTTCCAAATCACTCCAAACTCAAGTGATTTTTCTCAAAACCCATTTATATCATCCTTTATATTCACAAATAAAAATGAAATATAAATCCAAATGGCCAAAACCAAACCCAAATCAAATCAAATTTCCAATTTTAGATTTTTTAGCCAATTTCTTGAACTTGGCTAAATGATATCCAAATCAACCCAAACCCATGGATTTCTTCATGAATCAGTCATTCCATCAATCGGTTACCCAAATATAAACATAAACTACAATTATCAAACCAAATCGAAGTCAACTCAAGTCAAACCCATGTTGACCCCTTTTGACTTGAAATTGTCAAATGAACCAAAATCCATTTGACTCCAAACCAATTGCAATTGGATTTATATTTTCATCCTAGGCTCATATGTGAGTTCAACTAAACTTGAATTAAGCTAAAACCAATCTAATTGACCCATTTAGGTCCACTTGACCCAAAATGAACTAAAGATCCTTTTTGAGCCAAGTTCTAATCCAACCCAAATTGGATTAAACCAAGCCCACCCAAACTTCATATCATGATCAACAATCATCTTATGGTGGTTAACTACATTGAATTGGGTCAAACCAAGTCAACTTGGTCCAACCTTTAGCCTAAATAAAACCTAAACTAGCCAAAACCCACCATATACCAAATTAATTTAAACCATTGATTCTTACCAATTCATAATCAATGATTGAACAAGATCAACCCTCAATTGAGACAAACCAAGTCCAATTGATGATTTGACCTAAGTTGACCCAAATTGGCCTTAAAAGCCAAAAATGGGTCAAATCATGATTTGATCCAAATTGATTGTAACCAATGGCTCAAGTTCATTCCAAATCATTTATTGAACTTGACCAAAGCAATGATTGAGCCTAATTTAACCAATTGGTAAACTTGACCCAACCTAGCCCAAATTGATCTAAAAGGTCAAATTGGCCAAAATCCAAATTAAACCCAAATCAAACCAAAACAAAGCCTACAATCATTTTCAATCAACCAATTGAACATGAACCAACACCTAACCCAACCCAATTTGGTCAAATTTGTTCAACTTTGCCCATTTGATCTATTTGAATCCAAATGAGCCAAAATCAAGCTAAGCCAAATTAATCTAAACCACTTGAACCAAAACTCTTCAAATCATCATTTAAACCTAACCCAAGCCTTGGTTTGACCCAATTTGACCAATTGGTCTAACCCAACATGAACCCATAAGAGCCCATTTGACCAAATGAAGCCAAACCACCCCAAACCAACCCATGGGACCATAGGAATTGGCCAAAACCAACCCTAGATCACTCCCAAACTAGCTCCAAGTGGACCCACACAAGGAATTAGCCATTGGACAAACCTCCCACATTGGATTCTTTCCATAAGAAGTAAAGTCCACTCTCCCATCACTTGGCGCCATCCTAGTGCCAAATGGGGTGTGCCTAAGCTTTCTATCCCACCCTAGAATAGCTAGGATCAGCCATGGACCAAGGGGAGTTCACCTCCTCCCATCTCAAGCCAAATCGAGCACCCAAAGGACCAAGCCAACCCAATTGTGCTAAATCTTGCCTTAAGCTCCCTACCATAACTTCCTCCAACCCTAGCATGCCATGTGGAGCTAACGGTGACCCCTTTGACTATTTGATGATGATGAATTGATAGAAATTTAGGGATGGACCCCATCTGTCCATCACACATAATTGAGGGGTATACTCCCTTAATTGAGTGGGATTCATCACCATTTACACTCTCGAGCCCCAAGTGAAACAAAATCCCTCGAGCATTTTTAAACCTCCCTCGATTATTCTTCTCTGTGTGAAACTAAAATAAGAGACCTCCCTTGATTCAAACCCATCCATCTCTTAACCGAACTTCAATTAAACTTGTACACACCTTCACTGCACCTAATCGAAGCCATGCAAATCATCCCTTGAGTTCTAAAGACACCGAAAGCCATACTTTGATCAAGACCGAATGCTCAAAGGGAGGGCCTTGGTCCATAGAGCAAACCATCTTAAATCAAAGCTCATGTGGCCCAGTAAGGCTCATTTCTACCAGATGAAACTACCTCAATCATTGGAACTTCATCATAAGCTCGATGAGGTAATTTCTCAAAATTGATCCTTAAATGAAAATATGTTGGTCCTTTTGAGTGAACTTACATTTGAGCCCATCCTAGCCATTGGACCCTTGTGGATCCTTCACATGAAGATGTGGGTTGAGTTTGGAGTGGATGCGAGCTCGGGTGAGCTGGACGAGTGATCCATGGGCGGGAGCTCATGGTTCATCATTTCGTATGAAGATGGATCATGATCAAATCATGTCAAAACCCTTAATTTAATCTTCCTTAACTACAGGATTTAATCATGGTCGTCCGACTTAGATCGGATGGTCCACAGGAAAGCACGTCCACCATAATCTAAGTCAGTGTCCTGATTTGATAAATTAAATGGCATCCATCACCACGGAAAGCGTCGTGTCGAACATCGGCGCCATTGCGAGAAGTTAGGAAGTTAATTAAGTTTAAGTAAATTGATTTTTAGGCTAAAATTTCTAAGATTCATAACTAAGCTTAGAAAAATCCAAAAAATATAAATGAGGGCTCATTTAAAGGTATTTCAAAGGGGAATCCATGAAAATTATTATTAATTAATTTTGAACAATAATTCATGCTTAATTAAGGTTTAATTAAAAATTTAATTAGCCTAATTACTCTCTAATTAATTATCCATTTAATTTCAAACTTTCTAGAGATGTTTACGGGGATGACCTCTGGCTCCCCTATTTTTATTAGAATTTATTGTATAGTTAATTAGGAAAATTGATTGATTAAGCCTTAATTACTCTCCTACCTTAATTAATGATAATTAAGTAAATGAATAGTGGATTAATTAATTAATTAAGCTTATTTTCCATATTAACATTGAAAAGTCTTAGGAAATGGTTTAGGTTTATTTTTATGACCATTTTATTAATCCTCTTCATTTGTTTCAAATTAATTAAAGTTTAATAAATTAATTAGCCACTTAATTAATCAATTAAAGAAAAGGGAATTTAATTATTTTAGAGCCTAATTGTTTGAAATGACTTAGGGATTGAGATTGAGGCCTCTTTCTTGATCTCTTTCCTCTTAATTTCATTATCCTAATTAAAATATAATCAAAGGATTTAATTAACTAATTAAGTAATTAAATTAATTTAAAATCCAATTCATTCTAACTTTGATTAATCAATCTTGGGTAGTTCTCTAGATGTTTAATAGTCTACAATTTAATGAAATTCTGATTAGCTTATATGAGTGAGAAAATCATAAAAGTGATTAATTACATCACTTAAGCGTAATTAATTATTAATTATGAGCCAATTGCATTAGGCCCCTTTCATTTCTTAGGAACATTGATAATTTACTTTTCATGTTATTGCATATCATGTTGTCTCATCATTAATTAGTTATTTAACTTAAGGTGATATAGGTAAGTGTTTAATTAATTGATTTAATTCATACCTCAACCTAATTAAGCCATAAAATCAACCTAATTGCTTTTCATTAAATCAATTTAACTCACACATATGGGGAATGAGATTAAGATTACCAAACCTCTTTCACATTTCTTAAATGAAATCAAACATGAAATCAAAATGGGTTTTAAGAAATTTTAGTTTATTTTAAATAAGCTTATTTAATGTGATTGTCCTTAGGAATTAGTTGGATTGAATGAAATCACATGCTTGTGTTATTTTAATTTTTTCCAATCATGTTAAAATATTGTATGCCACTTGTAGCCGTGCATTCATTTCTTTCAAATTAATTAAATGAAGATGATTTCCTTTATGTCAATTTGCATGTGTTGGCTTAATTAAAATATATTTGGCTATTATCACTATTAAATCTCAAATGTAATTTCAAAAGCTTATTAATGAATAATGATATATATATATATATATTGTGATTATAATTACACATAGATAGGAGATGCATGTGAATATATGCTTAGTGTATGAAGTGAAGTCTCTTTCTTACATTCATATGTTGACTTGCATAAGTTTGAATGTTAATGGGTATATTAGTCTAGACATTTTAGTGACACATGACTTTAAGTAGCCCAAAGAAGGTTCCTACCTCACTCCCCTAGTGCAGAATAATGGCGACGTACCTGTTTGATTTCATTCTTATGCACTTTAACATTAAAATTTATATAGAGCTTAATTCATTTAAACAATTAGACTAAATAAATTAAACTTTATTTTTGCATGGTGTTTTCTATTCTTATAGTTATTTATACATCCATATGTATTTAAGAATAGTAAGTATATTAGTCTAAACATTTTGGGGACACACAGCTTTAAGTAGCCCCAAGGAGGTTCCTACCTCACTCAGCTGATGCCGAACAATGGCAACGTACTTGCTTAAAACTTTCATACATTTGAATGTGTATTTAGCTAATGAATGAAAACCCCCTCTTATTTCAATTAAAAAGTCATGCATTCATATGTTGTTCAAGTGGTTGGGTTGATTAGTGATATGATTTAGAGTTCTTTTCTTATGTTTTTGTATAAGAATTTAGATAGAGATTTAAATTAATATGACAAATAATTCAACCAAATGAGACATTAATTCCAAGTACACTTGCTTACTTTCATCATTTAAGTGTGCTAAGATATAAATTGCATGTATAGTTATGTTTAGGACTTAATCATATGCATGTTATATATGATGGAAAGAAATGAACAAACATGTGTTAGGTGATAATAATTAATTCTAATAATCTTAAGATGCCTTTCTTATTGAATGAGATTATTTAAAGTGAACATAAACCTAGGACTAATTAAAATATGTAATAAGCCATTCATTAAAGAGAATTGATTAATTAATTTATTTCAGATGTGACTTAAGGTAGGGATGAAAGAGAGTGTTCCTCTCTTTTCTTCCCATTATAACTCTTAGTTGTTTAGTATAAGACAAATGAAACAATATAAAAAATTAAGTAAAATTTATAAATCAATTAAATCATTTGAATTGAAACCACCATTTATAATTAAATGTCCTCCATACTTAGAGAATGACAACTCTGCTAGTAAGAACATACCACAGAGCCTTAATACACACATTAGATTAAGTCACCACTTCTAGTTTTATTTTAGGGTTGTGCATGGTTTGATGTATGTTTGGTTTTATGATATACTATTGTAGAATAGATGTTAGGGTGTATGTTCATAGAATTTGGATGTTAGTGATTAGCCTAATTATATTTTTGTAGGAGATTATGCTTAAGGGTGCTTAAAATAAATATAAAATGCTCTCTTTTGCAGTTACTTAACCCTAAGCATAATCTATACTAGGACAGGTGGACTTGGTTACCCATGTACATGATGCTAAGTCTAAATTTAACATATAACTGCTTGGGTTGTATGGTGTGTTTAGCTAACACTTATTTTGCATGTGTAGTTAGAATACTTTTCTTATTTTTAATGTAATTGTGCATTAGGAATTTGGTTAAGTGTTATGAGGGGATTAGGATGAGCGGAGGCTAGAAGGCTTTGGCCTAGGAGGCCCCATGATGTCATTGACCAAAGCAAATCCAAATGATGAAATAGAGGAGATATGAAGACCCCCCATAACATTTATTCATTTGTAATTGTAATTATTTTTCTACATTACCAGGATTTATAAGGGTAGACCTTGACTATCCATTTCTCTTTTGTTATGGGTGTACCGTATCACCTATTATTCTTTCACGTTGAGTTTATAAATTGATTGATGCTTTGTTTACAATTGTGTAATAGAAATGGCATGTATTTTCTAGTTTTTTCATATATGATGACTTAATGTGTGGCCTGGATCTGCTTAGGCTCTTAAGGAAAAATGAACTTTTTACCCCAATCACAACTCATAACTAAATTTTCTAAATATAACTCATAACCTCATTTAAAGCCTAAGTATTAAATCAATAATTAAATGATTTAACAACCCCTTAGCTAAATGATGTATATTTAATATCATGCATATCATCTTGTTTCATTCTTACTAAGAGAGGGTTTCCATCCTTGCGATATGGGAATACTTGACCCCTTATGGTGGAAAACACCTCTTTCTCTGATTTAGCCAATAACCCTATTTCATCATGCATTTAGGCATATAAAATCCTTATGGCTATCAAAATAAAGAGTCCAAAATCAAATAAAAATTGATAAAATTTGCATTAGACAAAGTCATTATTCATACTACTCATACTCTAGTCTCTTAGAGAGTAGGTTTAAAGACTTTAGTTTCTTTCTAAATAATAACATCCTAACCATCTTACAAAACATAGGACTTGACCACATGGTTTTAAAATGTAGGAGGAGTTAGCTAGCTACCACTCCAAGCAATTATTAATCCAGTAGTCGGGTGATTTACTCTCTCTTGTGGTGGTAAATAGTATACCCACTTTTCTCCTTAGATTTAGGACGTGCCTTGGCCCTCACCAAAGATCCCTAAATTTAGGATCTATGGTTACTATTTCCCCTAAGACTATAAGCATAAATCCTCACCTCTTAGGTATTTCCACAATCTTGTATTGTGGGATTATAAGTCCTAGCTTTCTAATAAATTTCAACTCAAATAAATAATTCCCTTCAATTTCAAACATATAAAGCCTAATAATAAGATAGATTGGAATGCTCACTAGGTCTCCTAGTATCATGAGCATCCCTTACTCATTTTCTTTTGGCTTTGATAACAAGTCTCTCCTTTTGTTCTAACCCACTTGATTTTCTAAATATAAATAAGTTATTGATAGTTCTACCTTTGAATTATTTGGAGACAACAAATTCTTGCTTTAATCGAGAGTATTCCTAAGGAACTCACCTTCCTTAGGATGTAATTAACTATGGGGGCTTACCCCTATAGAAAACTTTAGAACCTAGTTTAAATAAACCCAACTTTATTCATCCATGTAAAGTAGGAAAAATCTTTACATTGAAGACCCATCATGCCTTGAGTCTTTATTAGATGATTGGGTCCATTGTAGGGTAGTTATTTTTATCTTTTAAGATAGTGCACTATTCCTTGATGTCATATCTGATCACCTCAATAAGTACACCCTCAATTCTACATGCTATCCCAAACATACACACACACACACAAAGAATTAAAAATAAATATCATAGATTTTTCTAGTGACTCTACTGTGGATGGGTCCTCTCTCCATCTCTTGTAGACAATTGTTGCCTCCAGGCATCGATAGTGGACTTATATTTCATATAAGTCTAAGACTACTTTTTGGCACTTAGCTTATTTCATTCTTAAGTGCTAGCCAACATCCTCTAGGTTTTAGCACCTCACTCCTTGTAGGTCTTGAAACCCTATTAGATTTTAGGTAAATAAATAAATAAAATTAACTCATGAAAGGAGATGACAAAATTTAGAATCACCCACACTAGCTTGGTGAGGCAAGGTTCATCTTAATGTTTAAGAAAATAAACTCTTTTGCAAAATGCCACTTTCCAAAAGCACTTTTCAAAACTCACAAAACAAATAATCTTGCACAAAATTTTCAAAAATCATATAAACCAAACCTCATCTAGTAATCCCCATGATTGTCACATGGAGGTTCTTTTCAAAATCAAAATCAAAATCATTTTTTTTAAAAGCACACTTTTGAAAATGACTATCTCCATTCAACATGCTCAAATTTGTTGAATGAAGATTCTATTTTCAAATAAAATCATAGCATAAAATTGAAACTCCACTTAACAAATTTCACATATGCTAAAGTTGGAGTTTCCCTCTTTTCAAAGAACACTTTTGAAAATGATTATCTCCATTCAACATGCTCAAATTTGTTGAATGAAGATTCTATTTTCAGATAAAATCATAGCATAAAATTGAAACTCCACTTAACATATTTCACATATGCTAAAGTTGAGTTTCCCTCTTTTTCAAAAGCACACTTTTAAAAATTACTATCTCCATTCAACATGCTCAAATTTGTTGAATGAAGATTCTATTTTCAAATAAAACCATAACATAAAATTGAAACTCCACTTAACATATTCCACATATGCTAAAGTTGAAGTTTCCTGTTTCAAAGAAATCCACACACAAAATCAAGACATATTTTGAAATCCATTTGGCATACACAAATTTGTCAAATGAGAATTCCCTTTCTTTTGGAAAAAATCAAGTTGAATTCTATTTGACACTCACATTTGTCAAATAAGGTTCCTCTTTTCCAAAGTCTTGAAAATCAAAATATGTTTGGACTTCATTTCACATACCCAAATTTGTCAAATGAGAGTCCCATTTCCAAAATTTACAAAAAATATATTGAACTCTATTTAACATATCCAAATTTGTTAAATAGATTTCCCCTCTTTCAAAAAAAAATCATAAATACACTTGACTTCCACTTAACATACCAAATTTGTTAAGTGAGAGTCTCATTTTCAAAACACAAATCATAATCACATTTGGCTCTTACTTAACATACCAAATTTGTTAAGTGAGAGTCTCATTTTCAAACACTTGTCAAATACACTTGACTTCCACTTAACATACCAAATTTGTTAAGTTAGAGTCTCATTTTCAAAACACAAATCATATCACATTTGACTTTCACTTAACATACCAAATTTGTTAAGTGAGTGTCTCATTTTCAAACACAAATCATATCACATTAGGCTCTTACTTAACATAATAAATTTGTTAAGTGAGAGTCTCATTTTAAAACACATGTCAAACACATTTGGCCTCTACTTAACATACCAAATTTGTTAAGTAAGAAGCCCACATTCAAATCAAATCAACATATATCACACACAATCAACCACGCAAAGTTTTTCTTCACAAAATTTCTAAACAATCACAACCTTTCCCTAGCATACCTAAATTTGTTAAGTAAAGTTTTTTCAAAATCAAAATTTTCAAACAAGATACACAACACAAATATCTTCAAAGGACTTACCACATATCTGAACCCCGCCCAACCTACTTAAATTTTTTGAGTATGGGTTCTAAATTAAAATCATATGGCAAAGATTCTCCTCACATATCAAAATCTCTCCAATGATCCCTACTTAATATAACTAAATTTGTTGAGTGTGGGTTCAAATTTCCAAATGAAGTCAATAAATTATTTTTGAAGGTGGATACCAAAGCAAGGGACTTATTCAATTATATTTTCAATAAATGCATAGTTTCGGCCCAGTCACTTTCTGTTTAGCTCAGTTCATTACACATGGCTCCTAGCAAGTTTATGTTCTCCATCCCGTCATCTTGACTTGGCCCTGGATCAGGACAAGCTCACCTCACTACATGTTTGATTAGTTTGGTCATAGATTGAGGCTAAGTTACTTATGAGGGAACTATCCCTCATGATATTAGTAGGAGGAGGTGGGACACCACTTATTCACTTTGACATGCCTTCTGACTCTGAGTTCGCTCCACTAAAGAGGAAGGCAGTAGAGGTCCCCATAGTGAGAGCAGTAGCATCATAGTTTTAGTTCTAGTGGTAACACGAGCAGTGTCAGTGGTTCCCCTGTATGGTCCCTCATTTGTTCATCCTATTTCCCGATGAGGGCTGACACCTCTCATTGGTCCTCTCAAAGGGGAAGGCTATCTTGGTCTCCGAGATAGTCTTCCCTACCTTCGAGGTAGGTTCCAGCTCTCACCCTGCTCAACTTACCTGCACTCAGTGCCACAATAAGAGCTGAAAAGTTAAGCGGCATCATGAGCGAGCAGCTGTAGAGGCAGAGGTAGCATCCCATGTTGCAGAAGAGGGTTCACCCGGAGGTCTCCCCCCTACTTAGTGGTAATAGATTATATCCCCTCTCAGGCTTAGATGGAGAAGAGGACTATAGGAAGATTGTAATATTGCCGCCACCACCAACTTATTATGAGGTAGGACTAGGAGGCCCTATGCCAAGTGCCAAATTATTATTCACTATATAAAAGAGTCCAAGGATGCTCAAAGTTGGTGCATTGTATGACCCATGTCTTTGATCTCTAGGAGCATCAGGATCGACATAGAAGGTCTAGAGGCTTGAGTGGCAGCACAAGCAGATAAGAGAGAGAGAGTGGAAGGTATGCCCGGTAATCGGCAACCTTCATTCTTCTAGATTTCCAGTGGTAGGCTACGGAATCTTGATATAGTACTCACATGCATAGTAGTCATAGAGGAGAGCTATTGAATGGTAGCTGATGTCTCCACCACACAGCACTGCTCATTGTCTACCTTCTCCATGTTCCAAACATCTCCTATCTAAGGCACAGTCATCATTGTGAGAAGAAAGCTATTGGTGATCCTGACCTGGGTCCCATTCCATCTACTCCACTAGTTGAGGTGAGGTTGAGCTCTCCTTCTCGGCCTTCCACTTCAACTGTGGTGAAGAAGAAATGGTGACCCAAGAGTGACATAGTCATTCCACCACCCCACCATTGGCGTAGCAGTAAGAGGGGAACCTTCCTCTATGGATCCCCATGAGATAACTCCATGTAGTCAGTCATGAGTATGTATCTTCTAGCGAGCATAGTCTTCCCAGAGATAGCACTCCAGTGGAAAGCAGTGTCAGATGCATTTTTGTTAGTGAACATAGCCCTACTACCGATCAGTAATGAGTGTTTGTACCGGCGCAGTTAGATCATTCCTTGGATGAAATTCTAGCACAATATTTTTCAAAAGAGGAAATCCTAGGAAGTAATCAGTCTGATTATGAGGAGGGAAGGGTTAGTTTGATCCCCGATGAGGATGATTTCTTGGAGGACTCAACCGAAGTTAACACGGTCAATAATAGGAGCTCCCAAAATAGAGACCAGAAGAGTCAAGAAGTTATTGTGGTTGAACAAGATGATGTCGTCCATTCAACCTACCACCTCCTTCAACAAATTAGATAGAAGGATGATCAGATCAACTAGATGGAGAAAAGGATGTAAGACTTATTAGTAGTCATCCATGCACTCCAAAACCGCCTCAAACCGCATATCTTAATAGAGGTAGATCATCCCGAGTCAACATCATATATCAGAGCACTTCTCTAGTAGATCAGGATAATAGTATCTTGCATAGGAAGGTGGTGGATAGTACCTCCATGCATGAGAAGGATATCAAGGACATGGTGGAACAATAGGTGAGGAAAGCACTGGCACAAGCCCGTGGTGGCTCATTTGTTCCAAAGGGTAGACACTACCTAGAGGAATTTGATGTTGTCTAATATCCTAAGGGTTTCGTGCCTCATTCTTTCAAAATCTTTGATGGTAGTGGGAAACATCGCCAACATATTGCACATTTTAGGCCGATTGTTGCAATGCCAGAGGTAGTGACACCCTTCTTTTCAGATTGTTTATTAGGAGTTTAGCGGGTGTTGCATTTGACTAGTATGCCAAACTACCCAATGGTTCGGTAAATACATTTACTTAGTTGGAGCACCTCTTCATTAGAAGGTTTATTGGTGCTCGACAAAGGGTTAGTGACCTGACCTCTAGCAAAAGAAAATCCCAATGAGTCCCTTGTTGATTACATTCTCAGGTGGCAAAACCTGAGTATAAAATGTGAACCTCAATTATATGGACAACATGCCACAGAGATTCTCCTGAAGAACCTCCATGGCCCGATCGCTTTCATGCTCAAGGGTTTTCCATTCAAAAATTTTGAGAAACTAATCAACCAAGGTGGCTAGTCTACAAGAGGAAGCCAAATAGCTACCTTTCTAGGACCAATCAACTAAACCTCAAAAGGCATTTGAGAAGAAGTCGGGGGGTCACAATAGATAATAAGGTGCTAGCTAGGGTTTAGTCGGATAGGCCTCAAGCTCAGCTTCTCACCTCCTCACCACCACCGGTCATCATATCGACCACCTCAGGCCACCACCGCCACCTCCTCATTAGCATCCTCAGTAGTAGTATTCCTACCCGCCACCAGGTAGCTATTACTTATCTATTTTATTGATAATTGAATAAGCCTTATTCATTCAAGAGGGAGGTAGTTTGGAAGATCTTTAAGAATCTCTTAAAGAAGCTTGATTTCTTGTTATTAGAGCCTAAGAGGCCAAAAGAAGTGGGCAAGAGCCATGATCCAAACTATTGCCCCTACCACCACATGTGAGGCCATGTAGGCCATGTACCTTTAATGGACTGAGCATAGCTACAAGTTGGGTGGCTCATCATCCCCAAGGAATACCTATTAGAATAACCTTTTATTTCTATTAGAGTAATCTTTGGGGATACATGTGATCCTCTTAAGATAATGGAAGGTTGGGATATCTCCCTATCCCGAACATCCAAGAAAATCATTTATAAGATTAGGAAACTACCTTGTGGTGCACGGGTAGCTCAAACCTCCAACTCAAGGAAGGTTTGTAAGTTACTAAGAACAACTTGAGTGAAGAGAGGTAGCGGCGGCGATAGCCTCCACTTGCCCACGAAGTGTAGTAAACCGACAAGTTCCGGCACTCTTTCCACGTTCATTCTTATTCCTCCGTCGACTCTTCTTCGACCATATTATATGGTTACCAAATCCTTTACTCTTCTTACTTTACTTGATTTATACTTTGTACCTCCATCCAAATCTAAGAAATCAATGAAGAAAGTTGATTCCACTTACATTTGTGTCACCGATGATGAATTTAATTCCTATAAAGCTCTCCCCATCTAATTAATAATAACTTTAGTTCTGATCATTCCTCTTCTACTTTAGAAATGGATTACCAATTTATGAATCGCTCAGTTTGCCCATTGAGATTGATTTAGAGTCATCCAACTCCGACGATCCCATAGGAGAAGCTTTAGGTGGACCTGATGAGCATGTAAAACTTTTAACTAAACCATCTCATAAAGTCACTGAAGTCAACCTCCACAATGGTAAAGCTCTAACTCCTAGGGTAGCACCTCAAGATAAGGGTAAGTGAGTCATTGGTTCAATCGAACATATAGCCCCTCCACAAGATGCTCCACCTATAAATATACTTGTGAAGGACCAGCCTAAAGTTGACTACAATGTCCTCGCTCACCTGAGAAAGTTGCCAGCTAAGCTAAGCATATATGATGCTCTTTTCTTATCTAAAGAGATGAGGGAGTCATTGATCAAGCTCTTCTTGATCTAGAAATATGCTTAGCTTAGCTAACCACTATCAGAGAGGAGGCATGTTATTCAAGAAAAGCCCATGGAGTTACATTCACCGATGAAGACCTTTTTAGGATAATCAATCACAATCATCCCCTCTACATCATAATGGATATGGGTAGATTCAGACTCTCAAGAGTGTTAGTTGATCTAGGTGCAGACATTATGAGTCTAAAGACTCTTGCCTACAGGATTGACATCTCTCAGGAGATTGGATGATGTTGAGAGGATTCAATGAGCAAGGTGAGAGGGCTTTAGGCTCCATAGTGTTGCCATTGGAGATAGATGGCGAAAGAAAGAAGCCAAGTTCTACATAATTGATTGGATACATCTCTTTTGGTAGGCCTTGGATACATGAGAATAAGATGGTTTCATCTCTACATCGGCATTAAATTCCAAAGAGATGGAATCAAATCATGTCAAAGGAGACTTGAAGCCATTTTAGTTAGAGAGGTTGAGATATATGAGGGTGACCTACTATCTTCCTCAAAATCAAAACTTTATTCTACAAACATGGTCAAAGTTAAAAAAATAAAAGAAAAGCAAAAAGAAGAAAAAAAAAGAAAGTGAAAATACAAGTGAGCGAGAAATAGACATAGAGGAAGAAGTAGAGCTTGAAGTTAGATTCCACCCACAGTTCATTCCTCCATATGAACACATGGGTAGGGTGGCTTGACCCCCATCAGGTAGAAGAAGAGGTAGATCCAAAGGTAGTTTTAAACGCTTAAGACCTCCTTGTTGGTGGCTAGCAAGTAGAAGTTATGTTCCAACTCATAGGAGTACCCCCGCTATCCACATAGACTTAAAATCTAGTTCAGATGATGAGTCTCATGTAGTTAGTATGCTAATCAACCCCTCGCAATGGGTCCCATTGGACATGATGCTTGAGCCAGACAGTGATGAAGACCAGGCCTCCAAGCAAAGCATGAATTTATCAGAGTCAGTATTATGTAGAATAGTAAGGCAGTAGTTGAGAACTTTAGCTCTAACCCCACTTTCCTCTCAAAAATTTGGGGGTTTGGTAGTTAAGGAGGCCCCCAAGTCATCCATAGAAGTCAAACCAAAGATGTTTTTATTGGGAGCATCATCCTCAAGTCAGGAAGCTGATGTAGAACTTGATGATGATTCATATAAAGATCTAATATAATTGCCTTTTGATTGGTATTCTCCTTGTGTTCTTAATTTGGCAAAGAAGGGTTTAATACCACATACTTTATCTAAACAAGGTTGGATTACTTTGAAAGGTTATGGGAAAACCAAAGAAGACATCCATAATCAAGACCACGACTAGGATTCGGCACAGTAGGTCCAGTCGACGATGATAACCATTGCCTAGTCATCCAATCATTTGGATTCTAATAGGTTCTTTTCAAATCATGCTAACTCATATGAGGAGGTGTGTTTAGAAACTTTAGATGATCCAAATGAGTTTGAAGTCAAAGATGCACCTTACGAGTTTGAAGAACAAATCGGATCAACCATCGATGAACTTAAAGAAATCAACTTAGGAACAAAAGAAGATCCACACCCGACATACATTAATTCCGTATTGAATGAAGAAGAAACTAATGACTTAGTTAAGCTATTGACTGAGCTTAAGGACTGCTTTGCATGTAGTTATGAATAAATGCCCAATTTATCTCCTAACATAGTAGTCCACAAACTAGCAATAGATCCTAATGCTAACCCTATCAGGCAAGCTCCTAGATGCATGCGATTAGACATTGAACAATAGATCATTTCTAAAATCAAGAAACTTATCAATGCTGGTTTTCTTAGGAAAGAGAATTATCCTACCTGGTTAGTTAGTGTCATTCAAGTTAAGAAAAATAATGGTCAAATTCACATATGCGTCAATTTTAGGGATCTGAATAAGGCATGTCCTAAAGATGAATTTCTACTACCAATACTAGAGCTAATGGTGGACATTGCCTCATCTCATGCAATATTCTCTTTCATGGATGGGTCATTTGGCTACAACCAAATTAAGATGGCCCCAAAGATGAGAAAAATACAACTTTTTGAACCCCGATCAATCTATTATTATAAGGTCATGCCCTTTGGCCTTAAAAATATCAATGCTACATACCAGCGGGCCATGTCTTAGATCTTTAACGAACTTATTCATCATCAGGTTGAATATTATGTTGATGATCTTGTAGTCAAAAGTAAAGAAAAGGAAGACCACCTCTTTGACTTTATAATAGTTTTTGAATGGTTAAGGCAATCCAACCTTAAAATGAATCCCTTGAAGTGTGCATTCGGAGTAGCTTCAGAAAAATTCTTTGGGTTTATTGTCCGACATCATGGAATAGAAATCAATCCAAAGAAGAATAACACAATATTAGAAATGCCACCCCTAAAGTCTAACTCAACTCAGATCATTCCAAGGGTGTTTGTGATATCTAAGATGCTTCATTTCCAACCTATCAAGAAGATGCCAGCCATTCTCAGCACTTGTCAAAAAGAATGCTAAGTTCAAGTGGGATGATAAGTGCTAACATGCTTTCGAAGACATCAAGCACTACTTGATGACACCGCCAGTTCTAGTAACCCCTATCCCAGGCAAGCCGCTCATACTTTATACTGTAGTATTAGGCGACTCCCTCAGGACTTTGTTGTCCTGAACTAATGACAAAGGGAAAGAGAATGCACTCTACTATCTCAATTGTCATCTAATTCTTATTGAGGCAAACTACCCACTTATTGGAAAGCACTACCCAGCATTAATCTTTGCATCCCAAAAGCTATGGCATTATATGCATTCTCAAGGTGAATCTGATCTTTAGGATTAATCCACTACAATATCTCATAACACAACTGATGCTATCCAGATGGTTGGCACATTGGTCCATGATTTTATTGTAGTTTGACATCACTTTTGTACCCCTCCATGCGGTGAAAGGACAAGCATTAGCATATTTCTTAGCATCACACCCACTTCCAACTGATTCCCCACTTTATGATGACCTCCCCGATGAACAAATCATGACCTTAGGGGACACTAGCATTCACCACTGATAGATGTATTTTGATGGCGCGGCTTCCTTTCAAAAAAGAAAAAGAACCACAATCCACTCTTCCAGGAGAGGCAGGGGTAGGAATAGTTCTTCTAACTCTAGATCGTGATTTGATGAGATTCTCATATCATCTATCCAATCCATGCACCAACAATGAAATTGAATATGAGGCTTTGATTGTCGGTCTGGAGTTAGCCATTATACTATGCGTCTAGAGCATCAACATCTTCTAGGATTCTCAATTAGTTATCAACCAAATTGCTACTGGGTCTTACAAAGTCCTAAATCCTAAGCTCCATCATTACGACAAGTATACCATGGAGTTGCTAGCAAAAATCCCAGAGGTTACCATTTACAAGATTCCTCGAGGAGAGAACAACATTGCAGATGTATTTACCAAGCTTGCCAAAGAGTTGGCATATCCGAAAGATGAGTCCATACTAATAAGGGTCTAACATAGAGAAGTCTTATCCCTTGTTGACGCTAAACTCATCAAGAGACTCTCTCTTGAAGGGGAGGTTATCATTGCCAAGAAGGGGGAGGAGTTGGATTGGAGGCAACCATTCATGGATTATCTAAATATAGGCAAACTACCTCAAGAGAAGTCATTAGACCATCAGGTGAACTAGAGAGCCCTCTCATATGCTATCTTGGATGACACTTTATACTGACAATCCTTCGATCATATGTGGTTACATTATTTGGACAAACACGAAGCCCATAAGATCATGACCAAGGTACACTCAAGTTTATGTTGAGCACATCAATCCGATCTGTAGATGAAAGCCAAGATAAAAAGACTAGGACACTACTAAGCTTCGATGATCACAGACTACATGGATGTAGCTACGAGATGCCACCAATGCCAGGTGTACGGTGTGGTCCTACACCAGCCACCCAACATTCTACATCTTACATTAGCCTCATGGCCATTTGAGTGTTGGTGTACCAACATAGTGGGTTCAATTGATCCTCCTTCTTTTAAGGGTCATCGGTTCATTCTAGCGCCACCGACTACTTTTCCAAGTAGGTGGAGGAAATCTCACTCAGAGAGGTGACAACTCAGCATGGCTCCAATTTTTCAGGATCCATGTCATATATAGGTTCAGGGTGCCTTGATGAATTATATCCGATAATGATACTGCATTCAAGAGCATTAAAATCAATAGCTTTGCTCAAAGATATAGCATAGATTAGAGATATTCTACCATCTATTACCCGAGGTAAAATGGCTTAGCATAAGCCTTTAACAAAACTCTCATCCAGATGTTAAAGAAGACACTCAACGATAATGAGAAATAGTGTCATGAGCAGTTAGTTGAAGCATTATGGGCTTACCACACTACATACAGGACTCCAACTCAATCTACCCCATTCTCCTCAGTGTTTGGGTCTGAAGCCATTCGACCATTAGAAGTCCAACTCCCATCATTAAGGATAGCTGTGGGTAGTAAAATCATAATGGAGTAGAACACCAAGTTACGATTAGAAGAGCTCAAAGGTTTGGAGGAGAGATGCCTCTGGGCATGCCTGAACCTCTAATTGTATAAATCCAAAATGATTCAAGCTCATAATAAGTTAATCCATCCTACAGTTTTTCAAGTAGGAGAGGTTGTTTTAGTTCTAAAGAGACCAATTGTTGCCCCTCAAAAGATGGGAGGTATGTTTGAACCCACTTGGGAAGGCCCTTTTTATAGAGAAGACACCAAAAAGGATCTTATCTTATAAATTCTAAGGAGAGTGCCCTATGCTTCCAATCAATGGGCTCTACCTGAAGAAATACTATCCAAAGATCTTGTTTGAAAATAATTATCAATAAAATTTCTTTCATCTCAAATTCCATCTCTTCATATTGGTTAGAAATACCTTTGCTTGAAAATCCACCAACATGTGTTTAGGGTAGGTGTAAGGAACCCAAGCAGTGTCCTATCCTTTGGCAACACAACACCAACACAAACTATACACAATCACATAAAATAAACATTTATATTTTTCTCGAGCTATTTTGATGTGTGATAAAGCCCCTTGTGGCACTCACTCATTAGTTGCTCTATGTTGGGCTGACATACTACCTTGCTAGTGTGTCACCCCAGTGGTTACTTATCTGGTAGATGTAAGTCTACAAGCTTTCTTCCTAACTTGACCATTGCAAATCGATGAGTGCCTTGTTAGTTTAGTAGGCCTTATTGTGCGGCTAGTAAGCTACCTCATGTTGACTTTTTTAAGAGGATGTAAGCCTACATGCTTTCTTCTTGAACTAGCCATCATACATTAACTAGGTAGAGTATATTAGAAGCTTAGGATAAGTCCCCTAGTGGCTTTGTTCCTCCTGACTACTTCAAGCCTAGATCTAGTCTTTACACGAGACTCTCCACTTGGTAGTTGTCCTAGGTCGGATAGCATCTGTCCTGCCAATGATAAACTATCCCAATGATCATTTTCATCTATGAAGATGTAAGTCTACAAGCATTCTTCTTAGATTGATCATCATAAACTAACGGGCATCTTAGGTTGGTTAGATATTCTATGCTGATAGTGACCCACTCGTTGTATACACCACTCATGGTAGATGTAATTCTACAAGCATTCTCTTGGAGTTGACTACCGTGTACCTATAGGATTTTTTTACAAGGTCCTAGATAAAGCCCCTAGTGAAACCTCCTTTATGAGCACTCTATTTGAATCACATCCTTAGTGACCCCATTTAGACATTACTCTAGTTACTCTTGGATTGGGCAGTCCCCCTTTCCTAGTAGCCACCCCTGTGGTTGGAGAATTTATCTTTCGGGTATACAGATTCTCCCATGTTCTAGTAAATTTGAGATAGAACTAGGCTGATATAAGGCCCTTCTCAGTGTGGTCCCTCGCACACCAACAGGGTCCATGTAAATATATAAATACAATAAATATATATCTTCACTTGTGGATTTGGAGCAAAACCCCCAGCAGTACTTTTTCCCAAGCAGGCATCCTATCTTTAGAGCAGTGTCAACAAAACTCCATATAGGAATCATCTGACTACTTTTGAGTTGAAATAAGTCCTCATGTGGCACTCTCTCAGTAGTCTCCTCTAGGTCAGGTTCAACTTGTTGTTCCACCAACAGGTCACCGTGTCGGTCGTCCTTGCTTTGAAAGATGTAAGTCTATTATGCGTTCTTTCCAGCACAACCATTGCACACCGACGGGCAGTCTTAGGTCGGGTTTGATTTGTTGTGTTATCAACTGATCACCCTAGAGGTTCCTTGTTTAGGAAGTTGTAAGTCTACAAGCTTTTTTCTTAACTTGACCATTGCACATCGAAAGGTACCCCTTAGGTTGGTTAGCTCTACCCTGATGGTCGGTAGACCATCCCTTTGGATTTGTAAATCTAAGACAGGAAGAGGCTAATTTTAGCCCCTTCTTAGTAGATCCATCACACATCGATAGTGTCCATCTAAAAAAATAAAATTATTCTTAACTATTCTTGAGTCAATATGAGTCCACAGTAGCATTCACTCAATAGTTTTCTTAGGTCAGGTTTGATTTGTTGTGCTATCAATCGATCACCCAAGTGGTTCCTTATTTAGGAAGTTGTAAGTCTACAAGCTTTCTTATTGACTTGACCATTGCACACTAAAAGGAACACCTTAGGTTGGCTATCTACGATAGACTATCCCCCTTTGGATTTGTCTATCTAAGATAGGGTGGGTCTTAGATATCGCCCGTAATAAACCAAATCCAGCCTCTCTTCCAAAGCTTATCCATGGATCCAACTCATATCAGCGATGTGCCCTCAAAACCAAATCATATCTTCTCCCCAGTGGAGCCTCAAATCATAAGTTAACAAATCAAATAAAATTTTCATCCTTAGTGGATGTCCCATGAATTAAATCAAATCAAATTCCTACTCTGCAAGGCACAAATCATACCCTCTCTCTAGTAGAACCCTCATGAAATCAAGCTAAATCAAGTCCTTATCCCTAATGGATAATTTGAACCTGCTTCCTTAGTGGAAGGTTCATGCACACATCCCTGGAGTGCTATAAATCTTAATCCCAGAGGATCTTTTCTCCCTAAATCATATCAAATAACTCAAAATCTTATCCTCGATGGATAACTTGGACCTGCTTCCTTAGTGGAAGGTTCACATGCTTGATCCCTCAATGGATCCTTTCTTCCTCTCTTATGCCCTTGGCATAAGTTGAGTTGAATTGCAATAAGATCTTGATTCATTCTACATCTCAGGTTTAGGGGTAGATCATTTCTATTAGTCTTTGCGATCCTTCAGATGTTGTTGATCATCTTGGTCAAGTGGATTCCCATGTGCTATGTGAGTGCATTTTGAGTTCCAAGTGTTTAATTGCCATTGGGGAGGTTGATTTTGCCTTGACTTGGGTCATGGCCGACCCAAGCTAATTGGGTTATGTTCACCACCTCCCTTGGTGCCCATGTGGACCAATGAAAAGATGTTAAGTGGCCTAGAGAGAGACCAAATTCCAAGTGAATTTGGTCATAGGATACCCTTTGACCTAAGGGTAATGTGATCATTTGGCCATTATTTTAATTTGGGTAGGTTTGAAATGATTCAAAAATGGGTTGGGACAAATTTCAAGTGATTTGGAGTTCATTTGATTTGGTTTGGCTCAATTTGATTCATTTAGGTCAAATTGGGTCAAATTGTAGGTTGACCAATTGGTCAAATTGGGTGGGTCATGCTGTTCAAGTTCAAATGATCATTTAGAGCCTATGGGTATCATTGGTTAGGTTCAATTTGGTTTTGGTTCATTTAGGTTCATTTCGGTCAAATGGGCCAAGTTGACCAATTTGACTCATTTGACCTAATTGGGTTAGGTCATTGGTTGGTTTAGGCTTGGTTGACCATTTGAAATATATTGCAAGCTTTAGTTTCAATTAATTTTGATTTCATTTTATTTCAAGTTGATTTGACCTTTTAGGTCAAGTTGGGTTCATGGTCAATAGAGCTAGGTTGGGTCTAATTGGCCAATTGAATCTTTCATTGGATTAGAATTTGGCTCAAAAAGATCCTTTAGGTCACTTTGAGTCAAGTGAGCCTAAATGGGTTAATTGGCTTGATCAAGGATTGGTTCAAGTTTGGTTGAACTCACATATCGACTTATGATGGAATTATAAATCCAATTGTAAGTGATTTGCAATCAAATGGGTTTTGGTTCATTTGATATTTTTAAGTAAAAAGGATGAACATTGGTTTGACTTGGGTTAGTTTGATTTTGGTTTGGTTATTGTAGTTTATGTTTATATTTGGGCATGTGATTGAAGGAGTGATTATTTTAAGAGAAAATCCAAGGGTTTGGATTGATCTAAGAATGATTTGGCTAAGTTTAAGGATTTGGCTTGAAAAGGGTATAAGTTAGATTTTGGTTTAATTTTGGGTTTAGTTTTGGTTATTTAAATTTATACTTCATTTATATTTATGAATATAAATGAAGATATAAATGAGTTATAAGAAAATCATTTCAGTTTGGAGTGATTTTGGTTTGGTTTGGACTAAGTCCATAAGATGAAATGAAAGGGCTTAAGAAAGATTTTGGGATTTGAATTCAATCATAGGTTTCAATCATTTGATTTGGAATTAATTCATGATTTGGATTTTATAATTTGGATTTGAATAAATCAATTGAGTTAGAATTGATTTATGATTTGAGAATAGCAATTGAGTTGGAATTGATTTAAGATTTGATTTTGATTGATTTGAAGGAGGGAGACAAGGATTAGGTTCAAGCTATAGGGTAAGCAAGTCCTCTTAATACTTCTAAGGCATAACATTTTCCTATAACTAACTCCTCTAAGTCTCTAGGGTTAGATTAAGTGTTCACCTAATCACTAGAAGTGTCTTAAGACTAAGGACTCTTAGTGTCTAGAGCAGTCTTATGTATAAGATGGAGAAGTTGAGAGCTCACTCCAAAAGTGAGGTCAACAAAGGCGCCAGGTGTGGTGTGTGGACAAGCGGACATATTGTTGATCATGATGATCAACAACGTCTGAACGATCACAAGCACTAACAAAGATGATCTATTCCTAAACCTGAGATGTAGAAGGAATAGAAAGCATAGTGCAATATGACTCTACTTTTGTTAAAGACATAACAGAGTGAAGAAGGAATCCACTAGGGATTGAGTATGTGAGCCTTCCACTATGGGAAAAGGTTCAAGTTATCCACTGGGGATAAGAGGTTGTGAAATCCATTGGGGAATTAGAATTTGGAATCCACCGGGGAAATTGGAAAGATTTGCATCTTACTGAAGAGAACTTGGTTGATTTGATTATTTAATTTGACTCCACTAGTGAGGTTGGTTGGATTTGTTTCAGATTTTAAATTTTGAACTTTGAAATGGACCCTTCGGTTTCTGGACCATGAGTGGCCTTTAAATTTACCAATCCAAAGAGGTAGTCTACTAACCATATAGTAGGACTATCCAACCAAAGGGGTTGCCTTTCAGCGTGCAATAAACATATTAGGAAGAAAGTGTAGCAGACATACATCATCCAAAGTAGGGATCAGTCATTGGGTTGATCTATTGGCAATGTGATGAATCAGACCCTACCTTAGGCTGACTACTGAGTGAATTCCACTAGGGGCCAAATTTCAAGTGATTTGGAGTTCATTTGATTTGATTTGGCTCTCTTTGATCCATTTAGGTCAAATTAGGTCAAATTGAGTTAGGTTGACCAATTGGTCAAATTGGGTCAAACCATGGGTTATTTCAATTTCAAATGATCATTCAGAGCCTATGAGTATCATTGGTTTGGTTCAATTTGGTTTAGATTTAGTTTTGGTTCATCTAGGTTCATTTGAGTTAAATGGGTCAAGTTGACCAATTTGACCCATTTGACCCAATTGGGTTAGGTCATGGGTTGGTTTAGGCTTGGTTGACCATTTGAAATGTATTACAAGCTTTGGTTTCAATCAATTTTGATTTGGTTTGATTTCAAGTTGATTTGACCTTTTAGGTCGAGTTGGGTTCATGGTCAATTGAGCTAGGTTGGGTTTAATTTGCCAATTGAAGCTTTGGTCAAGTTCAACAAGTGATTTGGAATGAATTTGATCCATTGGTTGCAATCAATTTGGATTAGATCAAGATTTGACTCATTTTGACTTTTTAGGTCAATTTTGGTCAACTTAGGTCAAGTGGCCAATTAGGCTTGGTTCAACTCAATTGTTGGCTTGATCATGTTCAATGATTGATTATGGATTGGTTTAGAATAATGGTTTCAATCAATTTTTCATATAGTGAATTTTGGTTTGTTTAAGTTTCATTTGGGCTAAGTGTTGACTTGGTCAAAGGATAAGTTTGACTTGGTTTGAACCAATTTGAGTTGTTGATCATCCTATGATGATTGTTGCTCATAATGTTAGACTTAGATGGGATTAGTTCAATCCAATTTGGGTTGGATTAGAATTTGGCTCAAAAAGGTCCTTTAGGTCACTTTGGGTCACGTGAGCCTAAATGGGTTAATTGGCTTGATCAAGGCTTGGTTCCAGTTTGGTTGAACTCACATATGGACTTATGATGAAAATATAAATCCAATTGCATGAGATTTGGAGTCAAACGGTTTTAGTTCATTTGACATTTTCAAGTCAAAAGGATGAACATGTGTTTGACTTGGGTTAGTTTGATTTTGGTTTGGTTATTGTAGTTTATGTTTATATTTGGGCATGTGATTGAAGGAGTGATTGTTTGAAGAGAAAATCCAAGGGTTTGGATTGATCTCAGAATGATTTGGATAAGTTTAAGGATTTTGCTTGAAAAGGGTATAAGTTGGATTTTGGTTTAATTTTGGGTTTAGTTATGGTTATTTGAATTTATACTTCATTTATATTTGCTAATATAAATGAAGCTATAAATTAGTTATGAGAAAATCATTTGAGTTTGGACTGATTTGGGTTTGGTTTTGGATAAGTCCATAAGATTAAATCAAAGGGCCTCGAAAAGATTTTGGGATTTGAATTTAATCATGGGTTTCAATCATTTGATTTGGAATTCATTCATGATTTCCATTTTGGAATTTGGATTTGAATAAATCAACTAAGTTGGAATTGATTTGTGATTTGAGAATATTAATTGAGTAGGAATTGATTTAAGATTTGATTTGGATTGATTTGAAGGAGGGAGGCAAGGATTAAGTTCAAACTATAGGGTAGGAAAGTCCTCTTAATACCCCTAAGACATAACCTATTCCTATAGCTAACTCCTCTAAATCTCTAGGGTTAGGTTAAGTGTTCACCTAATCACTAGAAGTGTCTTAAGATTAAGGAACTCTTAGTGTCTAGAGGAGTCCTATGTCTAAGATGGAGAAGTTGAGAGCTCACTCCAAAAGTCAGGTCAATAAGCTTTCTCTCAAAGAAGAGAAGAACCATAATCTACTATTCCAAGAAAGGCAGGGGTAAGAATAGTTCTTTTAACTTCATACTACTATGTGATGAGATTCTCATATCATCTATCCAATCCTTGCACCAACAATGAAGTTAAATATGAGGCTCTGATTATCAGTCTGGAGTTAGCCGTTGCACTAAGCATCCATAACATCAACATCTTTGGGGATTCTCAGCTAGTTATCAACCAAATCACTAGGTCCTATAATGTTATAATGCCCAAGCTCCATCACTTCAACAAGTACTCCATGGAGTTGTTTGCCCAAATCCCAGAGGTTACCATTTATAAGATTCCTTGAGGAGAAAATGTCGTAGCATATGCTTTAGCCAAGCATGCCAAAGAGTTGACATGCCTGGAGGATGTGTTCATATCAATAAAGGTACAAAATAGACAATTCTTATCCCTTATTAATATTAAACTCATTAAAAAGTACTCTCTTAAAGCGGAAGTTACCATTGCTAAGAAGGATGATGAGCTAGATTAGAGGCAACCATTCATGGATTAGCTAAATAAAGACAAACTACCTCAAGAGAAGTTCCAAGCCCATTAGATGAAGCAGAGAGCACTTTTCTATGCTATTGTGGATGGTGTCTTGTATTAGTGGTCTTTCGATCATATGTGATTATGTTTTTTAGAAAAGCACAATGCTCGTAAGATCATGATTGAGGTACACTCAAGACTATGTGGAGCCAACCAATTCAGTCTGAAGATGAAAGTCAAGATCAAGAGACTAGAATACTACTAGATGTCAATGTTCAAAGATTGCTTGGATACAGCTAGGCGATGCCACCAATGTCAAATACATAGTGTGGTCCTACACTAATCACCCAACATTCTACATCCAACATTGGCCTCATGGCCATTCGAGTGTTGGGGTACTGACATAGTGGGTTCGATTGATCCTCTTTCTTCCAAGGGTCATTGGTTCATCATAGCTGCTACTGACTAATTTTCCCAATGGATGAAGGTGATTCTGCTCAGAAAGGTCATAGCTCAGCATGTGCCTTAATTTTTTAGGAATAATATCTTATATAGGTTCAGAGTGCCTCGACAAATTATATCTAATAATGGTACTGCATTCAAGAGCACTAAGATCAATAACTTTTCCCAGAGACACAACATAGATTGGAGATATTCTACCATCAACTACCCAAAGGCAAATAGATTAGAAAAAGCCTTCAACAAAGCTCTCATCCAAATTCTAAAGAAGACACTTAACAATAACAAGTGATAGTGCCATGAGCAGTTAGTTGAAGCCTTATGGGCCTACTAAAGCACATAAAGAACTCCAACTCAGTATACTCCTTTCTCCTTAGTGTATGGGTCTGAAGCAGTTCTACCATGTGAAGTCCAACTCCCATCACGAAGGATAGCTATGGGTAGCAAGATCATAGTGGAACATAATGCCAAGTTTTGGTTAGAAGATCTCAAAGGTTTAGAGGAAAGATTCCTATGAGAATGACAAAACCTTCAGTTATACAAAGCTAAAATGATTTAAGATCACAATAAGTTGGTCCATCCTAGAGCGTTTCAAGTAAAGAGCTTATTTTAGTTCTAAGGAGACCGATTATTGCCCATTATAAGATGGGAGCTAAGTTTGAACCCACTTGGGAAGGCCTTTTTTTCCATAGAGAAGGCCTACCAAGGAGGATCCTATCAGCTTATTAATCATAAGGGAGAGCACCAATACTTCCAATCAACAGTCTGTACTTAAATGAATATTATAAATCATGTTTAAAAATAATTATCATCAATCAAAATTCCATTTTGAACTAAATCGGGCTGTTCTACCATTAGAAGTCCACCTCCCATCATGAAGGATAGCTATGGGTAGCAAGATCATAACAGAACATAATGCTAAGTTCTGGTTAGAAGATCTCGAAGGTTTGGAGGAGAGATGCCTATGAGAATGATAAAACTTTGAGTTGTACAAAGATAAAATGATTCAAGATCATAATAAGTTGGTCCATCCTAGAGTGTTTCAAGTAAGAGAGCTTATTTTAGTTCTAAGGAGACTGATTATTGCCCGTCGTAAGATGGGAGCTAAGTTTTAACCCACTTGGGAAGGCCTTTTTTCCATAGAGAAGGCCTAACAAGGAGGATCCTATCAGCTTATTAATCATAAGGGAGATCACCCAATGCTTCCAATCAATGGGCTATACTTAAATGAATATTATAAATCATGTTTGAAAATAATTATCATCAATGAAAATTCCATTTAGAACTAAATCGGGTTGTTTTATTATTAAAAGTCCAACTCCCATCACGAAGGATAACTATGGGTACCAAGATCATAGCAGAACATAATGCCAAGTTCTGGTTAGAAGATCTCGAAGGTTTGGAGGAGAGATGCCTATGAGAATGACAAAACTTTGAATTGTACAAAGCTAAAATGATTCAAGATCATAATAAGTTGGTCCGTCCTGGAGTGTTTCAAGTAAGAGAGCTTATTTTAGTTCTAAGGAGACCAATTATTGCCCATCGTAAGATGGGAGCTAAGTTTGAACCCACTTGAGAAGGCATTTTTTCCATAGAGAAGGCCTACCAAGGAGGATCCTATTATTAATCATAAGGGAGAGCAATGCTTCAATCAATGCACTTAAATGAATATTATAAATCATGTTTGAAAATAATTATCATCAATGAAAATTCCATTTTGAACTAAATCGTGTCTACCATTAAAGTCCAACTCCCATCATGAAGGATAGCTATGGGTAGCAAGATCTTAGGAACATAATGCCAAGTTAGAAGATCTTTGAGGAGAGATGCCGTGAGAATGAGAACTTTGAGTTGTACAAAGCTAAAATGATTCAAGATCACAATAAGTTTGTCATTCTAGAGCGTAAGAGAGCTTATTTCAATTCTAAGGAGAGACATTGCCCATCGTGGGGAGCTAAGTTTGAACCCACTTGGGAAGGCCTTTTTTCCATAGAGAAGGCCTACCAAGGAGGATCCTATCGCCTTATTAATCATAAGGAGAGCACCTAATGCTTCCAATCAATGGGCTGTACTTAAATGAATATTATAAATCATGTTTGAAAATAATTATCATCAATGAAAATTCCATTTTGAACTCAATCTCTTCCATGTTGAAAGTATTCTTGTTTGCAAATTCACCATGATGTGTTTAGGGTAGATGTAAGGAACTCGAGCAGAGTCTTATCCTTCATCGACACAACAAAATCATAAACTACACACAAGCATATAAAATAAACACATATATTCTATCTCAAGATACTCTGAGTTGAGATAATGCCACCAACGACACTCATTCAGCAGCTGCTTTAGGTCGGGTTGACGTGGTACCCTGCTAGTGTGTCACCTAGTGGTCATCTTGCTTTGGAGGATGTAAGTTTGCTATGCTTTCTTTTCTTACTTGGCCACTACACATCGATGAGCACCTTGTTAGTTTGGTAGGCCTTTCTGCGTGGCCAATAAGCTACCTCATGTTGGCTTTGTTTAGAGGTTGTGAGTCTAAGCTTTCTTCTTGGATTAGCCTTGCATGGTTTGTGGTCAAGTATATTTGAGGTTTAAGATATGTCCCCTAGTGGCTCTTTCCTCTTGACTAAGTTTAGTCTAGTCCTTCCTCAGGCTACCCACTTAGTCCAAGCTATATCATATGGGCCGACGTGACTATCCCGATGATCAATTCCACTTGGAAAGTTGTGACTACATTTTCTTTCTAGAGTGATCATTGCACATCGGCACCTTAGGTTGGTTAGTTCTCACTATGTTGATACCACTCATGCTATGGATACACCTTAGGTTGGTTGGTTCTCACACCTTAGGATACACCACTCATGGCAGATGTAAGTCTACTAAGCATTCTGCTTGAGTTGGCCACCGCACACCTATAGGCTTTCCTTTCCAGGGCTCAAGATAATGCCCCTAGCAGCACCTCCCCTATGGGCACTATATTTGTATCATGCCCTTTGCGACCCCATATTGACACTACCCGGGTTACTATTAGATTCGACATTTCCCCTTTCCTAGTAACCACCCCTGTGTTTGGAGAATCCTTCCTTTGGATGTGAAAATTATCCCTTGGTTTAGTAAATTTGAGATAGGTTAAGGCCTACATAGTCCCTTCTTAGTGTGTTCCCTCACACACTAATAGAATCTATGCAAAATTATAAACAAAATATGTATTCACTTGTGGATTAGGAGGACACCCCTAGCAGTACCTTTTCCCAAGCAGTCATTTTATCTTTAGGGCAGTGTCAGCAAAACTACCGATAGATATTGCTTGACTACTCTTGAGTTGATATAAGTCGTCAGCAACATTCACTCAGTAGTCACCCCTAAGTCAAGTTTGATTTATTGTGCTACCAATAGGTCACCCCACAGTTGTTCTCTGCTTTAGAAGATGTAAGTATGTTATGCCTTCTTCCTAGCACAACAATTGCACACCAAAGGCAACCCCTTAGGTTTGCTAGCTCTACCCATGACTAGTAGACTATCCCTTTGGATTTGTAAATCTAAGATAGGACAAGTCTAAATATCCCATTCTCAGTGGGTCCATTGTATACTGACATGTTCCATAAATTAAATCTATCAAATTTGACCGAACTCATATTCCCAGTGGGTATGCCCTCAATTCAAAATCAAACTAAAATAAACAAACCATATAAAATCCATGAAATTAAGATGAAATTAATCCTGACTACTTTTGAGTTGACATAAGTCTCTAGCCGCATTCATTCAATAGTCGCCCTAGGTCAGGTTTGATTTGTTGTGCATCCAACAGGTCACCCCAGCGATTGTTCCTCGATTTGGAAGATGTCAGTCTGCTATGCCTTCTTCCTAGAATAATTGTTGCACAATGAAAGGCAACCCCTTAGGTTGGCTAGCTCTATCCCGCAATTGGTAAACCATCCATTTTGATTTATAAACCTGAGGTAGGTCAATGCTGATATAGCCCCTTCTCAGTTGGTACATCGCACATTGATAGGGTCCATAAATTTACTCAGATTAAATTAAACCCAATCTAATTTTTCCTGGTGGAGTTAAATCACACCATTCTCCCTTGTGGAGCCCAAAATCATATATAAAAAAGTCAAGGAAATAAATTAAATTCAAAACCAACCTCCCTAGTGGAGCCAAATTAAACTAACTCCCTAGTAGAGTCTAAATCAAAGAAATCCAACTAAACTCTTATTCCCAGCGAATACATCCCCAAACAAATCTATGAAATAAAACTCAAATCCCAATCCCCAGAGATAGCAACCAGCCTTCCTAAGGTTCATATACCATTGGACCCAGCCCATATCTCTAGCAGATATGCTTTCACATCAATTAAAACAAAAGAAATTAAAGTTGATTTGATCTTAATCCCTGGTGGATTATAGATTCTTATTCTAGTGGATCTTCTTTCCATAAATCATATAATCAAATCAAATTCGAACTTTATCCCCAGCAAATTTTCTTCTCCTATGCCCTCAACATAGACCCCTCACATGTCATTTCCAATGCATGTGTGATCCCCTAACGGATCTCGCTCCATGTCCTTGACATGGAATTCTCATAAAATCTTATTTCTTCTCTTATGCACACCTTTAATACTTCAACTAAAAGCCTAACAATGTATTCATTCAAATTACATCATCTTAACATTGTAATCAATATTTTATGATTTTGATGGTGCAAGCTCAAACTAACTATACAATATCATGCTAAATATATAGTGTGAATTAACACACTATATTATATTATAATATATGATGTTATATTATAATTTGCTATAATATAAAATATTATCTTACATTACACCCCATTAGAATCACTTAGAAGGAACAAATAACAAAATTTTCTCAAAATATGAGTAATGTTCATTTTGGATGTAAAATTGTCATTTTTCTATTAAAAATGGTACAAAATAGCAAAATTTTGGTGTTACTTCTTGGTGTGTGCTGTGAATTTGGCCAAATTCTTCCATCTCAACCTTCAAATTAATAGTTTTATGAGTTTTGACCCATTGTATTATAACAAAAGTAAAATATACTAAATGTACAATAACATTTAGTAACACCACCACATTCATATATGTGACATTATATTGTTATGTACATTATTTTTTAATATGCTTTCATATAATATATTATCTTACATTACACCTTAAAATGAATCACTTTAAGCAAAAAATTTATAAAATTTTGTTGAAAAAGGAACAATTATTTTGAATGCAAAATTCCATTATTTTGATTAAATGACACACCATAGCATAGCCCCAATGATGTTCCCTAAATCTAACCTTAAATTTGGCCAAATCCCATCTTCTTAGCTTATAAATCAGTATTTTTATGAAATATACCAGTACAAACTCTACTACATCATACTATAACAAACTAAAATATGCTAAACAATCAAGTAGTACACAATGGTATGCTATAATGCATGATGCTACACTATCCTATATTATAATACACTATAACATATTATATTATATTATATTATATTATATTGCATATCACATCACAAGGGACTGCTTAAGATAAAAAATCATAAAATTAGTCTAAATAATAAAAAATATATTTTTGTCGTATCACTTACAAATTTTAAATTCAGACAATATATTATGATGTCATGCTCTACCTATTATAAATTTGGCCAAATTACACCATTTTAAAGTCTAAATCAACATTTTTATAAATAATGCTAGTGTAGGCTCAACTACATGATTGTAAAATACTAAAAGAATTTAAAATGCCCAGAGTAATATATTATGATATATGATGATATACTATGCTACAACATATAATATTTATTTTGACCATAAAATCTTACTTTTTAGACTACAAGTGGCATAGAACACCTTTGGTACTACAACCTAATTCCCATTTCAAATTTAACAAATTTCATCATCCGATTTACTAAATCAATATTTTTATGATTAATATTAATATTGACTATAGGCACAACACCATAACATACTATAACATTTCAAAACATCATATAACATACAAAAACACATCACGACATGCTCAAATATATGCCGCTACATTATACTATAATATATGGTAATATAACATGATTTAGTGTTACGGTTTAGGGTATTCAAATCTCTAATAGTCAAGGAAAGCCTCTGGAAGTTATTTTTTTTAGCTACCATAACTATGTTAGGATTAGGTCATTCTTTAGATCTACTCTTAATGACATCTTTATTCAAGGTTTATGGTTTAGGGTAAATTTAGGGTTTTGGCTTAGGGCTTAGGGTTTAGGGTTAGTTTAGGATTTAAGGTTTAGGGTTTTAGGGTTTAGGGTTTAGGTTTTGGTTGTATATTTAGGGTTTAGGGTTTATGGTTTTTGGGATTGGGGATTTAGGTTTATATTTTAGGGTTTAGGGTTTAGGGTTTAGGGTTTATGGTTTAGGGTTTAGGGTTTAGGGTTTAAGGTTTATGGTTTTTAGGGTTTAGGATTTAGGGTTTAGGTTTTAGGTTTAGGGTTTAAGTTTTAGTTTAGGATTTAGAGTTTAGGGTTTAGGGTTTATGGTTTAAATTTTTTTATAATAGAGAACAAATTCAGATTCAACATTAATTTTTTTGATTTCATCAGCCAAGTAGCACCCCAAGTTTTTTAAGACACTAATGATGAAATAGTTCAAAAATGAGCACCCATAGAGCAAATAAAAAATCCTAGATAAGTAAAAGCATCTCTACTATAAAGACACAGTTCCATAAGTAGTAGATCAGATCGATCATTCTTCAATTTCTCTAGTTTTGATCAGAACCACCCCCGCCTCTCGAGTAGCGAGATCCGCCATCATATCCCTGATCTCTCTCTCCACCACCACCATGGATGTAACCTACGTCGCTCCTCCTACCTCCATAACCACCGCTGCTCTGACCACCACCTCCATATCCACTAGCACATCTAGATCCCCCACCACCACTGCGATAACTGCCGCCTCCAACATCGCCACCACAGATAGATCTAGACTGAGCTTAGTTGACGGTGATGTTCATACCGTCATGGTTCTGCCCATTCTTAGGGTTTAGGGTGAGTTTAGGGTTTAAGTTTTGGAGGTTTTGTTGGGTTTAGGGTTTTTGGGTTTTAGGTTTTAAGGGTTTTGGGTTTAGGGTTTAGGGTTTTAGGGTTTAGGGTTTAGCGGTTATGGTTTAGAGTTTAGGGTATATTATTTAGGGTTTAGGGTTTAGGGTTTAGGGTTTAGGGTTTTAAGGTTTAGTATTTATGGTTTAGGTTTTAATTAATAAACAGTTTAGGTTTATTTAATTTATTTTTATTTTTTTATTTATTTATTTTATTTTATTTATTTATTTTTATTTTTTTATTTAATTTAGTTTATTTATTTTATGCATATTTAATTTAGTTTAGGTTTTATTTTTTTAGTTTTATGTTTAGGTTTATTTTTAGTTGAGTTTTATTTATTTTTTTTAGGTTTAGGTTTTTTATCTTTTTAGGTTTAGGTTTAGGTTTTATTTTTTTTTTTTTAGGTTTAGGTTTTCATTTTAGGTTTATTTTTTAAGTTTTACTTCTTAGTTTAGGTTTATTTTTATTTTATTTTATTTAGTTTCAATTTAGGTTTTGTTTTACTTCATTTTTGGTTTATGTTTTGGTTTTATTTATTTTAGTTTAGGTTTAGGTTTATTTAATTTTTATTTTAATTTTAGGTTTTTTTTTAGTTTAGGGTTTAAGTTTTAATATTTATTTATTTTAGGTTTAGGTTTTTATTTAATTTTTATTTTATTTTATTTCAAATTTATTTTATATTTATTTTAGGTTTAATTTTGATTTTATTTAGGGTTTTTATTTTTTAGTTTAGTTTCTATTTTTATTTATTTCATTTTATTTTAGTTTTTATATTTTATTTTATTTTCTTTTTAAGTTTAGGTTTAAGTTTAGATTTTAGTTTAGGTTTCAATTTTATTTTATTTTTTTATTTTATTTTTGTGTAGGCTTTTTTATTTATTTTATTTTTTGGTTTTATTTAGTTTAGGATTAGATTTTTAGCTTTTTAAGGTTTAGGGTTTAGGGTTAGTTGAGGGTTTAGGGTTTAGGGTTTAGGGTTTAGGTTTTAGGGTTTAAGTTTAAGCTTTAAAGTTTTATGGTTTAGGGTTTAGGGTTTAGGGTTTAGGGTTTAGGTTTTAGGTCTAGGGTTCAGGTTTTAGTTTAGGGTTTAGTATTTTTTTTTATTTTTTTTAACATAGAACAAATTCAGGTTCATCATTTCTTATTTTTGATTACATTAACCAAGTAACACACCAAGTTTTTTAAGACACAAGTGATGACATAGATAAAAAATGAGCACACATAGATTAAATCAAAAATCCTAGATAACTAGAGTTGTCTCTACTGTAAAGACACAGCTCCATAAGTAGTAGATTGGATCGACCATTCTTTCGCTCAGTTCCCATCAAAACCACCTCTCGAGTGGCGGATCCACCATCATATCCATTCTCCCCCACCACTATGGATGTAACCTCCATCGCTCCTCCCACCTCCATAACCACCACTGCTTCGACCATCACCTCCATATCCACCAGCACCTCTAGATCCCTCACCACCACCACGATAACCACCGCCTTCACCAACCGCTCTAGATCAAGCCTTGATGGTGATGTTCCCCGCTGTTCTCCCATTCTTAGGGTTTAGGTTTATTAGTTTAGGGTTTAGTTTTACTTTTTAATTTATTTAGACTTTAGGTTTAGGTTGGGTTTGGGTTGTTTGATTTAGGGTTTAGGGTTTTAAGTTTTGCTTTTGTTTAGGTTTAAAGTTAGGTTTAGGGTTTTTGTGGTTTTAGGTTTAGGATTTGGTTTAGGGTGGGTTTTATTGCTTAGGGTTTAGGGTTTAAAGTTTTAGGGTTTAGGGTTTTGGATTTAGGATTTGGGGTTTGGGAGGGTTTGTTTAGTGTTTAAACTTTAGAGGTTTAGTCATTAGGTTTAGTCATATGGTTTAGTTTGCTCAGTTGGGTAGTGGGTTTTATTTGGGTTAGGGTAGATTTAGTTTTAGGGTTTAGAGGGGTTAGAAAGGTTTAGGGTAGGGTTATAAATCAAGCAGGTATAGGTAGTTTATTTAGTTTATTTTTATTTTATTTTAGTTAATTTTACTTTTATTTTATTTATTTTTAGTTAATTTATTTTAGTTTAGGTTTTATTTTAGTTTATTTTATTTAAGTTTAGGTTTATTATTTTAGTTTAGTTTTATTTTCTTTATTTATTAAGTTTAGATTTAATTTTTTTTATTTTTAGGTTTATGTTTAGATTTTTATTTAATTTTTTTTGGCTTAGATTTTATGTTTTTCTTTTAGGTTTATTTTTAGGTTTTATTTTCTTAGTTTAGGTTTAAGTTTTTTTTTTAGTTTAGGGTTTAGGTTTTATTCTATTTATTTTTTAGGTTTTATTTTTAGGTGTATTTTTTAGGTTTAGGATTTTATTTAGTTTTATTTTATTTTAGTTTATTTTATTTTATTTTAGGTTTAGTTTTTATTTTTATTTTAGTTTAAGTTTTTATTTATATTATTTTAGTTTAGTTTTTATTTTTTTTATTTTATTTTCTTTTTAGGTTTATGTTTAGGTTTTAGTTTTAGTTTTATTTTATATTTTATATTTTATTTTATTTTAGTCTAGTTTATTTATTTATTTTATTTTTAGGTGTAATTTAGTTTAGGTTTTGGTTTTTAGCTTTTTAAGGTTTAGGGTTTTGGGTTAGTTTAGGATTTAGGTGTTTTTTATTTGGCCTTAGGGTTTAGGGTTTAAAGTTTAGGGTTTAGGTTTTTGGGTTTACGGTTTAGGTTTTAAGGTTTATGGTTTTTAGGGATAGGGTTTAGGGTTTAGGTTTGGGTTCTGATTTTAGTTTAGCTTTTAAGGTTTTTGGTTGTATTTTAAATAGAGAACAAATTTAGATTCAACATTTCATCTTTTTGATTTGATTAAACAAGTAACACATTAAGTTTTCTAAGACACAAGCGATGACATTGATAAAAAAAAGAGCACGCATAGAGCTAATAAAAAACCCTAGATAAGTTGAACCGTCTCTATTGTAAAGATAAAATTCCATAAGCGAGATCGATCATGTTTCTCAGTCCCATTAACCACCGCCTCTCAGTAGCGATCCACCATCATATTCCATCTCTCTCTTTCTCCACCACCATGATTATAACCTGCTTGCTCCTCCTCCATAACCACCTTTCGCTCACCACCACCTCCATATAGCACCTCTAGAACCCCCACCACCACTACACGATGCCGCCTCCCTTCACCTCCACAATGATATAGATAGTCCGGTTGACGGTTCTACGTCCAAGGTTTGCATTCTTTAGGTTTAGTTTAAGCTTATTAGATTTTAGGGTTTATGTATATTTTTAATTTATTTAGTTTAGGTTTTAGGTTTAGGATTTGGGGTTTAGGGTTTCATTGGTAGTTTAGGGTTTAGGGTTTAGGATTTAGGGTTTTAAGTTTTTGTTTAGTTTAGGGTTTAGGTTTTTTAGGTTTTAGGTTTAGGGTCACGGTTTAGGGTTTATTGTTTATATATATATTTTAATTTAAGTAAACCCAGTAGTTTATTATTTATTTTATTTATTTTAGTTTATTTTATTTTTTATTTTTAGTTAGGTTTCTCTTAAAATTTTATTTATTTTAGTATATTTATTTTAGGTTTATTTATTTCAGTTTATGTTTTTTATTTTAGTTTATTTTTTAAGTTTTATGTTAATCTTTTAATTTACTTGTATTTTTATTTTATATTTTAGGTTTTCTTTATTTTATTTAGGTTTAGGTTTAGGTTTTTATTTTATTTTCTTAGGTTTAGGTTTAAGGTTTTTATTTTAGGTTTATTTTTAGGTTTTATTTTTTTAGTTTAGGTTTAGGTTTATTTTTAGTTTATTTATTTATTTTAGTTTAGGGTTTAGGTTTAATTTATTTTAGGTTTAGGTTTTATTTATTTTAGTTTATGTTTAGGTTTATCTTATTTTGTTTATTTTATTTTTTGATTTTTTTAATTTATAATTTAGGTTTTATTTTTTATTTAACTTTATGTTTTTATTTGAGGTAATGTTTTTATTTACTTTTTATTTTATTTTATTTTATGTTTTATTTAATTTTATTTTACATTTAGTTTTTTATTTTATTTAGGTTTTTTATTTTTAGGTTTATTTTAATTATTTTAGATTAGTTTAGGTTTTTAATTATTTTATTTTAATTTAGTTTTTATTTATTTTAATTTATTTTTAAATTTTTAGGTTTAGGTTTAGGTTTAGGTTAGGTTTTAGTTTAGTTTTTAATTTTATTTTATTTAGGTTTAGGTTTTTTTATTTATTTTATTTTTATGTTTTATTTAGTTTAGGTTTAGGTTTTTAGGTTTTTAGGGTTTATGGTTTAGGGTTTAGGGTTTAGGGTTATAGGTTTTAGGGTTTGGGGTTTTGGGTTTAGGGTTTAGGGTTTAGGATTTAGGGTTATGCGTTTTAGGGTTTAGGGTTTAGGATTTTGTGTTTAGGGGGTTTTTTAAAATTAACTAAACCTTTAGGTTTAGCTTTATTTAGTTTACTTTTTATTAATTTTAGTTTATTTTATTCTTTTAGTTTAATTTAGTTTAATTTATTTATTATAGGTTTATTTATTTTAGTTTAGGTTTTTTATGTTAGTTTCTTTTTTGGTTTAGATTTAAGTTTTTGTTTATTTTTTTGTTTAGTTGTATTTTTATTTTATTTTTTAGCTTTAGGTTTTAATTTTTTACTTTTAAGTTTATTTTTTTAGTTTAGGTTTTGGTTTAATTTTATCTTATTTTATTTTATTTAGTTTAGGGTTTTTAGGTTTAGTTTATTTTAGGTTTAGGTTTTATTTTATTTATTTATTTTAGTTTATTTTAGTTTAGGTTTAGGTATATTTTATTTTTATTTATTTTATCTTTAGGTTTTTTTAGTTTAGGGTTTAGGTTTTATTTTTTTATTAATTTTTATGTTTTAATTATATTTTATTTTTAAGATTTAGGTTTTTATTTAGTTTTTATTTTATTTTATTTTAGGTTTTTTTATTTTACATTTAGTTTTTATTTTATTTAAGTTTTATTCAGGTTTATTTATTTTATTTTAGGTTTAGATTTTTTTTTGTTTGCAGTTTAGTTTTGTTTTTGGGTTTAGGTTGGGGTTTTATTTAGGATTTAGGGTTTAGGGTTTATTTTTTTTTAAATAAAATGTAGTTGAGGTTTATTTAGTTTATTTTTTATTTATTTTAATTTTTATTATTTAAAGTTTAGTTTATTTATTTTAGTTTAGGTGTTTTACTTTAGTTTATTTTTTTGGTTTAGGTTTAGGTTTATGTTTATTTTTTAGTTTAATTTTATTTTTATTTTATTTTTAGGTTTCAATTTTATTTTATTTTAGGTTTAGATTTAGGTTTTATTTTATTTTTTTAAGTTTAGGTTTTAGGGTTTTATTTTAGGTTTATTTTAGTTTTATTTTTTTAGTTTAGTTTAGGTTTATTTTAGTTTATTTTATTTAGTTTAGGTTTTAGGATTAGTTTATTTTAGGTTTAGGTTTAGGTTTTATCTATTTTAGTTTCACTTTTTTTTTAACTTAGAACAAATTCATATTCAACATTTCTTCTTTTCAATTTCATCAACCAAGTAAAACACTAAGTTTTCAAAGACACAAGCGACGAAATATATAAAAAATGAGCACGCATAGAAGAAATCAAAAACCTTAGATAGCTAGAATCGTCTCTACTGTAAAGACATAGTTTCATAAGTAGCAAATCAGATTGTCTTTCTTCAATTTCTCCAGTTCTCATCAGAACCATTTCAGCCTCTAGAGTAGCGGGATCCACCATCATATCCCCGATCTCTCCCTCCACCACCACCACGGCTATAGCCTCTATCGCTCCTCCCGCCTCCATAACCACCACTGCTCTGACTTCTACCTCCATATCCACTAGAACTTCTAGATCCCCCACCACCACTGTGATAACCGCCACCTCCGCCTTCGCCTCCACCACCAAATCTAGACTAGCTTGATGGTTATTGCCATGTTTACCCATTCTGGGTTTAGGTTTAGGTTTTGGTTTATAAGGTTTTAAAGTTTAGGTTTACTTTTTTAATTTATTTAGTTACTTTAGGTTTAGGTTTAATGTTTGAGGTTTACAGTTTAGGGATTAGTGTTAGGGTTTAGGGTTTAGGGTTTTAGGGTTTATTATTGTGGTTGTTTAGGGTTTATTAGGTTTGTTTTATTTTATTTTGGGTTTTATTTATTCATTTTAGATTATTTTATTTTATTTTTAGTTTAGTTTAATTTTTAATTTAGTTTATTTTATTTAGTTTAGGTTTATTTTATTTTTAGGTTTATTTATTTTAGTTTATTTTATTTTATTTTATTTTATTTTATTTTAGGTTTTTATTTTAGTTTATTAAGTTTTATTTTATTTATTTTTAGGTTTATTTTTAGGTTTAAGTTTATTTAGTTTTATTTTTATTTTATGTTTAGTTTTATTTATTTTGGTTTTATTCTTTGGTTTATTTTATTTTAGATATTTAGTTTTTATTTAATTTATTTATTTTTTTTAGTTTTTTTTTATTTTATTTAGGTTATTAGGTTTAGATTTTATTTTATTTTTATTTAGTTTAATTTATTTTAGGTTTAGTTTATTTTATTTTGTTTATTTTTATTTTAGGTTTAGGTTTATTTTTACATTTTTAAGTTCTATTTTTTTTTTTTATCTTTAGGTTTAGTTTTTATTTCATTTTATTTTATTTTATTTAGGTTTATTTTAGTTTATTTTACATTTAGTTTTATTTTATTTTTTTCTTTTAGTTTAGTTTAGGTTATTTTATTTAGTTTAGTTTTTTTATTATTTATTTTATTTTATTTAGTTTAGGTTTAATTGATGTATTTATTTTATTTTTTAATTTAGGTTTAGGTTTCTTATTTATTTATTTTTAGATTATATTAGGTATTGTATATAGATTTTGTTTTAGGTTTTAGGCCCAGTGTGTTTAGGTAGCTTTAGCCCAGTCCTGTTTTGGTGGTAGGGTCAGGTGGGTTTAAAGTAAGGGCTCGTGGCCTTGAGTTTAGCATTTTGGATTTAGGTAGAGCCCAGTGGCTAGGAGTGGTTATTTTGGATGGCCCAGGTCAGCCTGGGGTTGTCAGGTTCTCAGGGCCCAGTGGTAGAACTGGGTTAGGGCTCTGGGTAAGGAGGGTCAGTTTAGAGGATCTGGGTCAGGTTGTTTCATAGTTTTATTTTAGAGGTTTAGAGGTTTGGGGTTGGTTTGTGGTAGTTAGGTAGGGTTTAGGGTTTAGGCTTTAGGGTTGTGGTTTAGGTAGTTTTTCTTTAGGTTTAGGGTTTTTTTTTTTTAACAAAGAAAAATAGATTAAACATTTCTTTTCGATTTCATCAATCAAGTAACCAACCGTTTAGGTTTGGGGTTTAGGGTTTGGGTTAGGTTTAGAATTTTCATTTTTTAGGGTTTATGCTTTATTAAGGTTTAGGGTTAGGTTTAGGTTTTATTTTAAATTAATAATTTAGGTTGATTTAGTTTATTTTTTATTTATTTTAGTTTATTTTATTTTTTTATTTTTATTTAGGTTTATTTTTATTTAATTTAGTTTATTTTATTTGGGTTTATTTATTTTAGTTTTGGTTTTTCATTTTAGTTTATTTTTTAGGTTTACTTTTAGTTGAGTTTTATTTTTATTTTATTTTTTAGGTTTAGGTTTATTTTTATTTTAGGTTTAGGTTTTATTTTTATTTTATTTTTAGGTTTAAGTTTTTAGATTTTATTTTATTTTATTTTTAGGTTTTATTTTATTATTTTATGTTTATTTTAGTTTATTTATTATTATTAGTTTAGTTTAGTTTATTTTAGGATTAGGTTTAGGTTTTATTTTATTTATTTATTTTTATTTTAGGTTTAGTTTATTTATTTTCTTTATTTTTATTTTTTATTTTAGGTTTTTTTAGTTAGTTTTTTAGGTTTATTTTTTTTATTTGTTTTATAATTTTATTTTAAGGTTTAGGTTTTTTATTTATTTTATTTTATTTTATTTTAGGTTTATTTTATTTTATTTATTTAGTTTTATTTTTTTTATTTTTTATTTTATTTAAATTTACTTTTCTTTGTTTATTTTATTTAATTTTTAGGTTTAGGTTTAGGTTTTAGTTTAATTTGTTTACTTTATTTTATTATTTTATTTTATTTATGATTAAGTTTTTTATTCATTTTATTTATTTATTTTTTTAGTTTTTTATTTTATTGAGGGTTTAGGGTTTAGGGTTTTGAGGGTTTAGGGTTTAGGGTTAACAGGTTTAGGTTAGCTTAGTTTAGTTTAGGCTTGGGGTTTTAAGATTCAGTGGCTCAGTTAGTTTGGGTGGGGTAGAGTCAAGAGTTTATTTAGGTTTTAGGCTCAGTTAGTTGGTAGTTTAGGTTAAAGTTAGTTTAGGGTTTAGGGTTTTTTTTTAAAAAAAGAATTAAGTAAACTAGTAGGTTTAGGTTTATCTATTTTGTTTTTTATTTATTTTATTTTATTTTATTTTTATTTTTATTTAGGTTTATTTTTATTTTTATTTAGTTTAATTTATTTATTTTATGTTTATTATTTTAGTATATTTTTTAAGTTTATGTTGATTTATGTTTATTTTTCTTAGTTTTATTTATTATTTTATTTTTTTTTAGGTTTAGGTTTATTTATTTTTATTTTAGGTTTAGGTTTTATTTTATTTTATTTATGTTTTAGGTTTTATTTTTTAAGTTTATTTTTAGGTTTTATTTTTTAGTGTAGGTTTAGGTTTATTTTTAGTTTATTTTATTTTATTTAGCTTATGTTTATGTTTAGGTTTAGTTTATTTTAGGATCACGTTTAGGTTTTAATTATTTTAGTTTTATTTTTTTCAGTCTAGTTTAGGTTTATTTTCTTTTCTTTATTTTATTTTTGTTTTAGGTTTTCGTTTTTTTTAAGTTTAGTGTTTAGGTTATTTTATATTTATTTTTAGGTTTTATTTTAAGGTTTAGATTTTTATTTAGTTATTATTTTATTTTATTTTAGGTTTATTTTATTTTTATTTTACATTCAGTATTTATTTTATTTAGGTTTTTTATTCTAATGTTTATTTTATTTTTTAGTTTATTTTATTTTACTTTATTTTTCTTAGTTTATTTTATTTAAATTTTAGGTTTTAGTTTAGGTTTTTATTTTATTTTATTATTTATTATGTTTAGGTTTAGGTTTATTTATTTTTTTTTTATTTTTATGTTTTATTTAGTTTAGGTTTAGGTTTTTAGCTTTTTAGGGTTTATGGTTTAGTGAAATAGAAACTCAATGAATTCCTTATTGATTACATTCTCAGGTGGTGCAACCTAAGCATGAAAGGAGAACCATAACTGTCTGAATAACATGCCATTGAGATTCTTCTCAAGAATATCCATGGCCCGATCGCCTTCATGCTTAAGGGCTTTACCATCAAAACATTCAAGAAATTAATCAACAAGGTAGCAAGCCTACAAGAGGAAGCCAAATAGTTGCCTTTCCCCAATCATCTAGGCCCAAGTCGATAAAGTGTTTAAGAAAAGCTGGGATAGTTATGTCAGTGAGGGAAGTAGCCGAGAGTTCAAGATGAGAGACTACGAGCTCAGCAGCCTCCTTTGCTACCTCCTCTTCCACCACCTCGGCCATCATACCGGCCACCGCAGCCGCCACAATGACCATTTCCACCATGTCAGTAGCCTACCCAACAACGATATTCATATCCATCACGAGGTAGCTAATTTCCACCTACTCTTACTGATAAATTGAATAAGCCATATTCATTCAAGAGGGAGGTAGTTAGGAAAATATTTAAGAATCTTTTAAAGAAACTTGACTTTTCGGGACTGAGCCTAAGGGGGAGGAAGTGGGCAAGAGCTATGATCTTAGCCCGCCTACCATCGCATGTTAGGCCATGTCTTAGAGGATTGTATCACTTTTAAGGACTAGCTTGAGCACAGCTACAAGTTGGGAGCCATACTTTACCTTTCTGATCATAACTATTGAGTTTTGATCCTTTCTTTTCTGATTCAGAGTCAAACTATCCTTCTCTAAATCAATCAGATTCACCTCTTGAGATTGACTTGGAGTCAACCACGAGAATCTCATAGAAGTTGTAGGTATGTCGATGAGAAGGTAGAACTTTCCACAAGCTCATCATTCCAAGAAGTCAGAAGTCAACTTATGCGTGTCAAAGTTCTACCTGTGGTAGCACCTTAGGATAAGGGTAAGTCATTGGTTCTAGTGAGCATATAGCCCCTCCATGGATGCTCCACCCATGAATATGCTTGTGGAGGACCAAGCGAGTTGATTACAATGTCCTAGCTCACATTACAAAGTTTCTCACATATATACCATGATGCCCTTGGCTTATCCAAAGAGATGAGGTAATTTCTAATCAAGGCCTTACTTGATCTAGAGATATACTTAGCTTAGTTGACCACTACTAAAGAGGAGGCTTTCCACTCAAAGGACATCTTAGGAGTTACATTCAGCGATGAACACTTATTCCTAGTGATCACCGAGCACAACCATCTCTTTACATTTCAGTGGATGTTGGCAGATATAGGCTATCCAAAGTTTTGGTTGACGCAAGTGTATCAGTCAATATTATGAGTCTAAGAATCCTTGCCTACTTGAGGATCGACATCTCCAAACTCCAAAAAGAAGGGATGATGTTGAGAGGATTCAACAAACAAGGCAAGAGGGCCTTGTGGTGTTTATTTTGGATGTATGCAATTGGAGGGGGGCGGGAGGAGTACTTTTTAAGGTGATTAGGTACTACATTGAGGTATGATGTACTATCTCAAAATATAGAGGCATCACTTTAGAATGGACCAAATCATCTAATAAGGACTCTTAAGGCATGATGGGTCAATGTACTAGATTTTTCCTTTTTTCCCCAAGGCATGGTGGGGGGAGTACTTTTTAAGGTGATTGGGTACTACATTGAGATATGATGTACTATCTTAAAAGATAGAGGCATTACTTTACAATGGACCAAATTATCTAATAAGGACTCCTAAGGCATGATGAGTCTTCGAATGTACTAGCAATTTTTCCCTTACTTTACATGGATGAATAAAATAGTGTTTATATTAAACCAAGTTCTTTGTTCCATGGAGGCAAGCCTCCATAGTTAATTACATCTTAGGAAATGAAATTTTCAAAGAATACTCTTGATTAAAGTAGACAATTATCATCTCCAAAGATTTCAAGGTTAGACTATCAAAGGATTAGTTGTATTTGGAAAATCAATTGGGAAAGTTCAAGGAGAAGACTTATTTTTGAATTTAAATGAAATAAGTAAGAAATACTCATGATACTAGGAAGCCTAGAAAGCATTTCGATCTATCCTATGGTTGGGCTTTATAATTTTGAAGTTGAGGAGATTTATATGTTTTGAGTTGAAACTTTATTAGATTATTGAAGATTATAATCCACTAACACAAGATTGTGGGAATGCCTAAGAGGTGAGGATTTATGCTCGTAGCTTGAAGGAAATAGCTATCTCGAGTCAAAAATCTAGGGAGCTTTAGTATGAGCTAAAGCATGACCTAAATCTAAGCGACAGGTGGACATAAGGGTTTACCTCCATAAGAGAGAATAAATTGTCCGACTTTTGGACTTATAATAGCTTGGAGTGGCTGCCAGCTAACTCCTACAATTTTAAAACCATGTAGTATGGTCTTATGAATTGCAAGATACCTATGGTTGTTATTTAATTATAAAGAGACTAAAATCCTAAACACACTCCTTAAGTGACTAGAGCATGAGTGGTATAAGCATATGACTTAATCTATAGATGCAAAATCTTTTAAATTTTATTTCATTTTAGACATCATTTTGATAGGCTTTAGGATTTCTTATGCCTAAATTATTAGAAGAAGGTGTTCTCCACCACAAGGGATGCCCTCATAGGTCAAGCATTCCTTTATCGCAAGGATGGAGATCCTTCATGTCAAGAGAAAAAAATATGCATGCATGATGTAAAACATACAACCATATAGCTAAGAGGTAAATCTTTTAATTATCTTATTTATGTCTTAGGCTTTATGATGAGGTTATGAGTTATTTAAAATTTAATTATGAGTGATTAGTTGGGTAGAAAAGTTATTTTAATCTTAAAGCCTAATTGTATCCAAGCCACACATTAAAGCATCAATCATTTAAGAAACTACGAAAAACATGTTGTCCTAATGTACAATGCAAACATAACATCAAACAATTATATAAACTATCATAAAAGAATAAATGGCCAGTGTGGTCAAATACCACCGTACAACTTGAAGAGAGAAAAGATGGATAGCCGAACTCTACCCTAATACAACCTGGAATATGAAAGAATAATTATAATTGTATTAAATGCTTTGAGGGTTTTCTTTCTTCATATCTCCATTTTTTATTTGGTTCTTTCTTTGATTTGGATGGTGCTTGCTTCAAAGGCATCACAGGGCACCCCAGGACAAAGCCTTTTGGCCACTGCTCATCCTAATGCCCCATAGCACTAATCCTAATTCCTATTGCAAAAAATTACATTTATGTGGGAAACGTAAATCTAACTACACCTACAAAAATAGAGGTTAAATATACAAATAATTCCCAAGTATTTATAATTTGGACTTAGCACCCTACACATGGGTAACTAAGTCCTCCTCTCCTAACTTGGATTATGCTTAAGGATTTAAGCAAACAGTAAAAAGAGCATTCACATTTATTTTTAAGCATCCCTTAAGCATAATCCCTTGGAGAAAACATGATTAGGCTAATATTGGCTTATCATACAGTCTATGAAGCATACACCCTATCCAATATAAAATAATACATCATAAAATAAAACATACATCATATAAAATAATCCTACGTTTAGGTTCACTTTAAATAATCCTATTCAAAATGAAAGGCATCTTAAGAATACATTAATTGAATTACTACCACATCATATATTAAATCATTCCTTTCCATCACATGTAACATGCATATGATTTAATCCTAAGTGTATCTATGCATGCAATATATTTTAGCATACTTAAATGATGAATGTATGTGTATGTTTAGAATTTATATTTTATTTGATTGAATTATTTGAACATATTAATTTAAAACTTTATCCAAATTCTTATACAAAAAGAACATAAGAATGAAATTAAATAAGCATGTGGCATTGTTAAACTAGGGAAGTGAGGTAATCAAATGACCTCCTTGGAGCTAGCTAAAGCCTCATATTCTCGGGATGTCAAGACTATATACCCATTTGCATTCAAACATATGTAAATTCAGATACATGAACATAAGAAGTAAGCTCCAAATCATATGGCTAATTAATTCATCCACTTAGTCAATTATGAATGCATGCAATTTTAATGTAAAATGGAATTTTCATTCACTAATTACATATATATATACATGTAAAAAGATATAGACAAGTTCATGTCATTGTTAAATCAAGGAAGTGATGTAATCAAATGACCTCCTTGGAGCTAACTAAAATTTTGTATTCTCGGGATGTCCGTATATACTTACTTTTCTTGGACACACATGGATGTATACATAAATGAGAGAAAGAAAATCATGGAAACATTGTATATTTTGTTTGATTGAATCATTTATATATATGATTTAAAGCTCCATCCAAATTCTAATGTTGAAATACATAAGAATGAAATCAAATGGGTACGTGCCATTATTAAATAAGGCAAGTGATGTAATCAAATGACCTCCTTGGGGCTAGCTAAAGTCTCGTGTTCCCAGGATATCCATACTATATACCCATTACCATTCAATCTTATATAAATTAGCACATGAATAGAGGAAAGGGAACACAACATTCATACACTTAAGCTATAAGCACATGCATTTCTTATGTATTTATAACTAGCATCATAACACATATTATTATTCATTTATAAGATTTGAAAAATACATTTGGATTTCATAGTGATAATAGCCATGCATATATTAAAATTAAATCAACACATGCAATCTTACATAAAGGAAATCCATTTTATTTTACTTGATTTTGAAAAGATGGATGGCTGAATTCAAAATGACTTACCAAATTTAACATGATTGGAAAAATGATAATCAAATATAAGCATGTGATTCATTCAACCAAACTAGTTCTTAAGGCAATCAAATCAAACAAGATTATTTAAAACAAACCAAAGCTTCTTTATTAATTAAGTTTTGGATTTGATTTGATTTAAAGAGGAGAAGAGAAATCATCACTTTGTATTTTAAACCCATTCCCACATTAGTGATTTGATTTAATTTAAGGAAATGTAATTAAGTTGATTTTATGGGTTAATTAAGTTGAACCCATTAGATGAATTAATTACTCTTGCTATGTCACCTTAAAGTAATTAACTAAATAATTATGAGCCATGATATGCATGGAAAATAAACTTGCAATGATCAGGAAATAAAGGGGCTAATGCAATTGGCTCATGATGAATAGTTAATAAGATTAAGGGACTTAATTAATTACTTTTATGGTTTTCCCACACATGTGGACTAATAATTCTTTCTTTAAACTCCTTTAGGTTACTAAACACCTAAAGATCTATCCCAAGATTTAATTAATTAAGGTCTGATGTGATTATGATTTCAATTTGATTAAGTTATTTAATTAATTAGTTAAATCTTAATTAGTTTCATTTTAAAAAAGGGTGAAATGAACTTAGGGAAAGGAGTCCCAACCCTATTCCTTAGTTCACTTAATGTTGAACAATGATTAATAAATTTAATTAATTTATTTATTACTATTCATGAGATTAATTAATCATTAATTAACTTAAAATAGTAGTTAAGGTTTAATTAGTCAATTTTCCTAATTAAGTGAGCAATAAATCCAAGAAAATCATGGGAGGTAGAGGTCATCCCATTAAATTAACCCACAAAATTTTGGATTAATTGCTCAAGTAATTAAGAGCTAATTAATTTAAATTGTAATTAAACCTTAATTACTATTCAAAATTTATTAAGATCGGTATTTAATTTATTCTTCTCTAAAATAACTTTAAAATGAGTATTTATTTGCATTTTTTATTTCTCTACAATTTTTTATGATTTTTAGAAGTTTCAGCCATTAAAAATATTAATTAAGCCTAATTAAAGCCTAATCCTATTGGTTCCATGTGGCACACTGACGCGGTGTGCTTTCCGCATGACATCATGGGATTGGCTACTTAAAACTTATCTGACTTAGTGCCTATGTGGCAACAGAAGATGTGCTTTCTCCTCCACCATTTGACTTAAGATCAAATATCTATGATTAATCCCATAGCTTAATAGGATTAAATCATATATATCTATTGGATCTAATCATGACCATCCTTTTCGATCTCACAGAACAAAGAGTGCGTGATCTAACGTCACACAAGTGAGGGAGAATGGAGTCCATCCGCCATTGCTCACTTGATCCGAGCTTACCCGAGCTTAGATCAACTCTAAAAGAATCCCACACCTTCACAACATCGATCAGAAGGGATCTAATAGTCAATATCACACGAGAAGCAAGTTTTCTTCAAAAAGCTCCAACCCATTTTTTCCTAAGTATTGATTTTGGAAGCATACCTCACCGAACTCAAGATTGATAGATCGAATGATTGAGGAAGCTTCATCTAGTGGAGATGAAGCCCCATTGAGAAGCAAGTAGATCAATTCCTTGATGTTCCCTCAGAAGGCCATGAATCGATGATTTGGAGCTTGGCATTGATCAAGGTCCCACCTCCGTGCTCAGCTTGGGAGATAATTTATTTTTTCAATGAATGGGAAGGAAGGTTAAGTTTGAGTTTGATGGAGAAATAAAGTTAAGTTAGAAATGAGAGTGTTTTATTTCTTTATAGATGAAAATGGAATTTTTTATAGAGGAAACGCTTGGGAGCTAGAATGGCTCTAGCCTCCTTGGGTAGAGGCTCTAAGAATGATTTTTATGTGTGTTAGAGTTGAAATGAGGGGGTGTATAACCCCCTTCATCTTGATCAGATGGTGGTATCTGGTTTGGCTTCTAGTGGCCGTCCGGCCATCTCAGGGAGTCATGGGTGGTAGGGAGGAGGTGAGTTGGCTCGACTTGGTTGGTTGAAGGTGTGGAGGTGGCTGGCAAGGAGGAATCATGGGTGTTCTATGGGTTTCCAATGCTCTAATGGGGTGGGTGAGGTGATTTCACATTCCATGGGTCATATCCCAACCACCACCCTTGGGTGAGGTTGAGGCGGTGTCATAGCTAGACCATTGGGAGAGTACCAAGTGGCCAAGGAGTAGAAATGACCACTTACATGGGTGATTTGTCTCATGTGATAACCTTGACCCAAGGTTGGAATGATCATTTGGCATTGGAGATGATTTGGGCAGATTTAAAATGACCAAAAAGTGGGTTAGCCAAAATTTCAAGTCAATTGGAGTTGATTTGGTTAGTTTTGGCTCGATTTGACTCATTTAGGTCAAATTGGGTTAGGTTGGGTCAAGTTGACCAATTGGTCAAATTGGGTCAAACTAAGGGTTGGGTCAAGTTCATATGATCATTTGGGATGTTTTGGTTCAATTGGTTTGGTTTAGTTTGGCTTAGATTTGATTTTGGCTCATTTGAAATCATTTGGGCTCAAATGGGTTAAGTTGACTGATTTGACCAAATTGGCCAAATTAGCTTGGGTTGGGTGTTGGTTTGGGTTTTTTTGACCAATTGAAGATGATTGTAGGCTTTGGTTTCAATTAATTTGAATTTGGTTTTGACTTAGGCCAAGTTGAACCTTTAGATCAATTTGGGCTAAGTAGGTCAATTGGGTCAAATCATGGCTTTGGTCAAGTTCAACAATCAATTTAGAATGGACTTGAGCCACTGGTTGCAATCAATTTAGTTTATATTTTGATTTGACCCAATTTGGTCTTTTAAGTCAATTTGGGTCAACTTGAGTCAAGAGGGCCAATTGGGTTTAGTTTGACTCAATTGAAGGTCAAGTCATATTCAAATATTGATTTTGATTTGGTATAAATCGTTGGTTTTAAAAGATTTGGATTAGGTTGCAATTTGGCTAGTTTGGGTTCATATGGGTTAAGGGGTTGACTTAGTTTGACCCAATTTGTGATTAATCAACTTAGGGTGATCAATAATCATGATGGGAGGTTTTGATGGGCTTGGTTCAATCCAATTTGAGTAGGATTGGCTCAAATAGGTCAAATTGGCCACTTTGGGTTAAGTGGACCAATTGGATTTAGTTTGGTTGATTTTGGGTTGAGTTCAATTTAGTTGAGTTTATATATGGATTTGGGATTGATATATAAATTCAATTTCAATTATCTTGGGTTCAAATGGGTTTTGGTTCATTTGAACATTTCCAATCAAAAGGGTTATGTTGGGTTTGACTTGGGTTAATTTTGGTTTGGATTGATGATTGTAGATTTTATTATATTTATGAATATGATTGAAGGTATGATTTATTCATAAGAAAATCAATTGAATTTGTGTTTTGGAATTTGGCTAAGTCCATGGAGTTGGGTCATGTGGCTTAAGATTGGATTTTGATTTGGTTTAATTTAGTTTGATTTTATTTTGATGATTTAAATGTATATTTCATTTAAATTTATGAATATGATTGAAAATATGATTAATTTATGTGAAAATCAATTGCGTTTGACTTGATTTGGATTAAGATTTGGCTAAGTCCATGGGATAAAGCATATGGCTTAAGAAGGGTTTGATTTAATTTGATTTAGTATTGATCATTTGAATGTAGATTTGATTTATATTTAGGAAGATGATTGAAGATATAAATTTATTATGAGAAAATAAATTTATTTTGGATTGATTTGGATTAAGATTTGGCTAAGTCCATGGGATAGGTCATATGGTTTAGGAAGTGTTTCAAGTTTGAATTTGAACATGGGCTTCAATCATTTGGTTTTGGAATTTGGGTTTGGATTTGGATTTGAATTTGATGTTTGAATTGAACTTGAGGTTTGGTTTCAAAAGGTGAACATGGATTAGATTTGGGTTGTAGGGTAGGTGGATTATCTTAATCCCTAAGGCATAACCTAATCCTATATTTAACCCTTCTAAGTCTTTAGGCTTAGGTTAAGTGTTTACCTAATTATTAGAAGTGTCTTATGACTATGGAAGTCTTAGTGTCTAGAAGACTCCTAAGTCTAAGATGGGAAGATTGAATCACACTCCAAAGTGAGGTCAACAGCCTTATGCTCCATAGTGTTGCCCTTAGAGATAGATGATTAGAAGGCCGAAGCCAAGTTTCACATTATAGACTCGGATACATGAGAACAACATAGTTCCATCCTCTCTACATCAGTGTATGAAGTTTGTGAGAGGTGGGATCATCTACTGTGTCAAAGGAGATCTCAAGCCATTTACAGTTCATGAGGTTGACATATATGAGGATGCGGCTTACTACCTCCCTCAAAATCAACAAGTCTATTCTCTGAACTTGGCCAAAGTTAAAAATAAAAAAAAAAAGAAAGAAAAGAAAAGAAAAGAAAAGAAAAGAAAAATGAAAAAAAAAAGAAAATAAAGGGGCAGAAATAGACTTGGAGGAGGAAGTGGAGCATGACATTAGATTCCTGAGTTTATTACTACATTGAACATATGGGTAGGATGACCTCTACCGGAGGAAGAGGCGGTTCGGTCCCAGGGTGGAAAACCTCCTTATTGGCCACCCTAGAAGATATGTCCCAGTACGAGTACACTTATCCATATAGACTTAGAATCTAGTTCATGGGATGAGTCTTATATGGTTAGCACACCAGCCAGCTCTTCTCAGTAGATTCTCTTGGAGGTGACCCTTAAGCCAGATAGTGATGAAGACCAGACTCCAAAGCAATGCATAACTGTATCCTAGTCTATATGTGAAACAGTTAGGCATCAGTTGGGAACCTTAGCGCTAACCCCACTTTCCTCTCAAAAAGTTGAGGGTTTTTATAGTTAAAGAAGCCCCTAAGTCATCCACAGGTGTGAAGACTCAAGGTTCTTTGGAGCATCATCCTCAAGTCAAAGTTGATGTAGAACTTGAGGATGATTCATATAAAGATTTAATATAATTACCTTTTGATTGGTACTTTCCTTATGTTCATAATTTAGCAAAGAAATGGTTAATCCCACATACTTGGTCAAAGTATAGGTTAGACTACTTTGAAAGAATATAAAAGAATAAATGCAAAAGCTCTCAATCAATCGACTAGGATTCAAAATATTGGGTCCAATGATGATAATTACTTAGGATTGGTACTTGCCTTAAAATGTTGGTGCTATGTACCAGTGGTCTATGACTCAAATCTTTGATGAACTCATTCATCATCAAGTTGAGTGCTATGTCGATGACCTCATGGTCAAAGTAGAAAATGAAGACCATCTCTTTGACTTGAGAGTAGTTTTGAATAGTTAAGATAATTTAACCTCAAAATGAACTCCCTAAAGTGTGCATTTAGTAGCTTCAGGAAATTCCTTGAGTTTATTTTGACACAGAATCAAATTGATCAGAGAAGATCAGGGCAATATTAGAAATCCCACCCTTAAAAGTTTAACTTAACTCAGATCATTCCAAGGTCAGTTGACATATCTAAGATGCTTTATATCCAACCTATCGAAGATGTCGACCATTCTCACTTGTCAAAAGGATGCCAAGTTCAAGTGGGATGATAAGTGTGAGCATGCCTTGAAGACATCAAGCATTACCTAATGATCTTTGCCGGTTCTAGCGACCTATCCAGGCAAGCCACTCATACTTTACACTACTGTGTTAGACAACTCCTTTGGTGATTTGTTGGCCCAATCTAATGATGAAGGGAAGGAAAAAACTCTACTTACCCATCATCATCAATCCTGTGGGCTAATTATCCATTGATTGAAGCATTTCCTAGCTTTAATCTTTGCATCCCAAAAGCTACTACATGCTTCCTCATAAGGTGAACTTACTCTCTAAGATCAATTCTGGTATCTCATGACATGATCATGGTTGGCACGATGGTCGATGATCCTCTCATAGTTTGACATTACCTTTGTACCCCTCTATGCGGTGAAAGGACAAGCGCTAGCAGATTTCTTAGTGGCACACCCACTTCTTGCTGACTCTCCGCTTAGTGATGATCTCCCTGGTGAACAAATCATGAACTTAGGGGATGCTAGCATTCACCATTGGGAGATGTACTTTGTTGGTGCGACTTCCTCTCAAAGAGGAGAAGAACCACAATCTACTATTCCATGAAAGGTAGTGGTAGGAATAGTTCACTTAACTCTAGACCGTGATGTGATGAGATTCTCATATCATCTGTCCAATCCTTGCACTAACAATGAAGTTGAATATGAGGCTCTGATTTCCAATCTGGAGTTATCCATTACTCTAAGCATCTAGAACATCAATATCTTCAGGATTCTCAGTTATCAACCAAATCATTGGGTCAAGGTTATAAAGCCCAAGCTCCATCACCACAAGTGCACCATAGAGTTGTTGGCCCAAATCTAGAGGTTACCATTTATAAGATTCCTCAAGGAGAGAACATCATATGTATGCTTTAAAGCTTTCCAAAGTGTTGGCTAATGCGGAGGATGAGTCCATATCGATAAAGGTCCAAAATAGATAAGTATTATCCTTGATATTGAACTCATCAAAAGTACTCTCTTGATGGGAAGTTGCCATTGCAAGAGGGATGAGGAGTTAGATTGGAGGCTACCATTCATGGATTACTTAAACAAAAGATCTACCTCAATGAAGTCCCAAGCCTATCGGATGAAGTAGAGAGCACTTTCCTGCTCTTGTGGATGGTGTCTTATATGATCTTTCAATCATATATGGTTATGATGTTGGGCATGAAGTCTGTAAGATCATGACCAAGGTACACTCAGGATTATGTGGAGCTAACTAATTCGGTCCAAAGATGAAAGCCAAGATCAAGAGACTAGGATATTACTGGCCATCGATAATCAAAGATTGCATGGATATGCCTAGGAGACACCACCAATGTTAAATACATAATGTGGTCCTACACCACCTAACATTCTACATCCTACATTGGCCTCATGGCCATTCAAGTGTTGGGGTACAAACATAGTGTCGATTGATCATCCTTCTTCCAAGGGTCATTGGTTCATCTTAGTTGCTATTGACTACTTTTCCAAATGGTGAAGATGATTACGCTTACGAAAGGTCATGGCTCGGCATGTGCCAATTTTTTAGGAACCATATTATATAGGAAATAAGTGCCTGATGAATTATATCAATAATGGTACTACATTCAAACGCGAGATCAACAACTTTGACTCTGAGACACATCATAGATTGGAGATATTACGCCATCAACACCCACAGGAAAATAGATTAGTAGAATCATTCAACAAAACTCTCATCCAATTATTAAAGAAGACACTCGACAATAACAAGCGATAGTGGCATGAGCAGTTAGTTGAAGCCTTGTGGGCCTACCACACCACATATTGAACTCCAACTCAGTCTATGCCTTTCTCCTTAGTGTATGGGTCTGAAGCTATTCTACCATTAGTAATTTAACTCCCATCACTAAGGATAGCTGTGGGTAGCAAGATCACAATAGAGCAGAATGCCAAGTTGCGGTTTGAAGAGCTCGAAGGTTTGGAGGAGAGAAGGCTGTGAGAATGCCAAAACCTCGAGTTGTACAAAGATAAAATTATTCAAGCTCACAACAAGTTGGTCCATCCTAGAGCTTTTCAAGTAGGAGAGCTTATCTTAGTTCTAAGGATATCGGTTGTTGCCCCTCGTAAGTTGCGAAGCAAGTTTGAACCCACTTCGGAAGGCCTTTTTGCCATAGAGAAGGCCTAGTAAGAATGATCTTATCAGCTTATTAATCATAAGGGAGAGTGCCCAATGCTTCCAATCAATGATATTTACTTAAAGAAATATTATAAATCATGTTTGAAAATAATTATCATCAATGAAAATTCCATTTTTAATTCAATCTCTTCCATGTTGAAAGTATTCTTATTTGCAAATTTGTCATGATATATTTAGGGTTGGTGTAAGGAACATGAGTGACATCCTATTCTTCATCGACACAACACAAATAAAAACTACACACAAATATATAAAATAAATACATATCTTTAATCTCGGGCTACTATGAGTTGAGATAATGCCCCCAACAACACTCACTTAGTAACTACTCTAGTTAATTTAATGTGTTACCACAGTAGTGTGTCACCCTAGTGGTCTTCTTGCTTTGAAGGATGTAAGTCTACTATGCATTCCTTCTTTACTTGGCCACTGCACACCGATGAGTGCCTTGTTAATTTGGTAGGCCTTATTGTGTGGCTGGTAAGCTACCTCATGTTGGCTTCATTTAAGAGGAAGTGAGTCTGCTACGCTTTCTTCTTGGATTAACTTTCATGCACTAACTAGGTCGAGTATATTTGAGGTATAGGATAAGTTCCCTAGCGGCTCCTTCCTTCTTGTCTGCTTCAAGTCTAGGTCTAATCCTTTCTTGGGGAAAGTCTCTTGAAGACACTTTTTCTAATAGTCAAAGGAAAGTCTATTGAAGGCATTTTCTTTATCTACCATAAGTATGTTAGGATTAGGTCATTCTTTAGATGTACTACTAATGACTTCTTTATTCAAGGTTTAGGGTTTAAGGCTAGTTTAGGGATTAGGGTTTAGGGTTTAGGGTTTGGGATTTAGGGTTTAGGGTTTAGGGTTGTATGTTTTAGGGTTTAGGGTTTTAGGGTTTAGGGTTTTAGGGTTTAGGGTTTAGAGTTTAGGGTTTAGGGTTTAAGGTTTAGGGTTTAGGGTTGTAAGTTTAGGGTTTAGGGTTTAGGGTTTAGTGTTTATGGTTTAGGGTTTAGGGTTTAGGTTTAGGGTTTACATTTTAGTTTAGGGTTTACAATTTTTTTTAATAGAGAACAAATTCAAATTCAATTCTTCTTCTTTTCAATTTCATCAACCAAGTAGCACCCCAAGTTTTCTAAGACATAAGTGACATCATAGATCAAAAATGAGCCCCCATAGAGTAAATAAAAAACCCTAGATAAGTAGAATCATCTCTACTCTAAATACACAGTTCCATAAGCACTAGATAGGATCAACCATTCTTCAGTTTCTCCAGTTCCCTTCAGAACCAACCACCCCATGCAAGTAGCGGAATCCACCATCATATCCCTGATCTCTCCCTCCGCCACCATCATAGATGTAACCTTCGTCGCTCCTCCTGGCTCCATAACCACCACTACTCTGACCACCACATCCATATCCACCAACACCTCCAGATCCCCAACCACCACTTTGATAACTTCCACCTCCTCCTTCACCTCCATCGCTAGATCTAGACTATGCTTAGTTGATGATGATGTTCCTATCATCAAGGTTCTGCCCATTTTTAGGGTTTAGGGTTAGTTTAGGGTTTAGGGTTTGGAATTTAGGGTTTAGTGTTGTAGGTTCTAGGGTTCTAGGTTTAGGGTTTAGGGTTTAGGGTTTTAGGAATTATGCTTTTAGGGTTTAGGGATTAGGGTTTTAGGGTTTAAGTTTAGGGTTTAAGGTTACGCTTAGGGTTTAGGGTTTAAGGTTCAGGGTTTAGGATTTAGGGTTTTTTTTTAAAAAAAATTAAGTAAACCTGTAGGCTTAGGTTTACTTAGTTTATTTTCATTTATTTAAATTTATTTTATTTTTTATTTTTATTTATGTTAGTTTATTTATTTCAGGTTTATTTATTTTAGTTTAGGCTTTTTATCTTAGTTTATATTTTAGGTTTATGTTTATTTTTTAGTTTAGTTTTATTTTTATTTTATTTTTTAGGTTTTGGTTTTATTTTATTTTTTTAGGTTTTGGTTTTAGGTTTTTATTTTAGGTTTATTTTGATGTTTTATTTTTTAGTTTATGATTTATTTATTTTAGTTTAGTTTGTTTTAGTTTAAGTTTAGATTTATTTTATTTATTTTATTTTATTTTTATTTTAGGTTTAGTTTTTTAGTTTATGATTTAGGTTTTTTATAATTTATTTTTCAGTTTTATCCTTTGCTTTATTTTTTAGGTTTAATTTTTTATTTTGTTTTTATTATAATTTATTTTATGTTTATTTTATTTTTAGTTTTTATTTTATTTAGGTTTTTTATTCCTAGGTTTTATTTTATTTTTTTAGTATAGTTTAGGTTTTTATTTATTTTATTTTTGTTTCCTTTTTTTTTTTATTTTATTGTTAGGTTTAGGTTTAGGTTTTTATTTTATTTTATTTTTTTTAGGTTTTAGTTTATTTATTTATTTTATTTTTAAGTTTTATTTAGTTTAGGTTTATGTTGTTAGGTTTTTAAGGTTTAGGGTTTAGGGTTTTGAGTTTATGGTTTAGGGTTTTAGGGTTTTGGGTTTAGGGTTAGGGTTTAGGGTTTAGGGTTTAGTGTTTAGCCTTTAGGGTTTAGGTTTTGAGGGTTTAGGGTTTAGGGTTTAATGTTAACTTAGGTTTAGGGTTAGTTTAGGCTTTATGCTTTAATTTAGTTTAGGTTTATAGTTTAGGGTTTAAGTTAGGTTCAGGGTTTAGAGTTTAGGTTTTAGGGTTTAGAATTTAGGTTAGGTTAGGGTTTAGGGTTTAGGTTTAGGGTTTTGGTTTAGCATTTAGTTTAAGGTTTAGAGGTTTAGGGTTTAGGGCATAGGTTTTAGGTTTAAGTTTAGGGTTTAGGTTTAGGGTTTAGGATTTTAGGGTTTAGTGTTTAGGTTTTAGGGTTTAGGATTTAGGGTTTAGGGTTTAGGGTTTAGGGTTTAGTGTTTTTTTTTAAAAAATAAGTAAACCGGTAGGTTGAGGTTTATTTAGTATACTTAGTTTATTTAGTTTATTTTTTATTTATTTTAGTTTATTTTATTATTTATTTTTATTTAGGTTTATTTTTATTTTTATTTAGTTTAGTTTATTTTTTAGGTTTATTTATTTTAGTTTAGGTTTTTTATTTTAGTTTATTTTTTAAGTTTAGGTTTAGGTTTAAGTTTATTTTTTAATTTAGTTTTATTTTTTATTTTATTTTTTAGGTTTAGGTTTATTTTTTATTTTTAGGTTTAGGTTTATTATTTTATTTTATTTTTTAAGCTCTATGTTTTAGGTTTTTACATTATATTTATTTTTAGGTTTTATTCTTTGACTTAGGTTTAAGTTTAATTTTAGTTTATTTAATTTTATTTAGGGTTTAAGTTTTGGTTTAGGTTTAGTTTATTTTAGGTTTAAGTTTAGGATTTATTTATTTTAGTTAGTTTATTTTAGTTTAGTTTTAGGTTTATTTTATTTTTATTTTAGGTTTTGGTTTTTTTGAGTTTAGGGTTTTAGTTTTATTCTTTATTTATTTTTAGGTTTTTTAGGTTTATTTTTTAGGTTTAGGTTTTTATTTAGTTTTTTTTATTTTAGGTATATTTTATTTTTATTTAATATTTAGTTTTAATTTTATTTAAGTTTTTTATTTTTTCAATTTAGTTTAGGATTTTATTTATTTTATTTTAGTTTAGTTTTAATTTTCTATTTTATTTTCTTTTTAGGTTTAGGTTTTGGTTTATGTTTTAGTTTAGATTTTTATTTTATTTTATTTTGGTTCAAGTTTTTTATTTATTTTGTTTTTAAGTTTTTAGCTTTTTAGGGCTTAGGGTTTAGGGTTTAGGGATTAGGGTTAGTTCAGGGTTTAGGATTTAGGGTTTGGGGTTTAGGGTTATTTGAGGGTTTGGGGTTTAGGATTTAGGGTTTATGGTTTAGGGTTTAGGGTTTTGAGGGTTTAAGGATAGGGTTTAGGGTTTAATTATTAGGGTTTAGGGTTTAGATTTTAGGTATAGGGTTCAGGTTTTAGTTTAGGTTTTTTAGTTTTTTATTTTTTTAACAGAGAACAAATTCATATTCAGCATTTCTTCTTTTCGATTTGATCAACCAAGTAACACACCAAGTTTTCTAAGACATAAGCGATGACATAGATAAAAAATGAGCATGCATAGAACAAATCAAAAACCCTAGATAACTAGAACCATCTCTAGGATAAAGACATAGTTCTATAAGAAGTAGATCAGATCGATCATTCTTTAGTTTCTCCAGTTCCCATCAGAACCACCCTAACCTCTTGAGTAGTAGGATCCACCATCATATCCCCGATCTCTCCCTCATACCACCATGGCTATAACCATCTCCTCCAGCCTCCATAACCACCACCTCTAGATCCCCCCTCACCCTTTGATAACTTCTGCAGCCTCCCTCCGAATGGTAGCGGTTGATGGTGATGTTCATGCCATCAAGGTTTTGCACATTCTTAGGGTTTAGGTTTAGGTTTATTAGGTTTTTGGGTTTAAGTTTACTTTTTAATTTATTTAGTTATTTTAGGTTTAGGTTTATGGTTTTGGGTTTAGGGTTTAGGGTTAGGTTTGGGGTTTAGGGTTTAGGGTGTAGGGTTTAAGGTTTAGGTTTTAGGGTTTTAAGATTTATGCTTTTAGGGTTTAGAGTTTAGGATTAAGGTTTAGGGTTTAGGGTTTTTTAGCATTTAGGGTTTAGGATTTAAAGTTGTAGGCTTAGGGTTAGTTTTAAGGTTTAGGGTTTAGGGTTTTATTTTAAATTAAGTAAACTAGTATATTTAGGTTTATTTAATTTATTCAGTTTATTTATTTTAGTTTATTGTATTTTTTATATTTATTTAGGTTTATTTTATTTTTATTCAGTTTAGTTTATTTATTTTAGATTAGGTATTTTATTTTTATTTATTTTTATATTTAGGTTTAGGTTTAGGTTTATTTTTTTAGTTTATTTTTATTTTTATTTTATTTTTTAGGTTTAGGTTTTATTTTTTTTATTTTTAGGTTTAGGTCAAGGTTTTTATTTTATTTTTTTAGGTTTAGCTTTTAAGTTTTCAATTTAGGTTTATTTTTAGGTTTTATTTTTTAGTTTAGGTTTAGGTTTATTTTTAGTTTATTTTATTTTATTTAGTTTGGGTTTAGGTGTAGGTTTTGTTTATTTTAGGTTTACGTTTTGGTTTTACTTATTTTAGTTTATTTTATTTTATTTTAGGATTAGGTTTATTTTATTTTGTTTATTTAATTTTTATTTTAGGTTTAGTTTTTTTAGTTTAGGGTTTAGGTTTTATTTCTTATTTATTTTTAGGTTTATTTTTTAGGTTTAGGTTTTTATTTAGTTATTATTTTATTTTATTTTAGGTTTATTTTATTTTAATTTTTCATTTAGTTTTAATTTTATTAAGGTTTTTTTATTTGAGGTTAATTTTTTTAGTTAGTTTAGGTTTTCTTTATTTTATTTTAATTTTTAATTTTTAATTTATTTTATTTTTAGGTTTAGGTTTAGGTTTTAGTTTAGTTTTTTATTTTATTTTATTTTTTATTTTATTAAGTTTAGGTTTTTAGGTTTTTAGGGTTTAGTGTTTAGAGTTTAAGGTTTAGGGTTTAGGGCTGAGAGTTTAGGGTTTAGGGTTAAGGGTTTAGGGTTTAGGGTTTAGGATTTTAGGGTTTAGGGTTTAGTGTTTCGGTTTAGGGTTTAGGGCTTAGGTTTTAGTGTTTAGGCTCTTGGGTTTGGGGTTTTTAGGCTTTTGGGTTTAGGGTTAGTTTAGAGTTTAGGATTTAGGGTTAGATTAGGGTTTCGGGTTTAGGGTTTTAGGGTTCAGGGTTTATAATTTATGGTTTAGAGTTAGGGTTAGGGTTTTGTGTTTAGGGATTTTAGTTTAGGGTTTATTATTTTTTAGTGTTTAGGGTTTAAGGTTATAGATTTAGGGTTTAGGGTTTAAGATTAGTTTTAGGGTTTAGGGTTTAGGATTTAGGGTTTGGGTTTAGGTTTTGGTTTAGTGTTTTTTTAAAAAATAATTAAGTAAACTTGTAGGTTTAGGTTTCTTTAGTTTATTTATTTATTTATTTTAGTTTATTTTATTTTTATTTATTTTTAATTTGGTTTATTTATTTTAGTTTAGGTTTTTTTTAGTTTATTTTCTAACTTTAGGTTTAGGTTTATGTTTATTTTTTAGTTTAGTTTTATTTTTATTTTATTTTTAGGTTTAGGTTTCAATTTTATTTTTGGTTTATGGTTAGGTTTTTAGTTTATTTTTTTTTAGAATTAGGTTTTAGGTTTTTATTTTAGGTTTATTTTTAGGTATTATTTTTTAGTTTAGGTTTAGGTTTATTTTTTACTTTATTTTATTTTATTCTGGGTTTAGGTTTAGTTTATTTTAGGTTTGGGTTTAAGTTTTATTTATTTTAATTTAGTTTATTTATTTTAATTTAGTTTATTTAGTTTAAGTTTAGGATTATTTTATTTTTATTTTAGGTTTAGGTTTTTTTAGTTTAGGGTTTAGGTTTTATTTTTTATTTATTTTTAGGTTTACTTTTTAGGTTTAGGTTTTTATTTAGTTTTTATTTTATTTTATTTAAGGTTTATTTTAATTTTATTTTACGTTTAGTTTTAATTTTATTATGGTTTTTTATTCTTAGGTTTATCTTATTTTTAGTTTAGTTTAGGTTTAGTGCTACACTTTCCTTACTTGTCCATTACACATTGATGGTTGGTGTTATATTACATGGTCGGTAAAATACCTCATGTTGGCTTTATTTAGGAGGATGTGAGTCTGCTTTCTTCTTGGATTCTCGCCTTATCTTGTTGGGTTGAGTATATTTGAGGTTTAGGATAAGATGCTCCTTCCTTCCGTTGCTTCAAGTCCGGTCCAGTCCTTCATCTGCTTAGTAGCTCTAGGTGAGATAGCATCATCCATGATAGACTATCCCGATGATCAGTTCCTCTTAGAAAGTTGTAAGCTTACATGCTTTCTTTCCAGATTGATCATTGCACACCGACGGGCACCATAGGTTGGTTGGTTCCCACTATGCTGATGGATACACCTTAGGTTGGTTGGTTCTCACATCTTAGGATACACCACTCATGGAAGATGTAAGTCTATTATGCTTTCTCTTTGAGTTTGCCATCGTACACCTATAGGATTTTTTTTCCAAGGCTCAGGATAATGCCCCTAGCAGTACCTCCCCTGTGGGCATTATATTTAGATCACATCCTTTGCAACCCCATTTAGACACTACCCAGGTTACTATCGGATTGGACAGTTCTCCTTTTCTAGTAACCACCCCTGTTGTTGGAGAATTCATCCAGTGGTTGTGCAGATTCTCCCTTGGTCCAGTAAATCTGAGATAAGTCAAGGCCAACATAGCCACTTCTTAGTGTGGTCCCTCGCACACCAATAGGGTCCATGCAAACATATAAACAAAATATATATTCACTTGTGGATTAAGAGGACACCCCTAAAGGTTTCTTTCCCCAAGTAGGCATCCTATCTTTAGGGCAGTGTCAGCAAAACTCTTTATATGAATCGTCTGACTACTCTTGATTTGATATAAGTCTTCAACAATATTCACTCAAGAGTCTCCCCTAAGTTAGGTTCTAGTTGTCGTCTTTGGGTAGGTCAGTGGTTGTTCCACGGTTTTGAAGATTTAAGTCATTCTTCTTCTTATAGTGGTTGTACAAAACCCTTAGGTTGGCTAGCTCTACCCCACAGCCAGTAGACAATTCCTTTGGATTTGTAAATCTATAATAGGATAAGTCTGATATAGCCCTTTTTCAGTGGGCCCATCGCACATCGACACGGTCCATAAAGTAAATCTACCAAATTAGACTGAGATCACATCCCCATCGGATATGCCCTTAATTTGAAATCTAACTAAACTAAATAAACCATACCAAATCACATTAAAATAAGATAAAATTAATCTTGACTAGATTTGAGTTGACATAAGTACCCAACGGATGTTCCTCGCTTTAGAAGATGTAAGTCTGCTACGCCTTTTTTCTAGCATAGTCGTTACACACCGAAAGGCAACCCCTTAGGTTGGCTAGCTCTACCTCATAGATGGTAAACTATCCCTTTGGATTTGTAAACCTGAGGTAGGTCAAGGTTGATATAGCCCCTTCTCAGTGGGTCCATTACAGACCAACAGGGTCCATACATTTAACTCAGATTAAATTAAATAAAATTTTATTTTCCCCAATGGAGTTAAATCACACCTTTCGCCCTAGTGGAGCCCCAAATCATATATAAATAAGTCAAGCAAACAAATCAAATTCAAAACCAACCTCCCCAATGGAGCCAAATTAAACCAACTCCCCTAGTAGAGTCTAAATCAAATAAACCTAACCAAACTCATATTCCCAGTAGATACATCCCCAAAATAATCTATGAAATCAAACTCAAATCTAAATCTGCAATGGATAACGCGAACCTGCTTCCCTAGTGGAAGGTTCATATACCTGATCCTGAGTGGACTCGAGGCCATATCTCTAGTAGATGTACCTCCACATTAATTAAAACAAAAAAAAATTAAACTTGATTCAATCTTAAGTCCCGGTGGATTATATATTCTTATCCCTGGCGGATCTTCTTTCCATAAATCATAGAATCAAATCAAATTCAAACCTTATCCCCAGTAGACTTTCTTCTTCTATGCCCTGACATAGACCCCTCACATGTCTAATGCTTGTGTGATCCCCTGGATATCCCTCCATGTCCTTGATATGGAATTATCATCAAATCTTATTTCTTATGCACACCATTAATACTTCAACTAAAAAACAATGTATTCATTCAAATTACATCATCTTAACATTAAAATCAAAATTTTATGATTTGTGATGGTTGAAGCTCAAACTAACTATACAATATCATGCTAAACATATTATAGTGTGAATTAAGAAACTATAGTATATTATAATATATGATGTTATATTATAATTTACTATAATATAATATATTGTCTAACATTTCACCTCATTAGAATCACTTAAAAAGAACAAATAACAAACTTTCCTCAAAATCTAAATAATGTTCATTTTGGATGTAAAATTTTTGTTTTTCTATTAGAAATGGTACAAAATAGCATAATTTTAGTGTTTCTTCTTGGTGTGTGCCATTAATTTGGCCAAATTCTTCCATCTCAACCATCAAATTAACATTTTTGTGAGCTTTTACCTAATGTATTATAACAAAACTAAAACATACTAAAATGTACAATAACATTTAGTAACACCCCCATTCATATATATATGTGAAGTTATATTATTATGCATTATATTTTAATATGCTTTCATATAATATATTATCTTACATTACACCATAAAATGAATCACTTTAAGCAAAAAATTTATAAAATTTTGTTGAAAAATGAACATTTATTTTGATTGCAAAACTTCATTCTTTTGATTGAATAACACACCGTAGCACACCCCAATGATGTTCCCTAAAGCTTACCTTAAATTTGGCCAAATCCCATCATCTTATTCTATAAATTAGTATTTTTATGAATACACACCCTACTACATTATACTATAACAAACTAAAATATGCTAAACAACAAGTAGTAATACACAATAGTATGATATATTGCATAATGCTACACTACGTTTATAATACACTATAACATATTAAATTATATTATATTATATTGCATATCACATCACAAGGGATTGTTTAAGATAAAAAATCATAAAATTAGTCTAAATAATAAAAAACTATATATTTTAGTCGTATCACTTACATATTTTAAATTGAAACATTATAGTATGATAACATGCTCTAACTATTATGAATTTGGCCAAATTCCACCATTTTAGAGTCTAAATCAACATTTTTATAAATAATGCTTGTAGGCTCAATGCATGATTGAAAATACTAAAATAATTTAAAATCATGAGAATATATTATGATATATGATGTTATACTATGATACAACATACAATATTTATTTTGAACATAAAATCTTACTTTTTTTTGACAAGTGGCATAGCACACCTTTGGTACTACAACTTGATTCCCACTTCAAATTTAACAAATTTCATCATCTGATTTATTAAATCAATATATTTATGATTTATATTAATATAGGCTATAGGGCACAATACCATAATATACTAAAATATTTCAAAACATCTTATAACATCCAAAAACACATCATTACATGCTCAAATATATGATGCTACATTATACTATAATAAATGGTATTATAATATGATTTATGGTTAGGGTTTAGAGTATTCAAATCTCTAATAGTCAAGGGAAAGTCTCTTGATGACATTTTCTTTAGCTACCAAAACTATGTTACGATTAGTTCATTCCTTAGAACTTCTCCTAATGACATCTTTATTCAAGGTTTAGGGTTTAGGGTAAAGGTTTAAGGTTAGTTTAGGGTATAGGGTTTAGGGTTAGTTTAGGGTTTAGGGTTAGTTTAAGGCTTAAGGTTTATGGTTTAGGGTTTGGGGTTTAGGGTTTAGTGTTTAGGGTGGAAGGTTTTAGTGTTTAGGGCTTATGGATTTAGGGTTTAGGGTTTAGGGTTTAAGATTTTAGGGTTCAGTGTTTAAGGTTTTTAGGGTTTAGGGTTTAGGGTTTTAGGTTTAGGGTTTTGGTTTTAGATTTAGGCTTAAGGTGTTTTTTTTAATAGACAACAAATTCAAATTCAACATTTCTTCTTTTCAATTTCATCAATGAAGTAGCACCCAAATTTTTCTAAGACACAAGAGACGACATTGATCAAGAATGAGCACCCATAGAGCCAATAAAAAACCTTAGATAAGTAGAACCGTATCTACTATAAAGACACAGTTACATAAGCAACAGATTGGAATGGCCATTCTTCAGTTTATTCAATTCCCATTAGAACCACCCCTGCCTTTTGAGTAGCAGGATCTGCCATCATATCCCCAATCTCTCCCTCCGCCAACCCCATGGTTGTAACCTCCGGTGCTCCTCCCGCCTCCATAATCAGCACTGCTCTGACCACCACCTCCATATCCACCAGCATGTCCAGATCCCCCATAATCACTACGATAACTACTGCCTCTACCTTTGTTTCCACCATTAGATCTAGATTGTTCCTTGTTGACAGTGATGTTCTTACCGTCAAGGTTCTGCCCATTCTTAGAGTAGAGAGTTTAGGGTTAGTTTAGGGCTTAGGGTTAGTTTAGGATTTAGGGTTTGGGCTGTAGGGTTTAGGATTGTAGGTTTTAGGGTTTAGGATTTACAGTTTAGGGTTTAGGGTTTTAGGGTTTATGGTTTAGGATTTTAGAGTTTAGGGTTTAGGTTTTAGGTTTTTAGAGTTTTGGGTTTAGGGTTTAGGGTTTAGGGTTTAAGGTTTAGGGTTACAATCAAGAGCTTATGAGTGAAGGTAGTGACAGCTTCACTAATAGGCTTACAACTAAGAGCACCTTCTCCTAAAGGACCACAACATTTATGCCAAGATGTCCAATGCATTCTTTTGGTAGAATTATTTAGCCCCAAAAAAATTTGTTAAGCAAGATCAATTCGATAAGTGTAGTTTTAGTGGGGATAATAGTTTGAATAAAATAAAGACATTGAGTTGAGAGTGCTTTTAAGAATAGTGAGCCTACCACCAAAGGAAAGTAAATGGAATTCCCAAATAGAAATTTTATTTGAAATTTTTGAATTCATCAAAGAGATGGGAATGTTTCCTTTAAAGAGTTGAGCACGTACTTAAGAGGTAAGTGTTGATGTTTAAAATTAGTGATATGTAGGATTTGATTGATTTTATTATTGGAGATACTAGATGAAGTGATAAAATAGCTTTTATTATTATTGATAGAAAGGCCACTTTCTCTACCAAATTTATTTTAAAAAGACTAGAGATTCTTGATGTGATGAATAGAAGCATTGCAAAAAATAATGAAATCATCTGCAAAACTTAAATGAAAAATAAGAAGACCACCAAGTGTTTTATAGTACATGCAAGGATTGTTTAAGAATAAATCATTGATGCTCCTAGATAAGTACTCAACAACAATAATAAATAAAGTAGGAGATAAAAGATCCCCTTGTTGTAAGCCATGGGAAGAGGGATAGAAACCCAAGGCTTGTCATTTAAGCAAACTAAAAAACCGCATTATTAATACAATTTTTAATAAAATAAATAAATTTATCAGAAAACCTAAATAAATTTAGAATATGAAAAAGGAAATCCCAAGAGATGTTACCAAAGGCTTTGTTAATATCTAATTTGAAAAGAATGTTGCCACCTCTAATCTTGGCATCAAGATCATGAATTAATGCTTGGGCAAGTAAAATATTGTCAGAAATGGATCTACCTCTAACAAAACCAGTTTGGTTGAGAGAGATAATTCTACTAAGTAAAGGACTAAGTTTGTTAGTAAGAATTTTTGAAATCAGCTTATTGAAGAAGGCACAAAGACTAATAGGTCTGAAATCACTCCAATAGTCTAGATTAACTTTCTTAGGTGTGAGGACAATAGAAGTACTAGAAAAATATCTAGAAAAATATTTACTATTAAAAAAATCAATCACACCCTCAATAAAATCATTTTAAATGATAAATCAACATTTTTGTAAACATTGAGTAGTGAAACCCTTGAGTAGCGAATCTATGTTCAGAATTGTAAAATTTCATCTTCATTACGCAATGGTAAGCAAATCATTATCATCATTAGTAATAAAAAGGAATCAAGTCGATTGAGAAGTAGCTTCATAAGTGCAATTCTTATTAAGCATATTTCTAAAGTAATTAATAATTGATTACTTAATATCATTATTCTCCATAATCCAATCTTCGTTGTCATTTTTAATTTTTTTGAATATTATTTAAAGCTCTCTTTTTATTAACCAAAGCATGGAAATACTTAGTATTCTTGTCGCCATATGTTATATGTTTACTTATAGCTTTTTGGCTTTAATAAGACTCTTCCATATTTTGGAAGTTAATATGTTTATCTTTTGCCTCAGTCAAGTCTGTAATCTTAGAAGGATCAGACCTAATAGATACTTCAAGATCACAAACCAATTTTTTCATATCTTTAATATTAGTAAAAAGGTTTTAAATTAATGTATGTTCCTCCAGCCCAAATTTTGTTTAAGTCTTTTAAGTTTAAACCAAAGTCTACTCATCCCCATAATCAAATTATCAAGATGTAAAGGATAGTTCCAATTATTACAACATTAAAAAAATCATTATGAATCCACATGTTTTGAAATCTAAAAGGAGAGGGTTTTCTTAGTTTATTAGAATTATCTATAATAGAAACCAAACGAGGGGCATGATCTGACAAGGTTCTGCTTAAATGGTCAACAGATGTAATAGGCCATTGAATAATCCAATGAGTATTAAAAAGAATTCGATCCAACTTTTTCTAAAGTCTAGAGTTTTCCCAAGTATAATTACAGCCCTTAAAGCCAATATCAATCAAATTACAATCAAGGATCATATTGGAGAATTCTTCCATGGAATGAATATTAGGAGATCAACCACCACTTCGTTCAAAAGAGAATAAAATGGTGTTGAAATCACCACCAACAAACCAAGGTTTGTTGACAGAGGTAGCAAAATTCCTTAAATTATCCCAAAGAAGATTTCTACTAGATCAATAACAAGATGCATATACAAAAGAGCCCAAGACACAATATTCACCATAAGATATTTGAGCATTGACAACTTGATGAAAGTCATCAAGAATAGAGACCTCAATGAAATTATTCCAAAAATACCAAATCTTATTACTAACATTAGAGAAAAAATTTATTGAAAACCATCATTGTAGCAACATGGTTAATTTTATTAGCATGAATAAGAGGCTCCAGAACTATAAGAGAAATATTATGAATGTGACAAAGATTTCTAATACGATTACAAATAGAGAGGGCATCGATCCTTCTAACATTATGAACAAGAAAATTAAACATAAGGTAAATAGAAAAGTTAAGCAAGGTTAATTAACAGAGGAGTGGGAGGCCGCATCAGATCTAGTGTTTTTGGACAATTTGGGAAGGAAATTTTTAACATTTGTTTTCTTTTTAGCATGATAAGTTTGGAAGCCATTTTCTTTTCCCATCGAGTGGTCATGCGAGTAAGATTTAGTAACATTGGTCATAGATTTAAGAGAAATCTCCAATTGTGTGGAGGGTAGTTCACCTTCTTCTAAATCCATATTTAGTTGAAAAGTAGATTAACTTGAATATCAAGATTAGAAATGAGAGATGGTGACAATTTAGAACCATTTATTTCACAAGTAGTAAAATCTAGATCGAAATGTTTTGATGCTTGACATCATTTAAATCCTCATTAAAAGCTTTATTTTCATCGATCAAAGTTTTTAGAATGAGGAAATAGAATCATCTTACTTAGAGAATTTATTATTCTCGGATTAGAAATATTTAAATTCAAAGAAGGAATAAGAGGTAAATCATCCTTCCCATTTTGAATATTGGTGGAATCCCTACCAACATTAGAAGCCAAAACATGTTCCACGGGATTAACCCCAATATCCAATGAATCAACCTCTATAGCAACCTTCATACCATTCTTAAGATTCGAGGCCAATTTTTGAACATAAGTAGGAATCATATTATGGGTAAAGACAATATTTTCTTTAGGAGGAATTTATTTTTTAAGTGGGGATGGAGAATAAAACATTCTGAATTGTCATGACCGTGTATTTTATTGGAAGTTTCTCCAATTCAACCTTTGAATACCCATATTTTTAGAGCCAATCCAAACTTTCTTAGGTATTTTTAGTTATGTGTAATTAGGATCCAAGCCATAGAAGGGAGAGATCACTCTAGTCTCTTGGTTTAGGCCGACCAAATAAAACCGAAAGCACATGAAGGGTAACAAAATGAATGTGCATATTAGAAAGAGATAACAGGGATAATAAGAGAGTCCTCCATTTGTCAAAAGGTGACCACTTCAAACTCAATTGATAATTATAGATAAAATAAGAATGATGCAAAAAAAACATGAATAATCTAGATCATTTATTAAATTTGAATCAGGATATGCCTTAGACCAATCGAAGGCAGGTAAGCTTGAGATTATGGAAAAAGTAGATCTTATCAAATTTGAATGACGTAAAGCAAATGTACGACAAGAAAATTCAAAGGGTTTTAACTTTTCAACATCTACATCATAGCACATTATGGCCTACCTCTAAAACATGATGAAATGAGATTACAGATCAGAGGGAGAAAGCTTACTAGAGGCGCTTCCATAAAAGATTTAAAGAAGATGGAGCATTAGGTTGCTAATCCCAAAATGTTGGATGCCTAGGAAACATCCATATTTTGAGGTGGAACCCAAGGAATAGAACTCACCGTAGCCATGGTCAATTGTAAAACATCATGCAAATGGCTAGATGCCTTTCAAGCCTTTGAAAATGGTCGAAATCAATGCCAAAGCCACAAAAATCCCTAATTGGGGGCACGCCACCAAGAGGGATTCGAAAATCTCCAAAGAACGAGAGAACACTTGGGGAAGGAGGGTTTAGGGTTGAGAGTTTAAATTTTTTTTATTATTTTTTTTATTTTTTTAAATTAAGTGAATTGGTAGGTTAAGGTTTATTTAGTCTATTTTTTATTTATTTTAGTTTATTTTAATTTTAATTTTAATATTTATTTAGTTTAGTTTATCAATTTTAGGTTTATTTATTTAGTTTTTTTTCTAAGTTTAGGTTTAGGTTTGGGTTTATGTTTATTTTTATTTTTTTTAGTTTAGTTTTATTTTTATTTTTTTAATGTTTAGGTTTTATTTTATATTTTAATGTTTAGGTCTAGGTTTTTATTTTATTTTTTTAAGTTTAGGTTTCAGGTTATTATTTTAGGTTTATTTTTAGGTATTCTTTTTTAGTTTAGGTTTAGGTTTATTTTTAGTTTATTTTATTTTATTTAGTTTAGGTTTAGGTTTTGGTTAAGTTTATTTTAGGTTTAGGGTTTAGTGTTAGGGTTTAGGGTTAGGGTTATGGTTTAGGGTTTTGGGTTTAGGTTTAGGTTTAGGTTTAGGGTTTATGGTTTAGGGTTTAGGGTTTAAGGTTAGTTTAGGGTTTAGGATTTTTTGGGTTTAGAATTTTTTAGTGTTTAGGGTTAAGGGTTTAGGGTTTAGGCTTTAAGCTTTAGGGTTTAGGTTTATTTAGGTTTTGGGGGTTTAAGTTATTTTTTTATTTAAAATTTTGGTAAACTCATAGGTTTAGTTTTCAATTTATTTTATTTTTTTTATTTTAGTTTATTTTATTTTTTTATTTAGGTTTATTATTTTATTTAGTTTATTTTACTTATTTTAGGTTTAATTATTTTAGTTTATGTTTTTATTTAATTTTCTTTGGTTTAGGTTTAGGGTTTTTAATTTTATTTTATTTTATGGTTTAGGTTTTATTTTTTATTTTAGGTTTAGGTTTATGTTTTATTTTATTTTTTAGGTTTAAGTTTTAGGTTTTATTTTAGGTTTATTTTTAGGTTTTATTTTATAGTTTAAGTTTAGGTTTATTTTTAGTTTATTTTATTTTATTTAGTTTGGGGCTTAGGTTTAGCTTATTTTATGTTTAGGTTTAAGTTTTATTTATTTAAGTTTAATTTATTTTAAATTAGGTTTAGGTTTATTTTATTTTATTTATTTATGTTTAGGTTTTTTTTAGTTTAAGGTTTGGGGTTTATTTTATATTAATTTTTAGGTGTATGTTTTGGGTTTAGCTTTTTATTTAGTTTTATTTTATTTTATTTTAATTTTATGTTTAGTTTTCATTTTATTTTTTATTTTTAGGTTTTTTTAATTATTTTAATTTTAGGTTTTATTTTGATTAGGTTTAGGTTATTAGCCTTTTAGGATTTATGGTTTAGGGTTTAGCATTTAGGTTTTTATTTTAGCCTTATTTTTAAGTTTTATTTTTTTAGTTTAGGTTTGGGTTTATTTTTAGTTTAGTTTAGGGTTTAGGTTTAGGTTTTATTTAATTTAGTTTAGTTTATTTTAGCTTAGGTTTAGGTTTATTTTATTTTGCTCAATTTATTTTTATTTTAAGTTTTATTTTTAATTTTAGTTTAGGGTTTGGTTTAGTTTTTTATTTATTTTTAGGTTTTATTTTTATGTTTATTTTTAGGTTTAGATTTTTATTTAGTTCTTATTTTAGTTTGTTTTATTTTTATTTTATGTTTAATTTTTAATTTTCTAGGTTTTTTATTCTTAAGTTTATATTATTTTTTAGTTTAGTTTAAGTTCTTATTTATTGTATTTTAATTTTTTTTTAGGCTTAGGTTTAGATTTTTATTATTTATTATTTTTTATTTTATTTAAGTTTAGGTTTAATTTATTTATTTTATTTTTAGGGTTTATTTACTTTAGGTTTAAGTTTTTAGGTTTTTATGGTTTAAAGGTTAGGGTTTTAGGGTTTAGAGTTTTAGTGTTTAGTATTTAGTGTTAAGGTTTAGGGTTTAGGGTTTAATGTTTAGGTTTTTAGGGTTTAAGGTTTAGGGTTAGGGTTTAGGTTTAGGTTTAGTTTAGATTTAGTTTAGGGTTTAACTTTAGGGTTTATAGTTTTAGTTTAAGGTTTAGTTTAGGGTTAGTTTAGTTTAGGTTTAGGGTTTAGTTTTAGTATAGTTTAGTTTAGGAGCTTAGTTTAAGGTTAGTTTAGGGTTTATGATTTAGGTTTAAACTTTAGGTTTTAGTTTAGGGTTTTAGGTTTAGGTTTAGTATTTAGTTTAATGTTGGTTATAGTTTAGTTTAGTTTTATTTAGTTTAATGTTGGGTTATATTTTAGGGTTTAGGTTTAAATTTAGTTTAGTTTTTGGGGTTTAGGGTTTAGGGTTAGTTTAGGGTTTAAGTTTTTTAGGGTTTAGGGTTTAGGGTTTAAGCTTAATTTTAGGGTTTAGGGTTTAGGATTTAGGGTTTAGGGTTTAGATTTTTCTTTTTTAAATTTTGTAAACTAGTAAGTTTATATTTTTTTTAGTTTTTTTAGTTTATTTTATTTTATTTAGGTTTATTATTTTTATTTAGTTTATTTCACTCATTTTAGGTTTATTTATATTAGTTTAGGTTTTTTATTTTAGTTTTTTTTAGGTTTATGTATTTTTAATTATTTTTATTTTTAGGTTTAGGTTTAGGTTCTATTTTTAGTTTAGGTTTAAGTTTTTTTTTTTATTTTTTAGGGCTTAGATTTAGTTTATTATTTGTTTAAGTTTTGGTTTTATTTATTTTACTTTTGTTTATTTTAAATTAAGTTTAGGTTTGTTTTACTTTGTTTATTTTAGGTTTAGGTTTTTTATTTAGTTTAAGGTTTAGGTTTTATTTTTTTTATTTATTTTTAGGTTTTATTTTTAGATTTATATTTTGGGTTTAGGTTTTTATTTAGTTTTGATTTTATTTAATTTTTATTTTACATTTAGTTTTCATTTTAATTTTTCTTAGGTTTTTTTATTCGCTACTTTTTTAGATTTTATTAAGATTAGGTTAATGTTTTAAGCCTTTTAGGGTTTACGATTTAGTGTTTAGCTTTTAGGTTTTTAATTTATGTTAATTTTTAGGTTTTATTTTTTAGTTAGGTTTAGGTTTATTTTTAGTTTATTTTATTTAGTTTAGTTTTGTGTTTAGGTTTAATTTATTTTAGGTTTTGGTTTAGGTTTTATTTATTTTAGTTTAGTTTGTTTCAATTGAGGTTTAGGTTTATATTATTTTGTTCATTTTATTTTCATTTTAGGTTTAGTTTTTATTTTTAGTTTAGGGTTTGGTTTTATTTTTTATTTATTTTTAGGTTTTATTTTTTTCTTTATTTTTTGAGTTTAAATTTTTATTTAGTTTTTATTTTATTTTATTTTAGGTTTATTTTATTTTTATTTTACATTTAGTTTTTATTTAATTTAGGTTTTTTATTCATACATTTATTTTATTTTTTTAGTTTAGTTTAGGTTCTTATTTATTATATTTTACTTTACTTTTTTAATTTTATTTTTATTTTTATGTTTATGTTTTTATTTTATTTTATTTTTTAATTTTATTTATTTTATTTTTATGGTTTATTTACTTTAGGTTTTGGTTTTTAGGTTTTTAGGGTTTAGAGTTTAAGATAAGGGTTTAAGGTTTTGGGTTTTAGGGTATAGGGTTATAAGGTTTAGTGTTTAAGGTTATGGTTTAGGGTTTTTAGGGTTTTTAGGGTTTAGGGTTTAAGTTAGCTTAGGGTTAAGGGTTAGTTTAGGGTTTAGGCTTTAGGGCTTTTAGTGGTTAGGGTTTCTGATTTAGGATTAGTTTAGGGTTTAGGGTTTAGGATTTTGAGTTTTAAGGTTTAAGGTTTAGGGTTTAGGGTTTAGGATTTAGGGTTAGGGTTAGGGGTTATGGTTTAGGGTTTAGGGTTTAAGATTTTTTAAGGTTTAAGGTTTAGGGTTCAGGGTTTAGGCTTAGTTTTAGGGTTTAGGGTTTAGAGTTTAATGTTTAGGATTTAGGGTATGGATTAGGGTTTATGTTTAGGGTTTAGGGTTAGATTTTTTAAATTTTATATTATATATATATATTTTATTTTAAATTAAGTAAACTAATAAGATAAGGTTTATTTAGTTTATTTTATTTTTTATTTTTATATAAGTTTTTTTTTATTTTTTATTAATTTGGTTTATTTATTTCAAGTTTATTTATTTTATTTTAGGGTTTTTCTTTTAGTTTATTTTTTTAGGTTTAGGTTTAGGTTTAGGTTTATTTTTTAATTTAGTTTTATTTTTATTTTATTTTTTAGGTTTAGGTTTTATTATTTTGATTTTAGGTTTAGGTTTAAGTTTTTTATTTTACTTTTTTAGGCTTAGGTTTTATGTTTTTATTTTAGATTTATTTTTAGGTTTTATTTTTTAGTTTAAGTTAATGTTTATTTTTAGTTTATTTTATTTTATTTAGGGTTTAGGTTTAGGTTTAGGTTTAGTTTATTTCAAGTCTAGGTTTTATTTATTTTATTTTAGTTTATTTTAGTTTAGGTTTAGGTTTTTTTTTAAATTTAGTGTTTAGGTTTTATTTTTAGGTTTATTTTTAGCTTTAGGTTTTTATTTAGTTTTTATTTTATTTTATATTTATTTTATTTCTATTTTAGGTTTAATTTTTATTTTATTTAGATTTTTTTATTTAGATTAGGTTTTTATTTATTTTATTATATTTTTGTTTTTTTTATTTTGTTTTTTTATATTTAGGTTTAGCTTTATATTTAAGTTTAGGGTTTAGTTTAAGTTTTTATTTTATTTTATTTTGGTTTAGATTTTTTTATTTACTTTATTTTTAGGTTTTATTTAGTTTAGGTTTAGGTTTTTAGGTTTTTAGGGTTTATGGTTTAGGGTTTATGGTTTAGGGTTTAGGGTTTAGGGTTTAGAGTTTATGCTTTAAGGTTTAGGTTTTAGGGTATAGGGCTTTGGGTTTTGGGTTTTAGGGTTTAGGGTTTAGGGTTTAGGGTTTTTAGGATTTAGGGTTTAGGATTGTGGGTTTAGGTTTTAGGTCTAGAGTTCAAGTTTTAGTTTAGGGTTTATGGTTTTTTTAATAAAGAATAAATTCATATTCAACATTTCTTCTTTTTGATTTCATCAACCATGCAACACACCAAGTTTTTTAAGACACAAGTGATGACATAGAAAAAATTGAGCATGAATAGAGCAAATCAAAAACCATAGATAGCAAGAATCATCTCTACTGTAAAGACAGTTCCATAAGCAGCAGATCAAATCAGTTGTTCTTCAGCTTCTCCAATTTCCATCAGAATAACCCGACCTTTTGAGTAGCGGGATCCACAATCATATCCCCGATCTCTCCCTCCGCCACCACCACGATTGCAACCTCCATCGCTCCTCCCACCTCCATAACAACCACCTCCATATCCACTAGCACCTCCAGATCCCCCACCACCACTGTGATAACCATCGCCTCCGCCTTCACTTCCACCACTAGATCTAGACTGAACCTGGTTGATGGTGATGTCCATATCGTCAAGGTTATGCCCATTCATGGGGTTTAAGGTTAGGATTAGGTTTATTAGGTTTTAAGATTTATGTTTATTTTTTATTTTATTTAGTTACCTTTAGTTTAAGTTTAGGGTTTTATTATTTAGGGTTTAGGGTTTAGGGCTTTAGGGTTTATGCTTTTAGGGTTTAGGGTTCAAGATTATGGTTTATGGTTTAGGGTTTAGGGTTTAGGGTTGTAGGTTTAGGGTATAAGGTTAGTTTTAGGGTTCAGGGTTCAGGGTTTAGGTTTTAGGGTTTCAGGTTTTTTTTAAAAAAAATTAAGTAAACAAGTATGTTTATGTTTATTTAGTTTATATAGTTTATTGTTTAATTATTTTTGTTTATTTTTATATTTTTATTTAGATTTAATTTTTATTTTTAGTTTTTTTAGTTTATTTATTTTAGGTTTATTTATTTTAGTTTAGTTTTTTTATTTTAATTTAATTTTTAGGTTTAGGTTTAGGTTTATGTTTATTTTCTTATTTTATTATATTTTAATTTTATTTTTAGGATTAGGATTTAATTTTAGTTTTAAGTTTATGTTTTTCTTTTATTTTTTTAGGTTTAGGTTTTTATTTTAGGATTATTTTTAGGTTTTAATTTTTATTTTTGGTTTAGGTTTATTTTTAGTTTATTTTATTTTATTTAGTTCAGGGTTTAAGTTTAGTTTTATTTATTTTAGTTTTGGTTTAGGTTTATTTTATTTTGTTAATTTTATTTTTATTTTAGGTTAAGTTTTTATTTTTGGTTTAGGGTTTGGGTTTATTTATTAGTTATTATTAGGTTTTACTTTAAGGTTTATTTTAAAGTTTAGGTTTTTATTTAGCTTTATTTTACGTTTAGTTTTTTCTTTATTTAGGTTTTTCATTCTGAGCTTTATTTTAATTTTCAATTTAATCTAGCTTTTTATTTATTTTATTTTAGTTTATTTTTATTTTTTATTTTGTTTTATTTTTAGGTTTACTTTTAAGCTTTAGTTTATGTTTTTATTTTATTTTATTTCTTTATTTTATTTAGGTTTTGGTTTTTTTACTTATTTTATTTGTATGTATTATTTACTTTTTTTTGTTTTTTGTTTTTATTTTTTTATTTTTTTAGGTATTATTTACTTTAATTTTAGGTTTTTATGTTTTTAGGGTTTAGGGTTTAAGGTTTTAGGATTTAGGGTTTTGGGCTGGGATTTAGGGTTTAGGGTTTAGGGTTTAGTGTTTAGGCTTTAGGGTTTAGGGTTTAGGGTTTTTTGGGTTTGGGGTTTAGGGTTTAGGCTTTAGTGTTTAGGGTTAGCATAGGGACTAGGGTTAGTTTAGGGTTTAGGGATTATGATTTAGGGTTTAGGCTTTAGGGGTTAGGGTTTTTAGGGTTTAGGGTTAGTTTAGGGTTTAGGGTTTAAGGTTTTAGGGTTTAGGGTTTTGGGTTTTAGGTTTGGGTTAGGGATATGGTTTATGGTTTAGGGTTTAGGGTTTTGGATTTAGGTTCTGATTTAGGATTTTAAATTAAAGCATAGATATAGTTTATTTAGTTTATTTTGTATTTATTTTAGTTTATTTTATTTTTACTTTTTATTTAGCTTTATTTTTTATTTTCATTTAGTTTAGTTTATTTGTTATAGATCTATTTATTTTAGTTTTAGTTTTATATTTTAGCTTATTTTTTAGGTTTGGGTTTAGGTTTATGTTTATTTTTTTAGTTTAGCTTTATTTTAATTTTATTTTTTAAGTTTAGGTTTTTATTATATTTTTTTAGGTTTAGGTTTTAGGTTTTTATTTTGGGTTTATTTTTAGGTTTTATTTTTTAGTTTAGGTTTATTTTTATTTTTAGTTTATTTTATTTTATTTAGTTTACAGTTTAGGTATAGTTTATTTTAGGTTTAGGTTTAGGTATTATTTATTTTAGTTTTGTTTATTTTAATTTAGGTTTAGGTTTATTTTATTTTATGTATTTTAGTTTTTTGTTTTTTTAGTTAGGGTTTAAGTTTTATTTTCTATTTATTTTTAGGTTTAGGTTTTATTTAGTTTTTATTTTATTTTATTTTAGGTTTATTTTATTTTCATTTTATGTTTAGTTTTTATTTTATTTATGTTTTTTATTTTTAGGTTTATTTTATTCTTTAGTTTAGTTTAGGGTTTTATTTCTTTTATTTTATTTAAGTTTTTATTTTTTTTATTTTATTTTATTTTTACGTTTAGGTTTTGGTTTAGGTTTAGGTTTAGGTTTTAGTTTAGGTTTTTATTTTATTTTATTTTATTTTAGATTTTATAAAGGTTTAGGTTTTTTAATTTATTTTTTTTATGTTTTATTTTGTTTAGGTTTAGGTTTTTAAGTTTTTATGGTTTAGGTTTTAGTGTTTAGGGTTTGGGGCATAGGGTTTAGGGTTTATGGTTGTAGGTTTTAGGGTTTATGGTTTAGGGTTTAGGGTTTAGGGTTTTAGGGTTTATGTCTTAGGTATTAGTGTTTAGGGTTTAGGGTTTAAGGTTTTAAGGTTTACAGTTTATGGTTTAGGGTTAGGGTTTAGGGTTTAGGGTTTACGGTTAGGATTTTTTTTATATTTTTTAAAAATTAAGTAAGCTGGTAGGTTTAGGTTTATTTAGTTTATTTCTTATTTATTTTAGTTTTTTTTATTTATGTTTATTTTTATTTATATTCAATTTATTTTATTTATGGAGATTAATTTTAGTTATAGAAGTTATAGTGGTAGTGTTGTGACTTTAGGCAAATAAGTCATTAAAAAGAGTGAACAATTTATATATTTAGGCTCTATTGTTCAAAATGATGGTGAAATAGATGGAGATGTTAATAGTAGAAATCAAGTTGGATGGTTGAAGTGGAGGAAGGCATCTAGCCTATTGTGTGATAGAAAAGTACTGCTTAAACTTAAAGGAAAATTTTATAAGATGGTGATAAGACCTGCAATGATTTATGGTGCCAAATGTTGGTCAATAAAAGAGAAGCATGAGACTAAGTTAAGGGTTGCAGAGATGAGGATGCTCGGGTGGATGAGTGGCTTTACTCTTAGAGATAAAATGCATAATGTGTATGTTCGAGAAAAAGTTGGAGTAGCTCCAGTGGCAAATAAAATTAGAGAGAGTGGCCTTACATGGTTTGGCCACATAAAGCTTCGTGTAATGACTGGTTAGAGTAGATGCATTTCCTTATGTTAAGAAAGGTAGAGGTAGACCTAAAAAGACATGGTTAAGATGTATAAAAAATGACCTTAATATACTTGAATTGAATGAGAATTTGACACATAATAAGACACAATGGAGATGAAGGATTCATGTAGTCGACTCCACTTAGTGGGATAATGGCTTGTTGTTGTTGTTGATGTTGTAGTTTAGTTTATTTATTTTAGGTTTATTTATTTTAGTTTAGGTTTTTTATTTTAGTTTATTTTTTAGTTAAGGTTTATGTTTAGGTTTATTTTTTTAGTTTAGTTTTTTTATTTTATTTTTTAGGTTTAGGTTTTATTTTTTATTTTTAGGTTTAGGTTTAGGTTTTAGGTTTTTTTTAGGTTAAATTTTAGGTTTTATTTTTTAGTTTAGGTTTATGTTGATTTTTAGTTTTTTTTATTTAAGGTTTAGGTTTAGGTTTAGGTTTTTATTTTTATTTTTTTGGTTTTAGGTTTAGGTTCCATTCTTTTTCTATTTTTAGGTTTTATTTTTTTGGTATATTTTTTAGGTTTAGATTTTTATTTAGTTTTTATTTTATTATATTTTTATTTTAAGTTTAGTTTTTATTTTATTTAGGTTTTTTAACTTTTAGTTTTGTTTAGGATTTCATTTATTTATTTTTAGTTTAGTTTTTAGTTTTTATTTTATTTTCATTTTAGGTTTTTAGTTTATTTTATTTTGGTTTAGGTTTTTTTATTTATTTTATTTTTAGGTTTTATTTAGTTTAGGTTTAGTTTTTTGCTTTTTAAGGTTTAGGGTTTAAGGTTAGTTGATGTTTTAGGGTTTAGGGTTAGTTGAGGGTTTAGGGCTTATGGTTTAGGGTTTGGGGGTTAGCGTTTAGGGTATAGGGTATAGGTTTAGTTTTAGGTTTATGTTTATAGTTTAGGGTTTAAACTTTAGGGTTTAGGTTTTAGTTTTAGGGTTTAAGGTTTATAATTTAGGTTTAGGAGTTTAGGTTTAGGTTTAGGTTTAAGTTTAGTTTAGGATTTAGTTTAGGAGTTTATTTAGGTTTAGGTTAACAAATTAAGTTAGGTTGAGGATTAGTTTAAGTTTGAGCTTTAGAATTAGTTTAGGCTTATAGTTTTAGTTTATTTAACATTTATGGTTTAGAGTTTTAGGGTTTAAGGTTTAGGGTTTAGTGTTAGGGTTAGGGTTAGGGTTAGGGTTTAGGGTTTAGGGTTTAGGATTTAGGGTTTATGATTAGTTTAGGGTTTAGGGTTTATGATTTAGGGTTTAGGGTTATAGGTTTAGAGTTTAGGGTTTACGGTTAGTTTTAGGGTTAAAGGTTTAGGATTTAGTATTTAGGGTTTAGGGTTTAGGGACTAGGGTTTTTTAAAAAAATAATTAAGTAAATCGGTAGGTTTAGCTTTATTTAGTTTATTTACTTTATTTTTTTATTTATTTTATTTTATTATTTATTTATTTTTATTTAGGTTTATTTTTTATTTTTATTTAGTTTAGTTTATTTATTTAAAGTTTACTTATTTTAGTTTAAGTTTTTTATTTTATTTTACTTTTTAGGTTTAGGTTTTTATTTTATTTTTTTAGGTTTATGTTTAGGTTTTATTTTTTAGTTTAGGTTTGGGTTTATTTTTAGTTTTTTTTTATTTTATTTAGTTTAGGTTTAGGTTTTATTTATTTTATTTTAGTTTATTTTAGTTTAGGTTTTGGTTTATTTTATTTTGTTTATTTCGATTTTATTTTAGGTTTAAGTTTTTTTTTAACTTAAGGATTTAGGTTTTATTCTTTTTATTTTTAGGTTTTATTTTTAGGTTTATTTTTTAGGTTTAGGTTTTTATTTTGTTTTATTTTATTTTATTTTATTTAGTTCTTTTATTCTTAGTTTGTTTTATTTTAGTTTATATTTATTAGTTTATTTTATTTTCTTTTTAGGTTTAGATGTAGGATTTAGTTTATGTTTTTTTTTTTTTTTGTTATTTTATTTAGGTTTAGGGTTATTTATTTATTTTATTTTTAGGTTTTATTTAGTTTTGGATTAAGTTTTTAGGATTTTAGGGTTTAGGGTTTAGGGTTCAGGTTTATGGTTTTAGGGTTTAGGGTTTTTAGGTTTGAAGCTTTGGGTTAGGGTTTAGGGTTTAGGGTTTAGGCTTTAGGTTTTTAGGGTTTAGGGTTTACAATTTAGGGTTAGCTTATGGTTTAAGGTTAGTTTAGGGTTTAGGCTTTAGGCTTTAGGCTTAAGGCTTTATGGTTTAGGGTTTAGGGTTTACGGTTAGTTTAGGTAGGGTTTAAGGTTTTTTAGGGTTTAGGTTTTAGGGTTATTTTTAAAGTTTAGGGTTCAGGGTTTTTCTAAATTAAGCAAACCAATAGGTTTAGGTTTATTTAGTTTATTTTTTTATTTATTTTAGTTTATTTTATTTTTTAATTTTTTTAGGTTTATTTTTTATTTATATTTAGTATAGTTCATTTATTTTAGGTTTATTTATTTTAGTTTATGTTTTATAGTTTATTTTTTAGGTTTTTTGGTTTAGGTTTATGTTTATTTTTTTAGTTTAGTTTTATTTTTATTTTATTTTTTAGGTTTAGGTTTTATTTTTTATTTTCAGGTTTAAGTTTAGGTTTTTATTTTATTTTTTTAGGTTTAGGTTTTAGGTTTTTATTTTAGGTTTATTTTTAGGTTTTTATTTTTAGTTTAAGTTTTGATTTTTTTAGATTATTTTATTTTATTTTGTTTAGTGCTTAGGTTTAGTTCATTTTATGATTAGGTTTAGGTTTAGGTTTTATTTATTTTAGTTTAGGTTTATGTTTATTTTATTTTGTTTATTTTAGGTTTAGGTATTTTTTTTAGTTTAGGCTTTAAGTTTATTTCTTATATTGTTTTATTTTAGGTCTTTTAGGTTTAGGTTTATTTTTTTTATTTCTTTTATTTTAGGTTTATTTTATTTTTATTTTATTTAGTCTTTTATTTTAGGTTTATTTTTTTTTAGTTAGGTTTTATTTATTTATTTTATTTTAGTTTTATTTTTATTTTATTTTTAGGTTTAGGTTTTAGTTTAGGTTTTTATTTTATTTAGTATTTTTATTTTATTTAGGTTTAGGTTTTTTTAATTATTTTATTTTTAGGTTTTGGTTTTTAGGTTTTTAGGGTTTATAGTTTAGGGTTTAGGGTTTAGGGTTGTAGGTTTTAGGGTTTAGCATTTAGAGTTTAGGGTTTAGGGTTTAGGGTTTAGATTTTAGGTTTAGGGTTCAGGTTTTTGTCTAGGGTTTAGGGTTTTTGATTTTTTAATTTTTTTTTAAATAAAGAACAAATTCAAATTCAACATTTCTTCTATTCGACTTCATCAACCTAGTAATAAATGAGGGAAGTGAGGTAATCAAATGTCCTCCTTGGGGATTGGTATAGCCTCGTGTTCCCGGGATGTCTAAACTATATACCCATTACCATTCAATCTTATATAAATCAACACATGAATAAAAGAAAGAGAACACGTTATTCATACACTTAAGCTATAAGCACATTCATTTCTTATGTATTTATAACTAGCATCATAACATATATTACTACTATTCATTTATAAGATTTTGAAAAATACATTTGGATTTAATAGATAAATCCACATATATTAAATTAAATCAACACATGCAAGCTTACATAGAGGAAATCCATTTAATTTTACTTGATTTTGAAAAGATGGATGCATGAATTCAAATGACATACCATATTTAACATGATTGGAAAGAGGACAATCAAATATAAGCATGTGATTCATTGAACCAAACTAGTTCTTAAGGATAATCAAATCAAATAAGATTATTTAAAGCAAACCAAAGCTTCTTTATTAATTAAGTTTTGGATTTGATTTGATTTAAAGAAAAGAAGAGAAATCATCACTTGTTGTTTTAAACACATTCCCACATTAGTGATTTGATTTAATTTAAGAAAATGTAATTAAGTTGATTTTATGGGTTAATTAAGTTGAACCCTTATTTAGATGAATTAATTACCTTACATATGTCACCTTAAAGTAATTAACTAAATAATTATGAGCCAACATGATATGCATGGAAAATAAACTTAAAATGATCCTAAGAATTAAAAGGGGCCTAATGCAATTTGCTCATGATTAATAGTTAATTAGATTAAGGTACTTAATTAATTACTCTTATGGTTTACCCACACATGTGGACTAACCATAATTTCAATAAACTCCTTTAGGTTATTAAACACCTAAAGATCCACCCCATGATTTAATTAATTAAGGTATGATGTGATTATGATTTCAATTTGATTAAGTGATTTAATTTATTAAATCTTAATTAATTTCATTTAAAAGGGTGAAATGAAGGAAAGGGTCCCAACCCAATTCCTTAGTTCACTTACTGAATAATGATTAATAAACTTAATTAACTAATTTCTTACTATCCATGGGATTAATTAATCATTAATTAACTTAAAAGAGTAGTTAAGGTTTAATTAGTCAATTTTCTTAATTAAGTAAGCAATAAATCCAAAGAAAATCATGGGAGGTAGATGTCATCCTATTAAATTAACCCATAAAATTTGGGATTAATTTCTTAAGTAATTAAACAATAATTAAGCTAATTATTTTTGTATTTAAATCTCAATTACTATTTAAAATTAGTTAAGATCATTTTTAATTAATTCTCCTCTGAAATACCTTTCAAATGAGTATTTATTTTAAAAAATTTTATTTCTCTATGATTTTTAAAAGTTTTAGTTATTAAAAATGATTAATTAAGCCTAATTAAAGCCAATTGTACATGGCATGCGACACTTTCTTCACATGGCATGTGATGACTAGTTAAAACTTATCCGACTCAACGACTATGTGGTGGCGAGGGACATGATTTCTCATACACCGTTCGATCAAAGATTGGACGATTATGATTAACCCCACAGCTTAATAGGATTAAATCAGATCAATCTACCAGATCTAATCATCACCTAGAATGGATGGTGCATGATCTAACGTCACTCGAGTGAGGGAGAATGGAGTCTGTCCATAATTGCTCACTTGATTCTAGCTTACCCGAGCTCATATCAACTCCAAAAGAATCCCACACCTTCACAACATCGATCAAAGGGGATCCAACGATCAAGATCACACAAGATGCAAGTTTTCTTCAAAAAGCTCCAACCCATTTTGGCCTAAGGATCAATTTTGGAAGCATACCTCGTAGGAGCTCAAGATCTGCGGCTTGAACGATTAAGGAGCTTCATCTAGTTGAAATAAAGCCATGTTGAGTAGCAATTAGATCAATTCCTTGATGTTCATTTAGAAGGCCAAGAATTGATGATTTGGAGCTCGACTTTGATTGAAGTCCCACCTCTGGTGCTTAGGAAGCTTGGGAGATGATTCATTCTCGCTCAATGATGCCTAGGGAAGGTGTGCAAAGTTAATTTGAGTTTGATGAAGAATTGAGGAATTTTGGTTGGAAATGGGAGTGTCTTATTGTGGGACAGACGGGAATGGAATTTTTTGATCGAGGAATGAGCTTGGGAGTTTAGGAAAAGACTTTAGCGGCTCATCTTGGGTAGCTATGGCTCTAAGGAATGATTTTTGTATGTGTTTGAGTGGAAATGAGGGGGTGTATACCCCCTTTCATCTTGATCGGACGATGGGATTAGGTTTGGCCTCTCATGGGCATCCGACCATCTCAGGGAGTCTTGGGTGGCAAGGAGGAGGTGAGTTGGCTCGGCTTTGTTGGTTGAAGGTGTGGAGGTAGCTGCCAAGGAGGAAACATGGGTGTCTTATGGGTTTTAAATGCTCGAGTGGGGAGGGTAAGGTGATTTCACCTCTTTTGGGGCATGGCTGATCCAACCACCTCTTGGGTCATGTTGGGTAGTGTCCTAGGTGCCTTGGTGGACCAATTGGAGAGTACCAAGTGGCCAAGGAATAGAAATGACCACTTGCCTGGGTGATTTGTCTAATGTGATGCCCTTAACCCAAGGGTAGAATGATCATTTGGCATTGGATTTGATTTGGGAAGATTGAAATGAGCCAAAAGTGGGGTTAGCCCAAATTTCAAGTTAATTAGAGTTAATTTGGTTATGTTTGGCTCAATTTGACTCATTTAGGTCAAATCAGGTTAGGTTGGGACAAGTTGACCAATTGGTCAAATTGGATCAAACTAAGGGTTGGATCAAGTTCATATGATCATTTGGGATGTTTTGGTTCAATTTGTTTGGTTTAGTTTTACTTAGATTAGATTTTGGCTCATTTGAATTCATTTGGGTCAAATGGGTTAAGTTGACCAATTTGACTTAGATTTTGGCTCATTGAATTCATGTGGCTTAGGTTTGGATTTTGATTTGGTTTGATTTAGTTTTGATGAATTTAAATGTATATTTTATTTAAATTTATGAAGATTATTAAAAATATGATTAATTTGTGAGAAAATCAATTGAGTTTGATTTGATTGAGATTAAGATTTGGCTAAGTCCATGGGATAGGTCATGTGGCTTAGGAAGGGTTTTTATTTAATTTGATTTAGTTTGATTTAGAATTGATCATTCAAATGTAGATTTGATTAATATTGAGGAAGATGATTGAAGATATAAATTGATTATGAGAAAATCAATTGATTTTGAATTGATTTAGATTAAGATTTGGCTAAGTCCATGGGATAGGTTATATGACTTAGGAAGGGTTTCAAGTTTGGATTTGTTCATGGGCTTCAATCATTTGGTTTTAGAATTTCATTTTGGATTTCAATTTGAATTGAACTTGAGGTTTGGTTTAAGAAGGTGAACATTGATTGGATTTTGTAGGGGTGGATTATCCTAATCCCTAAGGCATAACCTAATCCTATAGTTAACCCTTCTAAGTCTTTAGGCTTAGGTTAAGTGTTTACCCACTTATTAGAAGTGTCTTATAACTAGAGAAGTGTTTGTGTCTAGAAGACTCCTAAGTCTATGTTGGGAAGATGAATCCGCCCTAAGCTTTAGGCTCCATAGTGTTGCCCTTTGAGATAGATGATTAAAAGATCGAAGTCAAGTTTCACATTATAGACTCAGATACATCTTTTAATGCTTTGCTTGGGAGACCATGGATATATGAGAACAATGTAGTTCTATCCGCTCTACATCAGTGTATGAAGTTTGTGAGAGGTGGGATCATCTACTATGTCAAAGGAGATCTCAAGCCATTTACAGTTCACGAGGTCGGCATATATGAAAATATGACTTACTACCTTCCTCAAAATCAGCAAGTCTATTCTTATGAACTGGGCCAAAGTTTATAAATAAAAGAAAAAGAAAACAAAAAAGAAAGAGAAAAAGAAAAGAAAATAAAAGGGAGTGGAAATAGATAAGGAGGAGGAAGTGGAGTCTCACATTAGATTCCACCCACAGTTTGTTACTCCATTCAAACATATGGGTAAAATGACCTAGCCTCCACTAGACAGAGGAATAGGCCAGTTCAGTGGCAGTCCCTAGGGTGGAAAACCTCCTTATTGGCCACCCAATACAAGATTTGTCCAGCTACTAGAAGTATACCTGCTATCCATATAGACTTAGAATTAAGTTCATAAATGAGTCTTATATATTTAACATACTCTTCTCGTTGATTCCCTTGGAAGTGACACTTGAGCCAGATAGCGATGAAGACCGGGCTCCAAATCTAAACATAAATGTATCTAAGTCTATATATGAAACAATTAGGCATTAGTTGGGAACCATAGCTCTTACCTCACTTTCCTTTCAAAAAGCTAAGGGTTGGTAGTTGAGGAAGCACCTAAGTCATCCATAGGTGTGAAGACTCAGAGGTTCTTTCTGGGAGCATCATCCTCAAGTCAGGAAGTTGATGTAGAATTTGAGGATGATTCATATAAAGATTTAATAATTACCTTTCGATTGATACTTTCCTTGTGTTCATAATTTAATAAAGAAAGGGTTAAAACCACATACTTGGTCAAAGCACAGGTCAGACTACTTCAAAAGAATTTGGAAGAACAAATGCAAAAGCTCTCAATCAAGACCAAGACTAGGATTCAGTATAATGGGTCCAGTAGATGATGATGATTACTGCTTAATCATCACCAATCATTTGAAATCTGATAGGTTCTTTCCAAATCACATTAAATCATTTGAGGAGCTATGCTTAGAAACTTCAGATGATCCAGATGATATTGAAGTCAAAGATGCATTGCCAGAGTTTGAAGAAAAGATCAAGTCAACCATCGATAAGCTCAAGGAAATCAACTTAGGAGTTGAAGAAGATCCATGCCCGACATACATCAGTTCTTTGTTGAATAAAATTGAAACTAATAACTTAGTTAAGCTACTGACTGAGTTTAAGGACTACTTTGCATGGAGTTATGAAGAGATTCCTAGATTGGCTCTTGACGTAGCAGTCCATAAACTAGCAATAGAGCCTATTGCTAACCCTATCAAGCAAGCTCCTAGACACATGCGATTAAACATAGAATAATAGGTTATTTTTGAATTCAAGAAATTGATCGATGTTGGCTTCATCTAAGAAAAAAAATACCATACCTTAGCTAGCATTGTCCTAGTTAATAAAAAGAATGGTCAAATTCACATATGCGCTGATTTTAGGGATTTAAATAAGGCAAGTCAAAAAGAAGAATTCCACTACCAATCCCAGACTTGATCATGGACATTACCTCATCTCATGCAATCTTCTCTTTCATGGATGGCTCATCTAGATATAACCAAATAAAGACGGCCCCTAAAAGTGAAAGAAACACTACTTTTAGAACCCCAATCGAATCTATTACTATAAGGTCATGCCTTAAAGCTTTAAAAATGTCAGTACTACATACCAGCGGGCTATGACTCGAATCTTCAAAAGCCCACTCATCATCAAGTCAAATGTTATGTCGATGATCTTGTGGTCAAAGTTGAGAAAAGGAAGACCATCTCTTTGACTTGAGAGTAGTTTTCAAGTAGATAAGACAATTTAATCTCAAAATAAACCCCTTGGAGTGTACATTCAGAGTAGCTTCAGGAAAATTCTTTGGGTTTGTTGTCCGATACTAGGGAATCTAAATTGATCCAAAAAAAGATCAACACGATATTAGAAATGCCACCCCCTAAAAGGTTAACTCAATTTAGATCATTCCAAGGGCGATTGGCATCTCTATGATGCATTATATCAAACTTATCAGGATGTTGTCAGCCATTCTTCGCACTTGTCAAAAAGGACACCAAGTTCAAGTGGGATGATAAGTGTGAGCATGCCTTGAAGACATCAAGCATTACGATGATGCTATCGTTCTAGCGACCTCTATCTTCTAACTATGGACTTTTGATGAGATTCATATATCATCACTTTTTTGCACCAACAATGAAGGATGAACCTCAATTTTTGGGGTCAATTAGTATTATCTAAATCAGCATCAACATCTTTGGGATTCTCTAGTTATCAACCAAAGCATCCTATAAATTATAAATCTCAAACTCCATCACTACCATAACTTACATGGAGTTGTTGGCCCAAATCTAGAGGCTACCATTTATAAGATTCTCGAGGAGAAAACGTGCATATGCTTTATCCAAGATTTCCAAGGAGTTTGCATGTTGAGGATGAGTCCATACCAATAAATGTCCAAATAGATTGATCAAATCCAAGAAGGTTATAAAGCCCAAGTCTTATCCTTGTTGATATTGAACACATCAAAAAGTACTCCTTGAAGGGGAAGTTTCCATTGCCAAGAAGGACAAGGACTTAGATTGGAGGCAACATTCATGGATTAACTAAATAAATGCAAACTACCTCAAGAGAAGTCCCAAGCCCTTTAGATGAAGGAGAGAGCACTTTGATATGCTCTTATGGATGATGTCTTATATTGGATCTTTGATCATATCATTACGTTATTTGCAAACAAGCCCATAAGATCATGAAGTACACTCTAGATTATGTTGGGCCAAATTCATGAAGATCAAGACTAGGATACTAGCCATCGATGATTAAAGTACATTGATACTAGCATGTCACTAATGTCAAATATACGATGTGGTCATATGATAACATTCTACATCTACATTGGCCTCATGGCCATTTGAGTGTTGGGGTATCGACATATGGTCCGATTGATCCTCCTTCTTCCAAAGGTCATCGGTTCATCTTAGCTGCTATTGTTACTTTCCAAATAGAAGGTGATTCTCAGGTCCATACATGTGCTCCATTTTTTAAGAACTATATCATATAGGTTGAGTGCCTCGATGAATTATATCTAATAATGGTATTACATTCAAAGCAGATCAATCTTTGCAGAAGACACAACATAGATTAAAGATATTCCATCAACTTCAGGTAAATGGCTTAGTGAAGCCTTCAACAAAACTCTCATCTAAATACTAAAGATACTCAACAATAATAAGCAATGAAAGATGGCGATTAGTTGAAGCCTTGTGGTCTACCTCACTATATATAGAACTCCAACTCAGTCTACTCCTTTCTCCTTAGTGTATGGGTACAGTCATTCTAGAAGTTCCAATCACTTACAATTGTGGATATCAAGATCATAATAGAGCATAACGCTAAGTTGTGGTTATAAGAGCTTGAAGGTTTTGAGGAGAGACGTCTGCGGGCATGGAAAAATCTCTAGTTGTACAAAGCCAAAATGATTCAAGCTCACAACATGTTGGTCTATCCTAGAGCTTTTCAAGTAGGAGAGCTTATTTTAGGTATAAGAAAACTGATTATTGCCCATCGTAAGATGGAGGAAAGATTGAATCCACTTGGGAAGGCCCTTTTCCATAGAGAAGGCCTACCAGGAGGATTTTATTCATAATCATAGAGCACTCAATTATTCCAATCAATGGGCTCTACTAAAAAAGTTTATAAATCATGTTTGAAAATTATTATCATCAATAAAAATTCCATTTTGAATTCACTCTCTTCCATGTTGAAAGAATTCATGTTTATGAATCTTCCATGATGTGTTTAAGGTAGGTGTAAGGAACCCAAATGGCATCCTATCCTTCATTGAGACAACACAAACAAAAACTACACACAAACATATAAAAAAACACATATCTTTTGTCTCGAGATACTCTAAGTTGAGATAATGCCTCCAATACTCTCCTTATGCTCAGAGTGCCTTTGTGCTACCCGTGTGTCACACTAGTGGTTTCTTACTTTGGAGGTTGTAAGAATGCTACGCTTTCCTTTCTTACTTGGGCACTACACACTGATAAACATCTTGTTAGTTTGGTAGGCCTTACTACGTGGTCGGTAAGCTACCTCATGTTGGCTTCATTTAAGAGGATGTGAGTCTTCTATGCTTTCTTCTCGGATTAGCCTTCATGAGTATATTCAAGGTTTTGTATAAGTCCCCTAGTGGTGCCCCTCCTACTTAAGTGTGGTCAGTCCTTCCTCAGGGCTCCTACTTGGTAATTGCTCTAGGTCATTAGCATCCCCTTGAAAGGTATCGATGATCAATTTGCAAAATTTGTAAGCCATGCTTTCTTTCTAGATTGATCATTGTACTGCACCTTAGGTTGGTTGGTTCTCACTATCGATGGATACTCATCTTGATGGATACACCTTAGGTTGGTTGGTTCTTTTTAGGATACACCACTCATTGAAGATGTAAGTTTGTTATGCTTTCTCCTTGAGTTGGCCATGGTACACATATAGGCTTTCTTTTAGGCTCAGATAGTGCCCTTGTAGTACCTCCCATGTGGCTATATTTGGATCACATTCAATGTGACCCATTTAGAAACTACAGTTACTATCGGTTGATGAGTTCTCCTTTCCTAACACCCAGTGGTTGGAGAATCCATCTTGTGGATGCATTCTCCATTGGTCATCTAAGATAGGTCAAGGATGAGATAGCCCCTTCTCAGTGTGGTCCCTTGCACACAAACATGGTCCATGCAAACATATAAATAAAATAGATATTCACTTATGGATTAGGAGGAAAACCCTAGCAGTACCTTTTCTAAAGCAAACATTCTATCTTTAGGGCAGTGTCAGCAAAACTCTATATAAGAATCACTTGATTACTCTTGAGTTGATTTAAGTTCTCAACATCATTCACTCAGTAGTATCCCCTAAGTCGAATTTGATTTGTTGTGCTTAAAACAGGTCACCCTAACGGTTGTTCCCTATTTTAGAAGATGTAAGTCTCCTATGCCTTCTTCCTAACACATTTATAGAAGGCAACCCCTTAGGTTGGCAAGCTCTATCCCACAGCCATAGACTATCCCTTTGGATTTGTAAATCTGTGGTATGACAAGTCCAATATAGTCCCTTTTCAATGGGTCCATCGTGCACCTACATGGTCCATAAAATAAATTTATCAAATTTGATCGAGCTCACACAAGTGGATCCTCAATTCAAAATCAAACTAAACCAAACAAACCATATAAAATCACAATTAAGTTAATTTATCACTACTTTTGAGTTGACATAAGACCCTCATTCACTCGGTGGTAGCCCAGGTTAGGTTCGATTTGTTGTGTATCCAACAAGTCACCCTGGTTGTTCCTCACTTTGAAGAGGTAAGTTTCTTCTCCTTCATAGCCATTGCACCGAAAGGCAACCCCTTAGGTTGGCTAGCACCCCACAACTTGTAGACTATCCCTTTGGATTTGTAAACGAGGTAGGTCAATAAGCTCTGGGTCCATCACACACGACGGCGTCCATTAACTCAAATTAAATTAAACCCAATCTAATTTTAGTGGAGTTAAATCACACCCTTCTCCCTGGATCCCAAATAATATATAAACAAGTCAAGAAAATAAATAAAATTCAAAACCAACCTCCCCAATGGAACCAAATTAAACTAACTCCCCTAGTAGAGTTTAAATCAAAGAAGTCCAACCAAATTCTTATCCCCAATGGATACATCCCCAAACAAATCTATGAAATCAAACAAAAATCCCAATCTCAAACAGATAGCCCTAACATGCTTCCCTAGTGGAAGGTTCATATACCCGATCCCCAGGGGACTCGAGCCCATATCTTTAGCTGATATGCCCCCACATCAATTTAAACAAAACAAATTAAAGTCAATTCAATCATAATCCCTAGTAGAATATAGATTCTTATTCCCAGTGGATCTTCTTTCCATAAATCATATAATCAAATCAAATTCAAACCTTATCCCCAACAGAATTTTTTTCTTTTATGCCCTCAACATAGACCCCTCACATGTCATGTCCAATGCATGTGTGATCCCCTAGCAGATCTTCCTCCATGTCCTTAACATGGAATTCTCATTTAATCTTATTTCTTCTCTAATGCACACCTTTAATACTTCAACCAAAAGTCTAACAATGTATTTGTTAAAATTACATCATCTTAACATTGTAATCAATATTTTATGATTTGTGATGGTGCAAGCATAAAATAACTATACATTATCATGCTAAACATATTATAATGTGAATTAACACACTATATTATATTATAATATATGATGTTATATTATAATTTGCTATAATATATATTGCCTAACATTAAACCTCATTAGAATCACTTAAAAGGAACAAATAACAAAATTTTCTCAAAATATGAATAATGTTCATTTTGGATGTAAAATTGTTGTTTTTCTATTAGAAATGGTACAAAATAGCATAATTTTGGTGTTGCTTCTTAGTGTGTGCCACGAATTTGGAAAATTCTTCCATCTCAACCTTCAAATTAACATTTTTGTGAGTTTTTACCCAATGTATTATAACAAAAAGTAAAACATACTAAAATGTGCAATAACATTTAGTAACACACCACCACATTCATATATATGTATATATATGAAGTTATATTGTTATGTACATTTTATTTTAAGATGCTTTCATATAACATATTATCTTACATTACATCTTAAAATGAATCACTTTAAACAAAAAATTTATAAAATTTGGTTGAAAAATGACCATTTATTTTGGAAGCAAAATTTCGTTCTTTTGATTAAATGACACACCATAGCACACACCCAATGATGTTCCCTAAAGATTACCTTAAATTTGGCCAAATACCATCATCTCAGCCTATAAATCAATATTTTTATGAATTATACTAGTACAAACTCTACTAAATCATACTATAACAAACTAATATATGCTAAAAAATAAGTAGTAATACACAATAGTATGCTATAATGTGTGATGCTACACTATGTTATGGTATCCTATATTATAATACACTATAACATATTATATTATATTATATTGCATATCACATCACAAGGGATTGCTTAAGATAAAAAATCATAAAATTAGCCTAAATAATAAAAAACTATATATTTTAGTCGTATCACTTACATATTTTAAATTAAAATAATATATTATGATGCCATGCTCTACTTATTATGAATTTGGCCAAATTCCACCACTTTAAAGTCTAAGTCAACATTTTTATAAATAATGCTAGAGTAAGATCGACTGCATGGTTGTAAAATACTAAAAGAATTTAATATGCATAGAAAATATATTATGATATATGATGCTATACTATGCTACAACATAAAATATTTATTTTGAACATAAAATCTTACTTTTTAGACTACAAGTGATGTAGCACACCTTTGGTACTACAACCTAATTCCCACTTCAAATTTAAATAATTTCATCATCTGATTTGTTAAATTAATATTTTAATGATATATATTTATATAGACTATAGGGCACAATACCATAATATACTAAAACATTTCAAAACAACTTATAACATTCAAAAACACATCACTACATGCTTAAATTTATGATGCCATTATACCATATATATATATTATATAATTATTTAGGGTTAGGGTTTAGTATTCAAATCTCTAATCATTAAGGGAAAGTTTATTGAAGAAATTTTCTTTAGTTATCATAACCATGTTAGGATTACCCATGATCTACCTCCAACGACATTTATCCGCTCAGGGAGGATTTAGCAGTCAGGGTTAGTCAGTGGTGGGGCCCAGTGGCTCATTTAGTGTTTAGTGTTTAGGTTTAGGTTTAGGGTCTGGGGCCCAAAGTTTAGGGCTCACTGCCATAGGTCAGGAGGCCTGGGGTCATGGCTCAGGTTTGTGGCCTGGGGTTTAGGGTCAGTGTGGCTCAGGGTTTAGAGTGGCTAATAGGGTTTAGTAGGGAGTGGGCCTAGGCTTTAGGGCCTAAAGCCTAGGGTGTGGTTTAGGCTCAGGTTTTAGCCTTTTGTTTTTACAGGTATCATTTATTTTAGTAGTTTTTTAGTTTAGTTAGGCTCACCTTATTTTATATTTTAGGATCATCTCTTTTAATCTGCTAGTCTTCATTTATTTTAGGTTTTACTTTTTTATTTTTTTTAGGCTCTTTATTTAGTTTTATTTTATTTTATTTTATTTAGGTTTATTTTATTTTTAATTTTTAGTTATTTTTATTTTATTTTGGTTTTTTATTTTTAGGTTTATTTTATTTTATAATTAAGTTTCAATTTTTATTTATTTTATTTATATTTATTATTATTAATTATTTTAAGTTTAGGTTTAGTTTAGGTTTTAGTTTAATTTTTGATTTATTTTGGTTTATGTTTTATTTATTTTTTTTAGGTTTTATTTAGTTTTAGGTTTTAGGTTTTGTTTTTAGGGTGTTTAGGGCTCAGCTCTAGGCCTGTGTAGGTTTGTTTTCTAGGATGGGTTTCCTAGTTCTAGGGCCTGTTTAACGTGCAGCCTAGTTCTGGTTTAGGTTTAGGATTTAAAGTTTAGGGCCAGGCTCCAGGGCCTAGGGCTCAGGTTTGTAGTCAGTTTGCTGCCTAGGGTCTAGGTTTTAGGGCCTGTGGGCCTTTTAAAAAATCAAATTAGCAGGTTTGTTTATTTTTTATTTAGTTTAGTTTATTATATATTTTGATTTTATTTAAGTTTATTTTATTTATTTAGTTTACTTTATTTATTTTATGTTTATTTATTTTAGTTTAGTGCTTTAATTTTAGTTTATTTTATGTTTAGGTTTAACTTTTTATTTATTTTAGTTTAGTCATTTTATTTTGTTTTTTTGGGTTTTATTTTTTTATTTATTTCCTAGGTTTTAGGTTTTATCTAGTTTTATTTTTAGCTTTATTTTAGTTTAGCTAGTTTATTTACTTTATTTTATTTTATTTAAGATTTAGGTTTGGTATAAGTTTAGTTTATTTTAGGCCTAGTTTAAGTTTTTATATTTTAGTTTAGGTTTAAGTTTATTTTATTTTCTTAGTTTAGTTTTCTTTTAACTTTATGGTTTAGGTTTATTTTTTATTTATATTTAGGTTTATTTTAGTTTAGTTTTTATTTAGTTTATTTTATTTTATTTTAGATTTATTTTATATTTTTTTATTTAGTTTTTATTTTATTTAGGTTTTATTTTTAGTTTATTTTAGTTTTATTTATTTTCTTTTTTTTTAATTTTTTAATTTAATTTATTTTTTTTTGTTTAGGTTTAGGTTTAGGTTTAGTTTAGTTTAGGTTTTATTTATTTTATTTAGGTTTTTTATTTATTTTAGGTTTTACTTTGTTTAGCTTTAGTTTTTAGCTTTTTAGGTTTAATGATTGAGTTATTAAGTTTGTTTTGGTTTAGGGTTTAGGATTAAGGTTTAGATTTAGGGCTTAGGTCTTAGGGCAGGTTTAGATTTTAGGTTTAGGGTTTTGGTAGGGTTTAAGGTTTTAGTGAGTTTAGGATTTTAGTGTGTAGTTTTGGTTTTTTATTTTGATTTTATTAATAGAGAACAAATTGATTGAACATTTCATCATTTTGATTTCATCGTAACACAAAGTTTTGTAAGACATAAGTGAGACATAGATAAAAATGAGCATGATAAGGCAAATCAAAACCCTAGATAATTAGAACATATTGTAAAAAATGAGATTGATGACCTTCTTCAATTTCTTGTAGCAAATCATCCATCATCATATGCCCATCTCTCTACCACTACCAGAACCTCCTATTCCTCCTTCCTAAAGAACCACCACCTCCATGACCACCAACACCTCCAAATCCCCACCACCACAATTTTTTAACTTATTTAGTTATTTTAGTTTAGTTTAGGGTTTGGGGTTTAGGGTTTAGTGTTTAGGTTTTGATTTAGGGTTTAGGTTTTAGGGTTTAGTGTTAAGGGTTATGCTTTTAGGGTTTAGGGTTTATGGTTATGGTTTAAGGTCTATGGTTTAGGGTTTAGGGTTTTTTAAGGGTTTAAAGTTTTAGGTTAGTTCCAAGGTTTAACAATCTCAACCTAAACCAAAACTAAATAAATAAAATCAATTAAAAATAAACCTAAACCTAAATTAAAAAATAAAACCTAAACTAAAACCTAAACCTAAACATAAAAATAAAATTAAATTAAAAAAATAAACTAAAATAAAATAAAGAAAAACCAAAACTAAATTAAAAAATAAAATAAACCTAAGAATAAGACATCTTAATAAATAAAAACTAAACATAAAATAAAAATAAAATGAAATAAAATAATAATTAAATAAAAATCTAAACATAAAAAATAAACCTAAGCCGTAAACTAAAACAAACCTAAACCTAAACTAAAAATAAAATAAACAAAATAAAATAAACCGAAACCTAAACTAAAATAAACTAAACTAAAATAAATAAAATAAAAACCTAAGCCTAAAATAAACTAAACCTCAACCTAAACCTAAACGAAATAAATAAAATCAACTAAAAATGAACCTAAACCTAAATTAAAAAATAAAACCTAAAAATATACCTAAAATAAAAACCTAAAACCTAAACCTAAACCTAAAAATAAAAAAGAAAACCTAAACCAAAAAAATTAAATAAAAATAAAACTCAACTAAAAAATAAACTTAAACCTAAAACTAAACCTATAAAAGAAACTAAAATAAAAAATAGAAACTAAATTAACTAAACCTAAAATAAATAAACTAAACTAAATAAAAATAAAAAATAAACTTAAATAAAAATAAAAAATAAAATAAACAAAATAAATTAAATAAACTTAAACCAACTCGTTTACAAACCCTAAACCCTAAATCCTAAACCCTAAACCCTAAATGTCAAACCCTAAAACTAACCCTTAACCCTAAACTCTAAACTTACAACCCTAAACCCAAAACCCTAAACCTTAAACCACAGAAAACCCTATACCCAAAACTTTAAACCCTAAACCCTAAACCCTAAATAAAAATAATAAAATAATAAAATAAAAAAAACTCTAACCCAAAACCCAAAATCATAAAACTAACCCTAAACCCAAAACCATAAACCTTAAACCAGAAGCCCTAAAACCCTAAACCTTAAACCCTAAACCCTAAACCCTAAACCCTAAACCCAAAAACCCAAAACCACAAACCCTAAACACTAAATCCTAAAACCTAAAAACCAAAAATCCTAAACCTAAACTAAATAAAACCTAAAATAAAATAAACAAAAAAACTTAAACCTAAGTTAATAAATAAAATAAAATAAATAAAAACCTAAACTAAAAACTAAACATAAACATAAACCTAAACCTAAACTTGTAATAAAATAAAAAATAAAAACTAAACTAAAATAAATTAGATAAAAACATAAATTAAACTAAAAAATAAATAAACCTAAAAATAGAAAACCAAACTAAAATAAAACCCAAACATAAATAAAAACAAAATAAACCTAAAATATGATAAAAACTAAACTAAATTGAAAGCCAAATCTAAAATAAACCTAAAAATAAACCTAAAAATAAAACCTAAAAAGAAATAAAAAATAAAACCTAAACCCTAAAATTAAAAAAAAAACTAAACCTAAAATAAACAAAATAAAATAAACCTAAACATAAACTAAAATAAACTAAATTAAAATAAATAAAACCTAAACTTAAACCTAAACCTAAAATAAACTAAACCTAAACCCTAAACTAAATAAAATAAAATATACTAAAAATAAACATAATCCTAAACTAAAAAAGAAAACCTAAAAATAAACCTAAAAAAAACCTAAAACCTAAACCTAAAAAAAAAAAAAACCTAAACCCAAACCTAAAATAAAAAATAAAACCTAAACTTAAAAAATAAAATGAAAATAAAACTAAACTAAAAAATAAATAAAAACCTAAATCTAAACCTAAAAAATAAACTAAATAAAAAAAATTTAAACTAAAATAAATAAACTTAAAATAAATAAAATATAAAATAAAATAAAATAAATAAAAAATAAACTAAATAAATCTAAACCTATGAGTTTACTTAATCTTAAAAAAAATCCTAAACCCTAAATACTGAAACTATAACCAAAATCTTAAACCCTAAATCCTAAACCTTAAACCCGAAACCCTAAATGTTAAACCATAAACCCTAAGCTTAACCCTAAACTCGACACCCTAAAACCCTAAACCCTAAACTCTAAACTCTAAACTAACCCTATACCCTAAACCCTAAAACCTAAAAACCCTAAACCCAAAAGCTTAAACCTTAAACCCTAAATCCTAAACCCTAAACTAACCCTAAACCCTAAGCTAATCTTAAACCCTAAACCCTAAACCCTAACCCGTAAACCCTGAACACTAAACCCTAAGCCCTAAACCCTAAACCCTAAACCCAGAAATCTTAAACCCTAAACCCTGAACACTAAACCCTAAAAACCTAAATACCTAAAAACCTAAACCTAAACTAAATAAATCCTAAAAATAAAATAAATAAAAAAACCCAAACCAAAATAAAATTAAAAATAAAATAAAAATAAAAAACCTAAATTAAAACCTAAAAAAAAACTAAAATTAAAAAAAATAAAAATAAACTAAAATAAAATAAGTAAAAACCTAAACTAAACTAAGAAATAAAATAAACCTAAGAATAAAAAACCTAAATAAAATTAACTTATAATGAAATTAAATATAAACTAAATAAAAACCTAAACCTAAAAAATAAACCGATAAATAAAACCTAAAAATAAATTAAAAATATAACCTAAACCCTAAACTAAAAAAAAATGTAAACCTAAAATAAAAAATAAGAAAAACCTAAACCTAAACTAAAATAAATAAAACTTAATCTTAAACATAAAATAAAAAAACCCTAAACCTAAACCTAAACCATAAAGAATAAAATAAAATAAACTAAAACCTAAACCTAAAATAAAACCAAAATAAACCTAAAATAAAAAAAACTTAAACCTAAATGTAAAATAAAATAAAATCGAACTTAAAAGAAATAAAAAATAAAACCTATACCTAAAAGAAAATAAAAATAAAACTCACTTAAAATAAACCAAAACTTAAACCTAAACCTAAATAATCAACTAAAATAAAAAAACTAAAATAAATAAACTAAAATAAATAAACTAAAACTAAGTGAAATAAAAGTAATCCTAAATAAAATAAAATAAAGTAAACTAAAATAAATAAAATAAACTAAAATACTAATAAACCTAAACCTATTGATTACTTAATTTAAAAAAACCTTAAACCCAAAATCCATTCTAAACTCTAAACAACCTACTAACCTAAACCCTAAACCCAAAACCCTAAAACCTAAACCCACCCCTAAACCATAAAAAAAAAAACCCTAAAACCCTAACTAAGCACTAAACCATAAAACCCAAACCTAAACTAATAAACCCTAAATCCAAAACCCTAAACCCTAAACACAAAACCTTAAACCTAAACATAAAGTAACTAAATAAATTAAAAAATAAACCTAAACCCTAAAACCTAATAGACTTAAACCCTAAGAATGGGTAGAACCTTGATAGTAAGAACATCACCATCAACCGAGTCGGATCTTGAGTGGAAATGAGGTGGTGGTTATCGCAGTGGTGGTGGGGGATTTGGAGGTGCTGGTGGATATGGAGGTCTCGATCGGAGCAGTGATGGTTATCGAGATGGGAGGAGCGTCTAAGGTTATTATCGTGGTGGTGATGGAGGGATATGATGGTGGATCCCGCTACTCGATAGGCCGGGGTGGTTCTGATGGGAATTAAAGAAATTAATGAACGGCTGATCTAATCTGCTACTTAACTATCTTTAAAGTAAAGACGATTCTAGTTATTTAGGGTTTTTGATTAGCTCTATGTGTGCTCATTTTTTATCTAAGTCATCACTTATGTCTTAGAAACCTTGGTGTGTTACTTAGTTGATGAAATAAAAATGAAGAAATGTTGAATGTGAATATATTCTCTATTAAAAAAACTAAAAACTATAAACCCTAAACTAAAACCTGAACACTAATCCTAAAACCTAAACCCTAAACCCTAAAAATACTAAACCCTAAACCCTAAAACTCTAAACCATAAACCCTAAACCCTAAACCTTAAACACTAAACCCTAAACCCTAAACGGCAAACCCGACAAAAAAACCCTAAACTAACCTTAAACCCTAAACCCAAAACCCTAAAACTTAAAAAGCTAAAAACCTAAACCAAAACTAAATAAAACATAAAAATAAAATAAATAAAAAACCTAAACCAAAATAAAATAAAATGAAAACATAAAGATAAACCTAAATCATAAAAAGAAAATAAAATAAAAAATAAAAATAAACTAAAATAAAATAAATAAAAAGCTAATATAAATTAAGAAAATATAAAACCTAAATAAAATAAAAACTAAACATAAAATTAAATAAAATTAAACGTAAATAAAAACCTAAACTTAAAAATAAACTAAAAATTGAACCTAAAAATAAATAAAAAATAAAACCTAGAACCTAAACTAAAAAAAAAAACCTAAACCAAAAATAAAAATAAGATAAACCTAAACATAAACTAAAATAAACTAAACTAAAATAAATAAAACCTAAACCTAAACTAAATAAAATATAATAAACTAAAAAATAAACATAAATAAAAAAAAATAAAATAAAATAAAAACCCACAAAACAAAATGAAAATGAAACCTAAACCTAAACCTAAATAGAAATAAAATGTAAACCTAAAATAAAATAAAAAATAAAACTAAACTAAAAAATAAACCTAAACCTAAACCCAAACTTCAAAAATAAACAAAAATAAAAAGCCTAAACTAAAATAAATAAACCTAAAATAAGTAAACTAAAATAAATAAAAATAAAAATAAACCTAAATAAAAATAAACAAATAAAACTAAATAAATAAAATAACCTAAATAACCTAAACCTATGGTTTGTAATTTAACTAAAAAAAAAATAAGAATAAAAATAATAAAACCCCCTAAACCTAAACCTAAAACTCCTGCACTAAACTTAAATCCTAAAACCACACCTAAATCTGACCCCCTAACCACCCTGACACTAAACTCCCTATCACAACCCTAAACCCTGGGCCTCCCCAAAGGCTGAACTACCCTATACCCACCTTAAACCTGGACACCTTAAACCTCCCAAAACTAAACCTAACTCCATCCATAAAACCCAACTGATCACGGGACTCAGTGACCTAAAATAATATACTAACTAGAATAGATGAGAAAACTTATACTACTTGTACTGGGCTGAGCTGACCAGTCCTCAGTCAACCCCACTCTTGATCTACTGGCCTGCACTTAAATTACTACCCTCCCTCTAGTCATGCTAAACCCTAAACCCTAACTCTCAGGTCACTTAAACTAAACTCTCTGACCTGCACTCTCCACAAACCTAAACTCCTATCCACCTTGACCCTGACCTCATTAAAACCTAAAACCCCACACCTCTCCTCCCACTAACCAAACACACTAAATCTTAAACCTTCCACAACCCAGATCTCAAACCCTAAACCCTAAACCCCACACCTTCCACCCTTAAACCTAAACCTAAATAAACATAAAATAAAATAAATAAAAACTTAAAGCTAAAAATAAATAAATAAAATAAAACCTAAACTAAACCTAACCCTAAAATAAAATAAATATAAAATACTAAATTAAAATAAAATAAAAACCTAAACTAAACTATAAAAATAAAAAAAACCTAAGAATAAAACAAAATGTAAAATAAAATTAAACTAAAAATAAAATTAGACTTAAAATAAAATTAAATAAATAAAAATAAAATAAAATAAAACTAAATAAAACTTAAACCTAAAAATAAACCAAAATAACCTAAAAAAATAAAAATAAAACCTAAACCCTAAATTAAAAAAAATCTAAAGCTAAAATACCTAAACTAAAATAAACTAAAATAAAATAAATAAAACCTAAAAACCTTAGTAAATAAAATAAATAAAAAAAAAATAAACCTAAACTTTAACTAAAAGTAAAACCTAAAATAAACCTAAAATAAAATCTAAAACCTAAACCTACAAAATAAAATAAAACCTAAACCTACACCTAAAATAAAAAATAATAAACCTAAAATAAAATAGAAAATAACTAAACTAAGAAATAAACCTACCTAAACTTAAAAATAAACAAAAATAAAAAGCCTATGTTAAAATAAATAAACCTAAACTAAATAAACTAAACTAAATGAAAATAAAAATAAAATATATTAAAATAAATAAAAAATAAATTAAATAAACTAATTAAATCTAAACCTACCAGTTTACTTAACTTTAAAAAAATAAAAAATAAAAAATTAAAATTAATAAAAAAACCCCAAACAAACTAAATTAAATAAACTTAAAATAAATAAACTAAATTAAATAAAAATAAAAAATAAACTAAAAAAAAATAAATTAACCTAAACCTACCAGTTTACTTTATTTTTTGTTAAAAATCTAAACCCTAAACCGTAAATCCTAAATCCTAAACCATAAACCTTAAACCCTAAACCCTAAAACTAACCCTAAACCCTAAACCCTAAACCCTAAATCCTAAACCCTAAACCTACAACCCTAAACCAACAACCCAAAACCCTAAAAAACCCTAAACCCTAAACCCTAAACCCTAAGCCCTAAACCCTAACCCCAAACCTTAAACCCTAAACTGAAATCTCTAAAATAAAAAATGTTACACTCAAAACTACCACAAAATACTACCCTGTCAAACCCTGGACCCTAAACTGACTATTCAACACCCTGAGCCACCTAAACCCTAAACCTACCTAAATCTTACCACTTCTGAGCAGGCCCTGATCCTAACTGACCCAACCCAACCATACCTAAAACCTATAAACCCTATACCTGAGATAAACCTAAACTAAATAAACCTAATATTTGTATATATATAAATTAAATAAAACAAAATAAAATAAAACCTCTAAAACTAAAATAAAATTGAAAATAAAATAAAATAAACTAATAAAAATAAACTAAACTAAAATAAATAAAAATGTAAACTTTGCTTAAAATAAAATAAACCAGAAAAAACCTAAAAATAAAACCTAAACATAAAATAAAATAAAATAAAATAAAATTAATTTTAAACCTAAACCTAAAAATAAACTTAAAATAAACTTAAAATAAATAAAAATAAAACCTAAAACCATAAATTAAAAAAGTCTAAACCTAAAACAAAAATAAAATAAACCTATACATAAACTAAAATAAACTTAAAATAAAAACCTAAAACTTAAAAATAAACCTAAAACCTAAACCTAAAAAAATACTTAAACCTAATCCCAAAAATAAAAAATAAAACCTAAACCTAAAAATAAAATAAAAATAAATGTCAACTAAAAATTAAACCTAAACCTAAATCAAAACTTAAAAAATAAACTAAAATATAATTCCTAAACTAAAATAAATTAACCTAAAATAAGTAAACTAAACTAAATAAAAAATAAAAAATAAACCTAAATAAAAATAAAAATGTAAGTAAACTAATATATATAAAAAAAAACTTAAATATACTAAATAAACCAAAACCTACCGATTTATTTAATTTAGAAAAAAAACCTTAAACCCTAAATCCTAAACCTTAAACCTACAACCCTAAACCCTAAACCCTTATAAATTGTGCAAGACACCTTAGCCTAGTGGTTGATAGCTTTGGCTTTCAACCAAGAGGTCTTGGGTTCAAGTCTTTGCATATGCATTGTGTGTGAGTTTGCGATTAAATTTGCTCAAATGTTCAAAAAAAAACCCTAAACCCTAAACCCTAAAAAATGCTAAACCTTAAAAGCTTAAACACTAAAAGCATAAACCATAAAACCCTAAACCTTAAACCCTAAACCCTAAACCCTAAACGGTAAACCCTAAACCCTAAACCCTAACCCTAAACCCTAAACCCTAAACCCTAAACCCCAAACTATAAACCTAAACCTAAAGTAAGTAAATAAATTTAAAAAATAAGCATAAACACTAAAACCTAATAAATCTAAAGCTAAACCTAAACCCTAAGAATGGGCAGAACCTTGACGGTAGGAATATCACCATTAACCAGGCTCAGTCTATATGTGGCGGTGAAGGTGGATGAAGCGATTATCATAGTGGTGGTGGGGGTTCTAGAGGTGCTAGTGGATGTGGAGGTGATGGTTATGGGGGTGGGAGGAGTGATGGAGGTTACAACCGTGGTAGTGGCGGAGGGAGAGATCAAGGATACGATGGCGGATCCTGTTACTCAATAGGTGAGGGTGGTTCTGATGGGAACTAGAGAAGCTGAAGAATGGCCGATCTGATCTAAAAATTATGGAATTGTGTATTTAAAGTAGAGTTGGTTCAAGTTATCTAGGGTTTTTATTTGCTCTATGTGTGCTCATTCTTTATTTATGTCATCGCTTGTGTCTTAGAAAACTTGCTGTGTTACATGGTCGATGAAATCGAAAAGAAGAAATATTGAATATGAATTTGTTCTCTTTTAAATATAAAAAAAGAAACCTTAAACAAAAACTTGATCCCAAAATCTAAAACCTAAACCTTAACCCTAAACCATAAAAATAAAAAATTAAAAATTAAGAAAAAATTTTAAAAATTAAAAAAAATCCCTAACACTAAAACCAATCTAAAACCCCTATAACCTTAAACCCCAAACAATAAAACCCTAAACCATAAACTAAAAATACAAAACTCTAAATAATAAACCCTAAATCCTAAACCCTAAAAACATTAAACCATAAAGCCTAAACACTAAACCTTAAATGCTAAAACTCTAAACCCTAAACCCTAAAAACCTAAAAACTTAAACCTAAAATAAACAAAAAAATAAATAAAATAAACCTAAGCTGGCCTTACTAAACTAAAATAAATAAATTAAAATAAAATTAACCTAAATCTACTGGTTTGTATTTAAAACCCTAAACTCCCAAATACTGACCTAAACTCTCCCTGAACCACAACTGCCTAAACATGAACCCTAAACCTAAACCTTAATCCTTCCCTAAACCATAAACCCTACTGACTCACCATTTAACCTCCTCTTCCCTAAACCACTCCCAAACCCTCCTAAACCCTCTAAACTACAACTAACTCTAAACCCTAAACCCTAAACCCTAAAACCAAAACACTAAACCTAAACCTAAACTAACTAAATAAACTTAAAAATAAACCTAAACCCTAAAACCTAGTAAACCTAAACATACACCTAAACCCTAATAATGTTGAAAACCTTGGTGGCACGAACATAACCATCAACCTTGCTCAGTCTAGCTCTGGTGGTGGAGGCAAAGGCGGAAGCGACAGTTATCGTAGTGGTGGTGGGAAATCTAGAGGTTGTGGTGGATATGGGGGTGGTGGTTGGAGTAATGGTTGTTATGGAGGCAGGAGGAGTGATGTAGGTTACAAATATGGTTGTGTTGGAGGGAGAGATCGGGGATATGATGATGGATCCCACTACTCGAGAGGCCGGGGTGGTTCTGATGGGAACTAGAGAAATTGAAGACGGTTGATCTGATATATTGCTTATGAAACTATGTCTTTATAGTAGAGATAATTCTAGTTATCCAAGGTTTTTGAATTACTTTATGCATTCTCATTTTTGATCTATATCATCACTTATGTTTTAGAAAACTTGGTGTGTTACTTAGTTGATGAAATCAAAGAAAAGAAATGTATAATATGAATTTGTACTTTAATAAAAAAAACTCTAAACCCTAAACTAAAACTTGAACCTAAAACCTAAAACCTAAACTCTGAAACTAAAACTTGAACCTTAAAACTTAAACCCTAAACCCTATGGATTGATAGGGAATGAAATCATTATGCCATTCGACCTAACAAAAACTATTCATTTCAAACACATAAAATAAACAATTTTGCTTTTGTCTCTAATCTCTTGCTAAAAGGATTAAAAAGTAAAGTGCACGGGGTTCTAAAGGTTGGATCTTAATGATGCTCGCATTCAACATCAAACATAAGATCCCTAAGGATTTTTAAGCGTTTAAGAATTATACCTTACTAGCTAATGATTGATTCGGAATGGCTTAGTTTAGAAGAAATGAAGCCCTATTGAGATGCTTGTTGGGTTGGATCAATACTTCTAGCATACCATTTCTTTACTCATATGGTTCTCTTTAAATGCCTCCTCACTGATTGAAGATAGTGTTCCCTAAATTGGTCAATTTGAACATCTTTCCTGAGGCACGAGAGAGCTTTGCTAGATGTTTCTAGGCTTCCCTCCTCACCACGTATCCCATAAGCTCACTCATGATCACTGCTTGCCAGAGCTTCATCATTCTCATGGACAGAACGGTTAGAAGCAAGCTGGAGGAAATATCTTCCTTGCATGCACTTGGGTTGTGTAGAGAAGAGTTGTTCAAATGCAGGCCATTGGAGGAAAACTTAGATGGAGAATAGGAGGTAGTGGAATGCAGGCTAGAAGAAGGAAAGGAGGTTCAACATATAAGGAGATTAAAGTTGTAGCAGCATTTTTGTAAGGAAATGTGGAGAAGATCAAGTGTTGGCTATCTAGTAGAGGAAGAGGACAAGAGGAGAGAGGCTCGATGCTGTAGCATGATACTTTTAAACTAAAAATGAGAGGGATGAGAAGAATGACTATAGCCAAAAAGAATTTAAAGAGGACTGGATTTCTCTTGAGTTGGAGCAATGAATATTCTCGTAGGCTATAGTACCTCTCAACCTGTGGGCTTAGGGATGAAGCTTGACTGTGGATAAGAGTGTCAGACATGAGCCTCTAGCTTAGTCTGCTTTTACAAGGAAAAGAGAGGGAGGTGTGTAGCTACCCTTTGATTTGATTGGAGGGGAGGAAGTACCAAACCGGCAAGAGGATGAGATGCTGCCCACATGCAACTAATATGGAAAGTGAAGACAGATGAACAAAGGGACTCCAATCATGAGGATAGCCTTCGATCAAATGGAATGAGATGTAGGGATGGGTTCGACTGCTCTTGCATGAAGGATGATGAGAGAGAGGTCAAGCTTCTCTTAAAAAATGGCAAGGATGAGAGGCTCTGTATGCAAGGGAGAAAAAGGTCTGCTTTCTCTCTTGTTCCTGTCCAGTTCATAGGGATGAAAATGGAGGAGGAGATGGTATTCCATAGTAGAAACAAGGAATGGAGTCTCGGCCCATGATTGATATTTTTTTGTCAGGGATGGGAGGCTCTGTATGGATATATATATATAAAGAGAGAGAGAGAGAGAGAGAGAGATGGCTCGTGTGCTCCAAGTGGGTAAGATAAGATATTTATTTTATTTTATTTTTTAAAGCTCGAGAAGAGGTTTTCATTTGAATAAAAAATAAAAAAATTTATTTGAGATTCGCGTGAAATAAAAAAAGACTTGATGCTTTTGCTAGCTTTATTAAACGAGTGATGTCCAAATTTATTACTATTTATTTTACTTTTTAATGGGATAAATGTGGCATGAGAATGATAGCATACATTCTTGATAAATATATATATATATATTATCTTGGTGTCACGTGGCTAAGGATGGAATTTATTTTGTTATTATTTTTTTTAGACTTGTTCTTTTTTTATTTATAAATCTTCACAATTTTCAATAATTTTGATATTATAGTTTTAATTTAACTGAAGTTCATAAATTATATATATTATAATTAATGATTATTTAAATTGTATATTTATTATTTATTTAGTAGTTAATTATTTTAATTTAGTTTTAATCAAATTTATATTTGATGTTCAAATTTAATTATATTTCTATTTCAATTATACAATGACAATGTTAATTATTTCTTTTTTTTGTTATATGATTGATTTTCTAATTATTATAGTTTGATTTGCTTACTAATTATATTTTATTTTAGTTGCGCTTAATTGATTCAAATGATCAATTTGGCTCAATTATGTTGTGTTTGGGTTACACTCATGTTCAATTAAGTGTTTAAGATGATTTGGAGTAATTGATCTCACTTGAATTGATGTAGATTTAGATTTAAGTCCATTTTGACCAAAATTGGGCTTAATGGGCCGCATTAGACTTATTTGAGTTAAATGATGAAATTTGTTAAATTAAACCCAATGGTTGGCTAAATATTATTTGATTATAAATTTAAAATGATTTTGGATGTTTGATTTGAATTAATTTTTAATTTAATTTGAATTTAGATTTAATACGATCCATTTAGGTCTACTTGGGTTAGGTGGCCAAATCAACCCATTTGGATCTTCATTAAATTTAGATTTGTTTAGTTTTAGACTCAAACATGTTCATTTAATGGTTTTGAGTCTCTGGAGTTACTCAATTTGATCAAATTTTAATTTGTTGACTTTTATCTTAGTGGAGACCACGTGGGAGAACTCTATGTCAAATGTCCTATTTATTATTTTGTGTCCCATCTTGATTTCTTTTTTTGTTTTGTTATATGCGATTTCATGTTTTGGTTCAATTTAATTTAGTTTGATTTAATTTTATTTTATTTGGACTTAGGTGATTTGGAGCTTATTTGAATATTTTGGTCAAATGGGTTAGGTTAGGTTTGACCTTGGATTGATTTGATTGTAGATTTTGGTATGGCTTGAAGTGATGATTGAAGGATTGATTAATTTATGAGAAAATCAATTGAGTTAGGTTTGATTTGGATGAGATTTGGCTAAGTCCAAGAAATTTACTTAAGGACTTGGATTTGGATTTCATTTGATTTGGATTTAGGTTTGGATCATGATTTGAAGTTGAGTTTGAGTTTGATACATTGACTTAAGAATTGAATTGATCTTTAAGAAACTCAATTGTATTTGGATTGATTTGGATTTGGTTAAGGCTAAGTCCATAAGATAAATCATAGGGCTTAGGAAGGATTTTTATTTTGGATTTGGTCATGGGCTTCAATCAGTTGATTTGGAATTGAATTTGGATTTTGATATTTGAATTGAATTTGAGGTTTGGTTTGAGGAGGTGAACATAGGTCATATTTAGGCTATAGAGTAGGTGAGTCTCTTTAATCCATAAGGCATAGCCTAATCCTATGGTAAACCCTCTAAGTATTTAGGCTTAAGTTAAGTGTTCAATTAATTGCTTGAAGTGCCTTGTGACTAAGGAAGTCTTAGTGTTTAGAAGGCTCATAGGTCTAAGAAGAAGAGGTTGAGAACTCACTCCAAAAGTGAGGTCAACAAAAGGACCCCCAATAGGTGTGGTGTAACTAATAAGGCACACCGCACGTATTGGCATTGACTGAGACGATCAACAACATCCAAATGATTGCAAGTACTAATGAAAATGATCTATGCCTAAGTCTAAAAGATGGATATAATCACGATCTTAGTGCAATGCAACTCAACTTATGCCAAGGTCATAAGAGAGCAAAGTAGATTTGGTTGGAATTCCATGTTAAGGACTTGAAGGAAGATCCGCTAAGGGATCACACATGCATTGGACATGACATGTGAGAGGTTTATGCTAAGGGCATAAAGGAGAAATCCACTAAGGATTGAGTATATGAACCTTCCACTAAAGCGAGTTCAAGCTATCCTTGGTGATATGGATTTGAGTTTGATTGTGAATATGATTAGTTTTGGTGTGTCTCCACTGGAGATTAGAATCTATAACCCATTGGGGATCAAGATCAAATTAATTTTAATTTATTTTATTTTAATTGATATGGAGGAATATCCACTAGGGATATGGATTTGTATCCTCAATGGATTGAGAATGTGAACCTTTCATTAGGGAAGCAGGTTTGGGCTATCCCCTGGGATAAGAGTTTGATCGAATATCTTATGGCTCCACTGGGGAGAATGATTTTGAATTAAGGGTACATCCACTGGGGACATAAGCCTTGTTGAATTTGTTAGATTTATATTTTGATTTAGGCTTCACTAGGAGACTAATCTGATTTGCGCGCTCATTGGGGTGAAGTTTGGTTTGTTTGATATGTTTAATTTGACTCCACTTGGAAGGTTGGTTTTGAACTTGGTTGCATGTAGGAAGATGAGAGAGATGTTGGGCTTCTCTTAAAAAATGGCGAGCACGAGAGGCTCTGTACACAAGGGAGAAAGATCTCCACTTTCTCTCTTGTTTCCATCTAGTTCGTGGGGATGAAAATAGATGAGGAGATGGTATTCGATGGGCATGGGAATCTCGCCCATGATTTTTTGTTTTCTTAGTCGAGGGATGGGAGGCTCTATATGTGGAGAGAGAGAGAGAGAGAGAGAGAGAGAGAGAGAGTGGATGCGATAAGATATTTTATTTTATTTTATCTTTTTAAAGTCAGAGAGTAGGTTTTCATTTGAATAGAAAATAAAAATTATTATTTGAGATTCACGTGAAATAAAAAAAGAACTTCACGCTTTTGCTAGCTTTAATAAAAGAGTGATGTCCAAATTTATTATTATTTTATTTTATTTTTTAACATGATAAATGTTGCATGAGAATGATAGCATACATGCTTGATAAATAAATAAATAAATAAATATATATATATATATATATATATATATATATTTTTTCTCTTGGTGTCACGTGACTAAGGATGGAATTTTTTTTGTTATTGTTTTCTTAGGCTAATGCTTTTTTTATTTATAAATCTCCATAATTTTTAATAATTTTGATATTATAGTTTTAATTTAATTGAAATTTATAAATTATATATACTATAATTAATGATTATTCAAATTGTATATTTATTATTTATTTAGTTGGTAATTATTTTGATTTAATTTTAATCAAATTTATATTTGATGTTCAAATTTAATTATATTTCTATTTTAATTATACGATGACAATGTTGATAATTTATTTTTGTTATATGATTGATTTTCTAATTTTATAGTTTGATTAGCTTGCTAATTATATTTTGTTTCAGTTGGGTTTAGTTGATTCAAATGATCAATTTGGCTCAATTATAGTGTGCTTGGGTTACACTCATGTTTGATTAAGTGTTTAAGATAATTTGGAGTAATTGATCTCACTTGATTTGATGTAGATTTAGATTTAAGCCCATTTTGACCAAAATTGGGCTTAATGGGCCACATTGGACTTATTTGAGTTAAATGATTAAATTTATTAAATTAAACCCATTGGTTGGAAAAATTTTATCTAATAAAAAGTTTAAAATGATTTTGGATGTTTGATTTGAATTAATTTTCAGTTTAATTTGAATTTAGATTTAATACGATCCATTAGGCTTTTCTTGGGTTATGTGGCCAAATCAACCCATTTGGATTTAAATTTAAATTTGTTTACTTTTAGACTCAAACATGTTTATTTGATGAATTTGACTCTTTGGAGTGACTCAATTTGATCAACTTTTGAGTTGTTGACTTCTATCTTAGTGGAGCTCACGTGGATCAACTCTAGGTGAAATGACCAATTTGCTATTTTATGTCCCATCTTGATTTCTTTTTTTGTTTGTTTGTATTTATGCATTGATTTCATGTTTTTGATTCAATTTAATTTAGTATAATTTATATTTAATTTGATTTTAATTAGACTTAGGTGATTTGGAGCTTATTTGAATATTTAGGGTCAAATCGGTTAGGTTAGGTTTGACTTTGACTTGATTGATTTGATTATAGATTTTGGTATGGCTTGAAGTGATGATTTAAGGATTGATTAATTTATGAGAAAATAAATTGAGTTAGGTTTGATTTGGATGAGATTTGGTTAAGTCCATGAAATTGGCTTAAGGGTTTGGATTTGGATTTTATTTGATTTGGATTTTGGTTTGGATCATGATTTGAAGTTGAGTTTGAGTTTCAATTTGATAAATTAATTGAAGGGTTGAATTGATCTTTGAGAAAATCAATTGAATTAGGATTGATTTGGATTTGGCTAAGGCTAAGTCCATAACATAAATCATAGGGCTTAGAAAGGATTTTGATTTTGGATTCAATCATGGGCTTCAATCATTTGATTTGGACTTTAATATTTGAATTAAATTTGAGGTTTGGTTTGAGAAGGTAAACATAGGTCAGATTTAGGCTATAGAGTAGGTGAGTCTCCTTAATCTCGAAGGCATAGCCTGATCTTATGGTTAACCCTCTAAGTATTTAGGCTTAGGTTAAGTGTTCACCTAATTGTCTTAGTGTTTAGAAGACTCATAGGTCTAAAAAGAAGAGGTTGAGAACTCACTCCAAAGGTGAGGTCAACAAAAGGACCTCCAATAGGTGTGGTGTAATTGACAAGGCACACCACACGTATTGGCATTAACTGAGATGATCAACAACATCCAAAAGATTGTAAGTACTAATCAAAATGATCTATGCCTAAGTCTGAAAGGTAGATAGAATCATGATCTTAGTGCAATACAACTCAACGCATAAGAGAGTGAGTAGATTTTGTTGGAATTATATGTTAAGGACATGAAGGAAGATCAGCTAAGGGATTACACATGCATTGGGCATGACATGTGAGAGGTTTATGCTGAGGGCATAAAAAGAGAAATCCATTAAGGAATAAGTATATGAACCTTACACTAGGGAAGCAGGTTCAAGCTATTCATTAGGGATATGGATTTGAGTTTGATTGTGAATATGATTATTTAATTTGGTGTGTGTCCACTGAGGATAAGAATCTATAGCCCACTGGGGATCAAGATAGAAATAATTTTAATTTATTTTCTTTTAATTGATATGGAGGCATTTTCACTAGGGATATGGATTCAAATCATCTAGGGATTGAGAATGTGAACCTTCCACTAGAACAGCAGTTCGAGCTATCCGTTGGGGATAAGATTTTAATTGGATTTCTTATGGCTCCACTAGGGAGAATAATTTTGAATTAAGGGTACATCCACTGGGGACATAAGCCTGGTTGAATTTGTTAGATTTAGATTTTCATTTAGGCTCCACTAGGGAGACTAATTTGATTTGCGGCTCGCTGGGGTGAAGTTTGGTTTATTCGATATGTTTAATTTGACTTCACCAAGAAGGTTTGTTTTGAATTTAGTTTATTATGGACACTGTCGATGTGTGATGGACCCACTAAGAAGGAGCTATAGAGGCCTTGGCTTGTCTTTGATTACAAATCCAAAGGGGTAGTCCACCTGCCATAGGGTAGGGCTATCAAACCTAAAGGTTGCTTTTCGGTGTGCAACAGTTGTACTTGGAAGAAAGCGTAGCAGACTTATATCATCCAAAGTAGGAATCAGTCATTGGGGAGATTTGTCGATAGCATAGCAAATCAAACCAGACCTAAGGTGACTATTGACAGAGTGTTGCTGCAGATCTTACCTCAACTCAAGTGTAGTCCTGATGATTAATTTGATTTAATTTAATTTAATTTGGTGTGTTATGTTATGGACCCTGTTGGTGGTTGATGTACCCACTGAGAAAGAACTATGTTGGCCTTGCCCTAACTCAAATTTTTAAGTCCAAAGGGGTAGTCTACTAGCCACAGGGTAGGACTATCTGACCTAAGGGTTGCCTTTCGGTGTGCAATGATTCCAAAGTGGGGAACAATCGTTGGGGTGACTTATTGATGGCATAATAAATCAAACTTGACCTAAGGTTACTATTGAGTGAATGCCGCTGTGGACTTATGTCAGCTCAAGAGTAGTCAGGATTAATTTAATTTGATGGATCCCATCGATGTGCAATGGACTGCACTAAGAAGAGGCTATGTCAGCCTTGGCATATCTCAAATTTATCGATCCAAAGGGGTAGTCTACTAGCTTAAGGGTAAGACTATCTAACCTAAGGGGTACCTTTCAATGTGCAATGGTTGTACCATGAAGAAAGCATAGTAGACTTACATCTTCATAAGTAGGGACCAGCCGCTAGGGTGACCCATTGATCTATAATAGATCGAACCTGACCTCGTGTTGCCCATCGGTGTGCAACGGTAATGCTGGAAAGAATGTGTGGCAGACTTACATCTTCCAAAGTGAGAACGATCATAGGGGTAACCTGTCAGGGGCAAAATATATTGAACCTGATCTAAGGGTGACTACTGAGAGAGTGTTATGGGGGACTTATCTCAACACAAGAGTAGTCAGGCAATTTTTATAGGGAGTTTTGCTGACACTGATCTTGTTGACCTCTTTTTTTGAGTGAGTTCTCAACTTCTTCATCATAGATCTAGAACTCTTGTAGACACTGAGAGTACCTTAGTGATGTAGAACATCATGAGGATCAACAAATTAGAGCTCAAGGCCCATTTACAAGATCTCAAGCTAAAGCCCAAGAAAATTCAAGAAAGAAGAAGACTTAGCCCATTAGCAAGGCCCATTTCATGATTTCATCTTTTTTTTATGTAATCTTTAATTTTCTTCTAGAAACTCCATGTTTGAAATTTTGCATTTAAAAATTCAAAGCATGACATGTGAGGTGGTTGAATCTACATAAAATAATAGCATGTGAAATAGGTGGATGGCATAAAATAATGAGGCAATTTAATGCTTCACATTAATGTCCACCCACATTTCCCTCCATGTTTTAAATTTTTTTCTTTTCAAAGATGCTTGTAATGGCTATAAATAGCCCCTCTTATTAGAATGAAGGGGATCTTTTGGCAATTACAAATTTTTAAGTTATTCTTGTGGTTTGAGAGCTTGGTGGCCAAACCTTGGCAATCCTTGGTGGGAGAGCTAGTTATCCAACATATCTTCTTCCTTCACCTCCAATACCCATGTTCTCTCAATCTTATCAAGAGAAAGTACACCCACCTCCATCACTTAGTCTTAAGACACTTCTAGTGATTAGTTGAACACTTAACCTAAGCTTAGAGACTTAGAAGGGTTAGCCATAGGAATAGGTTATGCCTTAGGGACTTAGGAAGACTTACCTACCCTATATCCTAAACCCAATCTATGCTTTCCTCCTCAAACCGAACCTTAAATCCAACTCAAATACCAATTCCAAATCTAAATTCCAAACCAAATGATTGAAACCCATAATCAAATCCAAAAATCAAAACCCTTCCTAAGCACTTTGATTTCATCTTATGAACTTAGGATTAACCAAATTCAATTGATTTTATCCAAGACCAATTCAATCCATCAATCATTTATCAAATCCGAATCCAAATTCCAAACCAAATGATTAGAACCCATAATCAAATCCAAAATCAAAATCCCCTTCAAAGCCTTATGATGGAATTCCATAAACCTAGCCAAATCTCCTCACAATTTAACCCAAATTTGATTGATCTCTTCATGAATCATTTATATCTTCATTTATACTCATAAACATAAATTAGATATAAACTCAAATAGCCAAAACTAAATCAATCTAAATCAAACCAAGCCAAATCCCCTCTTAAGCTCTATGGATCTATCTTTATAAGCTTTGCCAAATCTCATACAAATCAACCCAAAATTAATTGGTTTATTTATAAATCTATTAATCTTTCATTTATACTCATAAATATAAATGAAACCCACCTTCTGATGACCAAAAATAAATCAAACTAAATTAATTCCCTACTTAAGCCCTTTTGAGCTACATCCTTAAGCATGATCAAATTTGCTTCCAAACCACTCCAAACTCAAATGATTTTCTCATGACTTATTTATATCTTCATTTATATTTCTAAATATAAATTAAATATAAATTCAAATAGGTAAAACCAAATCCAAAATCAAATCAAAATCCAATTTATACCCTTTAAACCAATTTCTTGGACTTAACCAAATTCGATCCAAATCAAGCCAAAATGAATAGATTTTCTCTTGAATAAATCATTCCTTCAAACATCTATCCAAATATAAATGAAAACTACAATCATCAAGCTAAATCAAAATCAACTCAAGTCAAATCCAACCTAGCCCATTTGACTTGAAATATTCAAATCAACAAAAACTCATGATAGCCATTTGATCAAAACAGCAAAATAAGGCTAGCCATCCAATCCAAAGAATGAGGGGGTATACCCTCCTCATTCTCACTCAAATCTTGAGACACGCTTGATTCAACCCTAGTAGCCAGAAATGCATGCCCCAGAGTAATTTCCAAGGTTTCTAGAGCTCCCCAAGTCTTCCTCTATCAATTTTTTAAAAAAATTAAAATAAGGGAGCCCCAATCTGATTGACATTTCTTCAAACCTCCATCAAAGTGCAATTAACTTTTCACACACCATCCTTGGAGCTAGAAGAGAGAGAATGAATCATCCCCAATCTTCTCAATGATCAGAGGGTAGAGTTCAATTGAAGTGGACCACTTCCATCTCGTGCCTTGGCCTTTCAAGCAATCCACCTCAAATCAAAGCACATGCTGCTGTGGTGAAAAGTTTCTACAAGGGAGTCACCTTTCAAATCTATGGGGAGAAATGAAAGAGGAGCCCTTACAAAAATTCATCTTGGTATGATGCCACATAGATCCATTTATTGAGTGATGGATCGTCATCAAGGTATAATGTACTATCTCAAAAGATAGAAGTCACTACCCTTTAATGGAACCAATCACCTCAATAAAGACTCCTAAGGATGATGGGTCTACAAATGTACCAGAGATTCTTCCCCTACTTTACATAAAAAAGTAAAGAAAAATTTATTTTAAATCGAGTTCATTAAGTTCCATATAGGGGCAAGCCTCCATAGTTAATTACATCCTAAGGGACGGGATCCCTTAGGAAAACTCTCGATTAAGGTAAATGATCATTGCCTCTAAAGATTTCAATAGAGAAGGACTATCAATTGATTAGTTTATGTTTTGAAGATCAAATGGGATTGATTAAAAAAAGGAGTTATTATTGAAGCTAAAATAGGAAATAAGTAGGAGATGCTCATGATGCCAGGAAACCTAGCGAGTATCTCAAACTATCCTATAGTTGGGCTTCACATTTTAGAAATTGATTTAGTTTATTTGAGTTGCATTTTTCATTAGAGATTTAGGACTTAAGATTCCTTAACACAAGATTAAGGAAATTCCTAAGAGGTGAGGTATTATGATTATGGCCCACAAAGGGGAGAAGCAATCTCAGAACCTAAATCTAGGGAGCTTCGGCCAGGGCCGGAAGCACAACCTAAATCTAAGGAAAAAATGGGTAATTGGTTTGCCTCCACAAGAGAGGATAAACCATCCGACAACTTGGACTTACAACCGTCTAGGGGTGGCTTCCAACTAACTCCTGCTATGATTTTAAATACATGTAGGTAAGTCTTTATGCTTATGCAAGATAGTTAGGCCATTATTACTTAGAAAGAAGCTAAGTCCTTAAACTCACTCCCTAAAGAGACTAGATCATGTAAAGGGACATGCTTCAAATGACCTAAATCTAATGCATTTCAAATTTTATTTTTATTTTTATTTTTGGACAATTATTTTTGACTCAGGCTAATAGGATCTTTATGACTAATGCATGAGAAATAAGATTATTTCAGCAAGAAGGGAGGAGGTGAGTTTCCAGCATGGCCCTCGAAGGTCAAGCCATGTTCTCTTACAAAGGTGGAAGCCCTCCAATCAAGTATGAAATAAGATGAATTTGTGCATGATATTATAAAGAAATGCTCATCCAGCTAAGGGTTGCTAATTCTTTTTTTTATTTTAATCCTAATTTTAGGTGAGGTTATGAGTTATTTAATTTTAATTTAAGTCGTTAAGTTGGGTAAAAGATTTATTTTTTTTAAAAAGCCTAATCCACATCCAGGCCATACATAAAGCAAGGAGGAAATTAAGAAAAGCATGCCACTTAATGCAACAGCTAAACAAATCACCAAACAATTTTTAAAACTAATTACAAAATGAATAAGTAGTCATTTGTGATCGGGCACCACCGCACAAACCCAAAAATATCAAATGTGGGTAGACAAGCTCTATCCTTATACAACCTAGATTACAAATAAATTAAAATAAAATTTAAGCAAAGGAATTCAATGTTATGGGGGTCTTCAAGCTTTATTCTTCTTTCTTCTTTCTTTCTTCTTCTTTTCTTCTTTTATTCTTTAGTTCCTCCTTTGGAAGGTTGGATGGTAGATGCTCTGAGGTTTTACATGGTGCATAAGATAGATCTTATGACCAATGCTCATCCAAATCCCCCACAACAAATCATTCCAAAATCCTACTTATACAAATGTTTACATGAAAAGGAAAACTAGGACAGCAAAATAAAGGTTTGTTAAATCACACCACACACATCACAAGCATGTATATTAGACTTATCACCCCACACATGGGTGACTAAATCCACCTAGCCTATGAATTATGCAAAGGGGTATAAGAACCTACAAGCAAGAAGCATTTATATTTTTATTTATGATAGCACCTCTTAAGCAAATCCCCTGCACAAAAGAATAGTTAGACTAAGAACGTCCTATCATTCATTCTATGAGCATACACCCTAACATCCAGTCTAAAACCTTTATCATAAAATAAAACAAACATCAAACCATGCACTGACCTAACCTAAAGCTAGAAGTGGTGACTTAGGCTAATGTGTGTGCTTCGAAGGTTTGTGTGGTATGCTTAGCTATGGCTTTAGGTTTAAATTCTCTAAGTGTGAAGAACATAGAGGAGGGTTTCATTTAAGTTGTTTAAGTGTTTTGGGTTATTTTCATTTCATGTTTTAATTTTGTTTAAGTGAAACTACAATTAATTATTAAGTTATGAAGAGAGAAAGAGAAGAGAACTTCTCTTTCCTACCCTAACCTTTTCTAAAGTAAGTTCATGTTTTAATTTCATTTAGATGAATATTTTGATTATATCTTTTAATCAATCCTAATTTTAGACAAACTCTAAAAAAACCTATTCAAAAAGGAATGCATTTTAAGATTAAGTAAAATGAATCAAAATCCACATAGCACACATTACTTCATTTCTTTCCCAACATATATGACATGCATATGGATGGACCCTAAGCATATCTATACATGCAAATGAGAGTAGTTAACACACTTTATGATGCATGCTAAGTAAGAAAATTTAGAAGATGAATATGCATGATTTATTTTAAGTAGAAAATGTTTTCCTTATCCAAAATTTCACATACATACATGAAAGTAAGAAAGGCATAAGTGAGTAAAAGCCATTGTTAACCAAAGGGGGTAAGGTACAAGACCTACTTAGGGCTACTTAAAGCTTCACAATATTGGGATTTCCAAACTAATATACCACTTTCCTAAGGTACTAACATGCATATAAAAGAAATGAAATAAAAAATGAAGATGCAAAAATTGATTAATAGATTTGTTTTGTTTATGCAATTTATGTATGTAAGTGTAAGTAACCCTTCTTAGATGGTAGCATAGGGATGAATAGGATATGAAATTAGGTGAGCATTAGGTCCCTTTCAAATGAACCTTATGTCTCACCAAAATTCCTATTCAAAACTATACCAACATGGGAAAGAAAGGAAACCTATACTACTAAGCATACTTATATAATATTTCACATGCAAGCTTATAATTAAAGTATAAGTAGCACACTTTCAGAGTTGGTATTTCATTTATAAGTTTTAAAAATATTTTGGATTTAATAGTGATAATAGGCACTCATATTTTACTTTAGCCAACACATGAACATTTGGCATAAAGTAAACAATTTCATTTTAAAATTTGAAACATGAAATTATGAATGCATGAATCACATGACATACAACTTAACATATTGGGAAAGATCCAAAGCAATGAAAACATATAAACAAACTCACTTTACTTAAATCCTAAATACATTTTTAAGGAATAAGAAAATTTTAGAATAAATCAAAGTGAATTTCAAAAATGATTTTTGTTTAGTTTGAAGTTTGATTTAATTTTGAAAAGGTGACATGAGTTTGTTGTTCCTAACCCATTCCCACATGTGTTTTGTATTTTTATTTAATTTTCAGATAATCAAATCCATTTTTAAGCATTGATTAGGTTAAAGTATAAATTAAGTGGCTTAATTAACCCTTACCTACACCACCTTAGAATACTTAACTAAGTAATTATGAGCCAATGAGATGACATAAAACCCACAAGGTATTTAAATTTGCAATGCACCTAATAATGAAAAGGCCTAATGCAATTTGGCTCACAATTAAAACTTAATTAAGCTAAGGGGTTTAACTTAAGTAATTTTAAAACAACCTTTCATACTTATGAAAGGGGTTATAATTTCCTTAATTAAACTTAAGCTATTAAACACCTAAGTATCTACCCAAGTTAGATTAATTAAGTTCTAGAACTTTTTAAAATTTTTGAAAATTGATTAAAGGGTGATTAATGAGTTAACCCTTAATTAAGAGGGGATTAAGGAGATAAAAGGGGGTTTAGGGAATAGCTTAAGGGAAATGCCCAAAAATTATTACATAAACTACTTACTCACTGGATCTGACCTTGATCAAACCTAATCATAGGGTAAATCCACTAATCATATCCTAATTACCCTTAATTACATGAAAGAGGTAATTAGGGAATGAAACACCAATTTCCCCAATTGAGCCTTCAATAAATCTCAAGAAAATTAGGGGAAGTAGAGGTCATCCCCTAAAATGAACCCTAGAAATTTGAGATCAATTGATGACCTAATTAAAGGATAATTAACTAATTAAGATTCGTAAAGAAACCCAAATGCAGAGAAAAGAGTAATTCAAAATCCATTAAAAATATTTTTTAAATATTCTATATGAAGTTATCTTTCCATAGCATTTTTTCTTTTATTTTTATAATTTGTTTATGAAGAATTATGAATTTTTGAAGATCCATGGATTAATTAGGAATTAATTAATTGCTTAACTAATCATTTCTTAATACTCAGCTCACGATGCGACGCGTGGTGGTGGCGGTCAGTGCGCTTTACACGTGTCACACTATGAGGGTGTGACTTAAACATCACATCCCAAATGGCGGCGGTGATGCATGCGCTAATATCCTTGGCCATCCGATCAAAGATCAGACGGCTAAGAATTCACCCATGGTTTTAAAAGAGAAATTGATTTCTAAAATGTGTTAAATATTCTCAGACGTCCATCTAAAATACATGGATGGATGGCTGAGATGAGCCAAGTTCTTCCCTGAGGATCAATGGAGACCATCCATGATCTAAGGGGAGATCCGAGCTCGATCTAGTATGGAATCATACAAAAATCAACTCACACCATCTAAGCATAATTACAAACCCATCCAATGGTGGATTTCACATACCATGAATATTTCTTTCACAAAGCTCCAACACCTCCTATGCTAAGTGGTCTAAAAATTCCATACCTCGATAGATGTGATCACTGGCGCTCGAGATCAATGAGGTAGCTTCGTCTGGTGGAGATGAAGCCCTGTTGAGATTCCTAGGCCTTAGGATTGAGTGGATTAATGGGTAGACCAACACCACTTCACTTGGGCTTCAGCTTTGATCCAATTGAGCTCTTCCTTACTGTGGGAACTTCAATCAGAGCTTAGGCAAGTTCGACCTGGCCCTCTGATGGAGTGTGCAAGAGTAATTAGATGGAGATCAAGTATAGAGGAAGTTGGCTAATGGATTGAGCTCCCCTATTTTGCACTGCAAAATGAGAATTCAAATCTTTTCTAAGAAGCTTGGGAATGCTCTAAGGTGGTTTCTCTGGGTTCCTATGCTTCAATTGACAGTGAGTGAATTGAAATTTCATTGAATTAGGGGGAGTATATCTCCCCCTATGGAAATCGGATGGTCGACACCTCCTTTGCTATTTTGATCCAATTACTGAGATTAGGAGGGTTATTTTGGCTGTTAGATCTTTATACATGGTCAATTTGAGGTGTTGAGTGGACTAGCAAACTCTCATGTGCATCAAATTGAGCTTAGGAGGGAATTTGAAAACTCAATTTCAAGCTATGTGGTTGGGTTTGGTCTATGGGCCAAATGGGCTGATCCAAACCCATTAGGTTGGGTGCACCACTCATCACTAAGTTCCCTTGAGCTTTTAGGAAAGCCTCAAGTGATTGTGAAGAGGGTATGACCAAAATACCCATGGGCTAGGCCAAAATTTGTTCTATGGCCTAGGGATAAAATGGTCATTTTGCTATTTTCAATTTGGATATGTTAGGTATGTGGAGAAACTTGGTTTGGCCAAGTTTCATTGGATTTGGAATCCATTTGATATGGTTTCGCTCATGTTGATCCATTTAGGTCAAAATGGGTCAAGTTGACCAATTAAAATTGGGTCAAACCAAGGGTTGGGTTAAGTTCATATGACCATTTGAAATGTTTTGGTGGCTTTGGTTTGGTTCAATTTGGTATATATATATTTAATTTTGGCTCATATGACTTCATTTAGGTCAAACAGGTCAAGTTGACCTATTTGACCTATTTGATCTATTTGAGGGGTAGGTAGTTTAGGTTAGGTTAGTCATATGGAGTGGATTGGTCTCTTTGTTTCCAATCAATTTGGGTTAAGTTCAATTTTGGCTCAACATGACCCCTTTAGGTCATGTTGGGTCTAAGTCAATTAGTTGGGTCTAGTTGGCCAATTGAGGCTTTGGTCAAGTTCCTCAAGTGATTTGGGATGGACTTGACCCATTAGTTTCAATCAATTTGGCTTAGATCAAGTTTCACATTTTGACCATTTAGGTCAAAATGGGTCAACTTTTTCAAGTAATTGATTAGGCTAGGTTAGGCTCAAATGTTGGCTTGGTCAAGTTCAAACATAGGTTATGAGCGAACTTAGATCAATGGTTTCAATCAATTTGGCCTATGGTGGATTTTGGATATGTAAGGTTTCATTTTAGGTTAAGTTGTTGAATCAACCCTTAGGTTTGGCTTGGTTTGATTTGATTGATTGATCATCCCATGATGATTGTTGATCATGATGAGTGATATATGAGTTTGGTTCAATCCAATTTGGTTAGGATCAAAAGTTGGCTCATAAGGGTACTTTAGGTCACTTTGGGTCAAGTGAGCTTAAGTGGGTCAAATGGCTTGGTCAGAGCTTGATTTGAAGTTGATTGATCTTGTATATGGACTCATGATTGAAATATAAATCCATTTACAAGTGATTTGAAGTCAAATGGGTTTTGATCAATTTGAAAATTTCATATTCAAAGGAAGAATATGAAAGGGTTTTGGGTATGATTTTTGATTTTGGTTTTGATTCGTTGATTGAGGTTTGGATTTATATATGAGCTCATGATTGTAGGATTGATTGTACCATGAGAGAAACCCAATACTTTGGCTTAATTTGAAAGTGATTTGGCTAAGTTCAAGATTTTGACTTGAAAGGCTTAGATTTGATCTTGAATGGATTTCAGTTTGATTTTTTGAATTTATATTTCATTTATATATGTGAATATAAATGAGAATATAAATGGATCATGAGAAAATTTCAAGAATTTGAAGTGGTTTAATCATGATTTGGGTTAAAATATTAAAGGAATTTAAAGGATTTAAGGAAAATTTTAAATTTAAATTTAATTTTATTAATTGGATTTGATTGATTTATATTTATATTTTATTTATATATGAGAATATAAATGAGAATACAAATAAGTTTTGAAAAAATTTCATGAGTTTGAATAGGTTTGATCAACGTTTAGGTTAAATCCATTAATGGGAAATTAAGGGATTTAAGGGAATTTCAAGGATTTTAAATTTGGAATTTAATTTGAGGGTTTGCTTTGATTGATTTATATTTATATTTCATTTATATATGAGAATATAAATAAGTTTTATGAAAATCCCATGGGTTTGAATAGGTTTGATCAAGATTTAGAGTTGATTTTGGCTAAGTCCTTTAATGGAAAAGTAAAGGGACTTAAGGAAATTTTATGAATTGATTTGGAATTTTGAATTTGATTTGATGGGTTTGAATTTCATTTATAAATGTGAATATAAATGAGAATATAAATGGATCATGAGAAAATCTAAAGATTTGAATAGGTTTTGATCATAGTTTTGGCTAAGTCCTTAAGGGAGGCTTAAGGACTTAGGAAATTTGAACTTAGGAATTTTTGATAAATTTTGATCATGGGTTTCAATCATAGATTTCAATCATGGATTTGATTTGAGTTTGGAGAAAATCAAATAGAATTGATTTGGGAGTTTGACTTGAAAGAAGGAAAGTGAGGAAAGGTTTAAGCTAAGGGTAGGAGGTTTTCCTAACACCCCTAAGGCATAACTTATTCCTATAGCTAACTCTTCTAAGTCTTCTAGGCTAGGGGAGTGTCTACCTAATCACTAGATGTGTCTTAAGACTAAGGAACTCTTAAATTCTAAGAGAAGTCCTATGTCTAAGATGGAGGTGTTGAGAGCTCATTCTAAAATGAGGTCCATGAATAGGGCATCATTTCTACCAAGCAGCTTCCTCAATCATTGGAACCCTGGTCCTAAGCCTGAGGTATGCCATTGACCTTTAGCTTAAAATGGTTTGGAGTTCTTTAAAGAAAAGTTGCATGTTGTGAGATTTCCACCTTTAGATATCTTCATTTTGCTTCCCTGATGGTGTGGAATCGATTTGATTTCCATTCGAGTGTGAGTAAGCTCAGATCATGCAACAAATGATGGACGGTCTCTATCTCTTGTCGCTTGATAGATCACAGACCATCTATTTCGCATGATTGAAATGGATGGTCCTGATCAAACCATGCTTGATCAGCCGAATTAATTCTGCTTAACCGTAGGTTTGATTGTGGCCATCCAATCTTTGATCGGACGGCTCACTAGAAAGTGCATCCACCTTCGGCTGACTCAGCTATGTGATGTGACAACTTAAATCTATGGCACCATGTGGAAAGCCATGTCGCATCGATGTGGCATCGACAGGATTAGGGCTTCAATTAGGGTTAATTAATCCATTGTTAATGTTGAAACTTCCAAAATTCATAACTAGTTGTAAAAAATTCTAAAAAATACAAATAAGGGCTCATACTAAGGGTATTTTAGAGAGGAATCCATTAAAATTATCCTTAATTAATTTTGTAGTAATTTTGGCTTAATTAAAGTTTAATTAAAAACTTAATTAGCTTAATTACTCCTTAATTAATTATCCAATTGATTTCATACTTTCTGAGCATGTTTAGGGAGATGATCTCCTCCCTATTTTCATGGAATTTATTGGTTGTTTAATTAGGAAAATTTATTGATTAATCCCTAACCTTAACTTAATTAAGTGATAATTAAGTATATGAATAGTAATTCATTAATTTGGACTCCTTGTTGAATAGTAAGGACTTAGGAATGAGCTTCTCCCTTTTCCCTAATTTTTCTCTCTTTTCAACCAAAAAAATACTAATTAATGATTAATTAATTAATCAATGACTTAATTGGCTAAATTAAACTCAAATTATATGAATTCATGCTTGATTAAATGGATAATTTATGGAATTAGGTTGGGGCCTCTTTTCCAACCTTTTCCCTTAAGTCCATCTCATTTTGAAAAGATAATCAAAAGTTGATAATTAAGAAAGAGAAAAATTAATTAATGGATTAATCCTTTGATCGATTAAATTAAAATTTTAATTAAATCTAATTTCCCTAATTAATCCTTGGTAGTTCTTTAGGTGTTCAATAACCTAAAGAGAGCTAATGAAATTATGGTTAGCTCACATGTGTGAGAAAACCATAAAAGTAATTAAGTGATTTCCTCAAGCTTAATTAATTAATGATTGTGAGCTAATTGCATTAGGCCCCTTTCATTTCATAGGAGCATTGCTATTTACTTTTCAATTTATTTGCATATCATATTAGCTCATAATTGTTTAATTAATTACCTTAAGGCAACATAGGTAAGGGTTTAATTAATTGATTTAATCCATGCTTAACATAACCAATTCATAAAATCAACCTAATTTCTTTTCATTAAATCAAATTAATTCACATATGGGGAATGGGATTAGGATTAGAAAATCTATTTCACATTTTTTAAACAAAATAAAGCATGAAAAATGACATTAAGGAACTTTGGTTTGTTTTAAATGATCTTATTTAATATGATTGTCCTTAAGAATTAATTAGATTGAATGAAATTATGTGCTTATGTTCTTTATATCTCTTCAATTATATTAAATGTTGTATGCCACTTGTAATCATGCATTCATCCTTTTCAAAATTAATTAAATAAAATGACTTATTTTATGTCAAGTTGCATGTGTTGGCTTAAATTAAAAATATGTGGCTATTATCATTATTAAATAGAAAATTAATTTTTTATAAATCAACTATAACACATAGAGTAATGATAATTATGAGTATTTATAAGCTTGTATGTGCTTACAACTTAGAACATGTGATATGAAGTTCTCTTTTCTTTAATCTTCATGAATTCACATAAGGATATGAATATTAACAAGTGTATAGTTCATTTGAAAAGGACACAACACTTGCTTGGGTTTATTCTTATGTATATCCATGTCAAAATTTAGATAGAATTTTAGCTCACATGTATAAATAAATCAAAATATAATTCTTGCATGGTTTACATTCTTATAGTTGTTTGTACACTCATGAGTATTTAAGAATATCAAGTATATTTAGTCGGATGAGAGGCCTTAGTAAGTAGCCCCAAGGAGGTTCCTACCTCATTCTCCTAGTCAAACAATGGCAAAGTACTTGCTTATAACTTTTATACACTTGTGTATCCATTTGGCTAATGAGTAAAAACCTCACCTTATTCTATATGCATAATTCAAAACAAAAAATATAATTTTTGCATGATTTCCATTCTTATAGTTGTTTATACATCCACATGTATTTGAGAATAGGGGTATATCTAGTGCGGACGGGGAGGCACAGAAGTAGCCCCAAAGAGGTTCCTACCTCATTCTCCGGTCAAACAATGGTGAGGTACTTTCTTAGAAATTTCATACATTTGAATGTGTATTTATCTAATGAATGAGAATCCTTTTTTTTATAAAAATCATTCATGCATCCTACATTTAAGTGTGCCAAAAACATATTGTATGCATAGATATGTTTAGGACTTAATCATATACCTGCTACCTATGATGGAAAGAAATCAACAAACATTTGTTGTGTGATAGTAATTAACTCCAATTAATCTTAAGATGCCTTTCTTATTGAATAAGATTATTTAAAGTGAACCTAAACTTAGGATTAATTAAAATATATAATAAGGCATTCATTAAAGAGAATTGATTAATTAATATGCTTTAGATGTGGCTTAAGGTAGGGATAAAGGAGGGTGATCCTCTCTCTCTTTTTTTCTCTTTATAACACTTACTTGTTAAAACAAGTGAAACAAAAGAAAACATTAAGTAAAACTTACAAATCAATTAAGCCACTTAAAGTAAAATCATCCTTTCTCACTCAAAAATTATAACAAAGCCTAATTAAGACATACCAAATAAGCCTTAATACACACACCTTAGATTAAGTCACCACTTTTAGCCTTATGTTATGGTGGTGCATTGTTTGATGTATGTTTGATTTTATGATGTATTGTTGTAGAATGAATGTTAGGGTATATGCTTTGTAGACTAGATGTTAGGCGTGATTAGCCTAATGTTTTCTATAGAGATTGTGCTTAAGGATGCTTATAATAATATAAATGCTCTCTTTTCTGGTTGCTTAACCCTAAGCATAACCTAAATTAGGACAGGCCGACTTGGATACCCTTGTGCAGGGTGCTAAGTTAAAAGTATACATATAATTTCTTGGGTTGTATGGTGTGTTTAGATAACACTTGTCTTGCAGTGTAGTTAGATTTACATTTTCAACTTTTAATGTAAATTTTGCATTAGGGGATTAGTGTTATGGGGATTAGGATGAGGAGGCTAGAAGGCTTTATCGGGAGGCCCCGTGATGCCTTTGAAGTAAGAAAATCAATGGAGGAATGAAGGAGATATGAAGAATGAAGAAATGAAGACCTCTCATAGCATTTATTTATTTGTAATTATAATTATTGGGTTGTATAAGTGTAGAGCTCAAGAACCATTTCTCTTTTTGGTTGTATGGCAAAACCAAACCACGATTTATTCTTTACATTGGGTTTATAAATTGTTTGATATTTTATTTACAATTGCAAAATAGAAATGACATGTCTCTTTCTAGTTTCTTCATGTATGGTGATTTAATGTGTGGCCTCGATGGTTAGGCTCTGGGAAAATTAATTTTTCTACCCAACTACAACTCTAAATCTTCTCTTTAAAGCCTAAGTATTAAATCAAGATAACTAAAAAAATTTAGCATCCCCTTAGCTGGATGTTGTATACTTAATATCATGCATGTCATCTTGTTTCACTTTTGCTAAGAGAAGGTTTCCATCCTTGCACAATAGGGGAAGGCTTGACCTTTGAGGGTCTCTCCAGTGGTGGAGAACACCTCTTTCTCTCTGATTTAGCCAATAACCTCATTTTATCATGCATTTAGACATATAAAAATCCTATAGCATTTGTCAAAATGAAGAGTCCAAAATCAAATAGAAATTGAAAAGATTTACATTAGACTAAGTCATTATTCATACCACTCATGCTCTAGTCTCTTAGGGAGTGGGTTTAAGGACTTTAGTTTCTTTCTAATAATAACATCCTAACCATCTTGCAAAACATATGACTTGATCACATGGTTTTGCAGAGGAGTTAGTTGGCTGCCACTCGGTAGTTATAAGTCTAGCAGCTAGGTGATTTATCCTCTCTTGTGGAGATAAACCATATACCCATCTTCACTTAGATTTAGGACGTGCTTCGGCCCTTGCTAAAGCACATTAGATTTATGATTTGAGGTTTATGTTTCCCCTCGAACTACAAACATAAGTCCTCACCTCTTAGGCTTTTCCATAATCTTTAATTATGAGATTATAAGTCCTAGCTTTCTAATAAATTTCAACTCAAACATGTAATCCTCCTCAATTTCAAACATATAAAGAATAACCATAGGATAGGTTGGAATGCTCACTAGGTGTCCTAGTATCATTCCCTACTCATCTTAGGTGTCCATCTTTGAAATCTTTGGAAACAATAATTTCTACTTTAATCAAAAGTATTCCTAAGAATTAACTTTCCTTAAGATGTAATTAACTATGGGGCTTTATAGGGAACTTTAGAACCCTTAAATAAACCCTAGTTTATTCATCCATGTAAAGTAGAGGAAAAAATTTAGTATATTGGAAGACCCATCCTGCCTTAAGTGCCCATATTAGGTGATTAGGTCCATTGTATGGTAATAATTTCTATCTTTGAGATAGTGCACCATTCCTTGATGTCATCATCACCTCAATAAGTACACCCTCATGTGTGTCCCCATACACATAATCAAAAACACACCTAAAGATGGGATGCACTTGGGAAAGGTGTTTCGTTAATTCTAATCAAAAGTGAAAATATATTTTGTTTGTTTGTTATCATGGACCCTATTGGTATGCAAGGGACTACATTGAGAAGGGGCTATGTCAGCCTTGACCTATCTCAAATTTATTGGACCAAGGGAGAATCTATGCATTCGCTGAGTAGAATCTCCAACCATTAGGGGTGGTTACTAGGAAACAGAGACTGTCCAATCCAAAAGTAACTTAGGTAGTGTCTAAATGGGGTCAAAGGACATGAGAGTAGAGTTCTAGGGAGGTGCCACTAGCGTTATCCTAATCCTTGAGGAAAATAATGCCTAGGTATTGGTGGCCAACTCAAGGAGAAAGTAGTCATACATCTTCCAAAGTGGTGTATCCAAGGGTGGGTCACTGTCATAGTGAACACCAACCAACCTAAGGTGCCTATCAATGTGTGTGTCTAGAAAGAAGGCATGTAGACTTTCATCTCCCTAAAAGCAAATTGATTACCAAAATAGTCTATCATTTCATGTGCTATCGGCCTAGGGCTTCTGTCGATTTGTAATATGTACTTAGGAAAGCATAGTAGACTTTCATCTTCAAAGTAGGGACCAATCAGGGGGTGACTCATTGGTGCAATATATATCAAACCTAAGGGTGACTACTAAGTAAGGAGTCATAAAGAAGGACCAGACTTGAAGTAGATAGGAGGAAAAGCCAGAGGCACCCCCAATCCTTTACTCAACCAATTCAGTTCACGATGGCTAGTTTAAGAAGAAGGTGTAGCAGACTTACATCCTCTTAAATGAAGTCAATGAAGGGGTAGCATACCGACCACGCAGTAAGGTCTACCATGCTAACAAGGTGCTCATTAGTGTGCAGTGGTCAAATTAGAAAAGAAAGCATAGTAGACTTACATCTTCCTGAACAAAGGACCCCTAGAGTGACATACTAACAGGGTAACATGTCAGCCCGACCTATAGACTAATGAGTGTGAGTGCCAGGCGTTATCCCACATCAAAGTAGCCCAAGACAAACGATGTGTATGTGTGTTTGTGTTATGGAAAAAAAAATAGGATGTCGCTTGAGTTCTCTTACACCTATCCTAAAACACATCGAAGAATGGATGAAATGGTGCTATAGGGAATGTGACTCCAAGAAAGGATGTTGCGGGTTCTCTTCTTAACTTAGTTGTGCTAGTCAAAATAGGATGCCTCTTGGGTTCTCTATCTAGCCATGGAGAATTGTGTGTAGTTCATGTTGTGTTGATGAAGGATGTCATACACCTATCCTAAATGCATGGTAGATTCATAGAAACAAAAATGCTTTCAGTTTGAAGAGATTGAATTTTTAAAATGAAATTTTCATTGATGATAATGATAAACATTTTATCTTATAAAGTTGAAATAATGTATGGAAATCCCAAGTATCTTATAAATCATTTTCAAATTTCCTTAGAACTAAAATAATCAACTTGAACCTGTATAATCATAGATCATTTCCTATCTGTTCAGGATCCTAATATAATTTGGTTATGTATCTCTTTTGCCCCCTATAGTGATGGGAGTTGGACTTCTAATGGTAGAGCGACTCAAATACTAAGGAGAAAGGAGTTGATTGAGTTGGAGTTAGGTGGTGGATAAGCCCACAAAACTTCAACTAATTACTCATGCCATTATCACTTATTGTCATTGAGTGTCTTCTTGAATATTTGGATGAGAGTTTTGTTGAAAGCTTCTACTAGACCATTCACTTTGCGGGTAATATGGTAGAGTATTTCCAATCTATGTTGTGTCAGTGAAGTTGTTGATCTGGTGCTCTTGAATGCATACCATTATGGATATAATTCATCGAGGCACCTCAAACTTATATACGATATGGTTCTAAAACTAGAGCAGCATCTTTGGGCTTTGACCTCTCACGAGAGGAATCACCATTTCCCACTTGGAAAAGTAATCAATAGTGGCAAGGATGAATTGATGACCTTTGGAAGAAGAATGATCGATCAGGCCCATAATATCAATTTTAACACTCGAATGGCCAAGAGGCCAATGTTGGGTGGTTGGTGTAGGACCATCCACCTAACATTAGTGACAATGCTTGGCTACATCTATGCAGTCGATAATCATGATAGGCTAATAGTACCCCAATCTCTTAATCTTGGCCTTCATCTTCAGACTGGATTGGTGAGCTCCACCATAATCCTGAGTGTACCTCGATCATGATTTTATGGGCTTCATGCTTGTCTAAACAATGTAACCACATATGATTGAAGGACTATCGATATAAGGTGCCATTGATGAAAATGTAGGAAAGGGCTATCTGCTTCATCTGATGGGCTTGTGACTTCTCTTGAGGTAGTTTGCCTTTAGTTAGATAGTCCATGAATCGTTGCCTCCAATCCAACTACTCATCCTTTTTTGGCAACTCAACCTTCAAGTTGGAATCTCGATGAATTCAATATCAATAAGAGATTGGACTTGTCTAATTTAATTCTTTATTGATATGGACTCATCTTCCAGACATGCCAACTCTTTGGCAAGCTTTGCTAGTGCATCCACTATTGCATTCTCTCCTCATGAGATCTTGTATATGGTAACCTCTGGGATTTGGGCTAATAGCTCCATGATGTATTTGTGATAATGATGGAGTTTAGGCTTAAGAACCTTATATGACCCAGATTTGGTTGATGACCAGAATCCCCAAAGATGTCAATGTTGGATGCATAGCATGACGCTAACTCAGGATAATTAAAGCCTCATACTCAGCTTCATTATTGATGCAAGGATTGGATAGATGGTATGAGAATCTCATCACATCGTGATCTAGAGTTATAAGGACTATTCCTACCTTTGACTATTCTGGAAGAGTAGATTGTGGTTCTTCTCCTTTGTGAGAGAAAGCTGCACCATCAAAATACAATTCCCATCGGTGATTGCTAGTGTCCCCCCAAGTTTATGATTTGTTCATCAGGGAGATCATCATTAAGTGGAGACTCAGTGGAAGTGGGTGTCTTCTAAGAAGTTCACTTGCTTTCCTTTTCACATAGGTATGAAAGTAATGTCAAACTATGAGAGAATCATGGACCATCGTGTCAACCATCCGGATAGCCGGCTATGATGTGATATTGTAGTGGATTGACTCTGAGATCAAGTTGACTTTATGAGAAAGCATATAATGCCATAGCTTTTAGGATGCAAAGATTAAAATAAAATTTTTCAATGGGTGGATAATTTGCTTTAGCAAGGATTGGATGAGGACTAAGATTGTAGAGCATTCTCTTTCCCTTTCATCATTGGGCCAACAAAGTGCCAAGGAGTCATCCAATGCGTAGTGTAGAGGATGAATGGCTTTTAGGATAAGGGCTACTAGAACGGTAGATCATCAGTAGTGCTTGATGTCTTCAAAGGCATCTTGACACTTGTCATCCCACTTGAACTTGGCATCCTTTTTAAATGCTGAAAATGGCTGGCACCTTCCTGATAGGTTGGATATGAAGCATCTTAGATATGCCAACCACCCTTGAAATGATCGAGTTGAGTTAGACTTTTAGGGGGTGGCATTTCTAGTATAACTTTGATCTTCTTCAGATCGATCTTGATTCCCAGTGTTGGACAACAAACCCAAGGAACTTCCTTGAAGTTACTCTGAATACACACTTCAGGTGGTTCCTTTTGAGGTTAAATTATTTTAACCATTCAAAAACTACCCTTAAGACAAAGAGGTGGTCTTTCTTTTCTTTAGTTTTGACTATGAGATCATCAACATAACACTCAACTTAATGATGAATGAGTTCGAAGATTCAGTCATAGCCAGGTATGTAGCAGGCATTTTAAGGTTGAAAGTCATAACCTTATAGCAATAAATTGATGGGTTGAAAAGTAGTATTTTTTCTCATCTTCATGGGCCATCTTAATTTGGTTGTAGCTAGATGAGCCATCCATGAAGAGAAGAATGAAATGAGGGAATGTCCACCATCGACTCGGATTAGTAGTGGAAATTTATCTTTTGGACATGCCTTATTTAAGTCCCTAAAGTTGATGCATATGCAAATTTGGCCATTCTTCTTCTTAATTGAAGACATTGTGTAAGGTATTTTTCTTCCCATGAAGATCAATCTTTCTTGACTTTATAAATGACCTGTTGTTCGATGTCTAATTGCATGAATCTAGGAGCTTGCTTGATAGGGTTAGCACTAGGCTCTATTGCTAGTTTGTAGACTGCTACATCAGGAGATTAACTAGGCATCTCTTCATAACTCCATATGAAGTAGTACTTAAACTTAGTTAATAGCCTAACTAAGTCATTGGTTTCAGTTTGGTTCAACAAGGAATTGATGTAAGTTGGGCGTGGATCTTCTTCAGTCCCTAAGTTGATTTCTTTAAGTTCATCAATGGTTGATTTGATTTCTTCTTCAAACTCTGGCAGTGCATCCTTGACTTAGAAATCATATGGGTCATCTAAAGTTTCTAAGCATTCCTCCTTATAAGAGTTAGTGTGATTTGAAAAGAACTGATTCAAATGATTGGTGATAACTAGGCACAATTATCATCGATTTACCTTGTCTCAATCTAGTCCAGTCTTGATTGAGAATGTCTACATTTGTTATCCAATAACCTCTTGAAGTAATATGACCCATGTTTAGACCAAGTATGTGGGATTAATCCCTTCTTTGGTAGACTAAGAACATAAGGTGAGTACTAATCAAAATGAAATTTTATTAAATCTTTATATGAATCATCCTCAAGTTTTACATCAACTTCTTGACTTGAGGATGATGCTCCTAGAAAGAATCTCTGAGTCTTCACTTCTGTGGATGACTTAAAGGCTTCCTTAACTACCAAACCCTAAACTTCTTATGAGAAAAGTGGGGTTAGAGCTAAGTTCCCGATGCATTTAACATATAGACTTGGATACACTCATGCTTTACTTTGGAGCTCATCCATCACCAGTGTCACCTCAAAGGAATCTACTAAGAAGAGCTTATGATGCTATGTAAAACTCATCCTCTGAACTAGATTCTAAGATTATATGGATAGCAGGTGTACACCTAGTAGCTAAGACATATCTCCTTTTGGGTGGGCAATAAGGAGGTCTTCCATCCCTAGGGCTGCCTCTGGATCTACCTCTTCCTTTGCTTGGTGGAGGTCGGTCATCCTAGCCATATGTTTGAATGGAGTAATGAACTATGGGTGGAATATAATCTCAAGCTCTAGTTCCTCCTCCAAGTCTATTTCTCACTCCCTTTTATTTTCAATCTTATTTTCTTTTTTCTTTTCTCTTTCTTTTTCTTTCTATTTTTATTTTTCTTTTATTTTTGTGCTCTGGCCAAGTTCACAAGAATAGACTTGTTGATTTTGAGAGAGGTAGTAGGCCGCATCCTCATATATGCCAACTTCATGAATTGTAAATGGCTTGAGATCTCCTTTGATATAGTACTCTATCCCACCTCTCATGAACTTGATGCATTGGTGCAAAGAGGATGTGACCATGTTGTTCTCATGTATCCATGGTCTCTCTGGCAAAGCATTGAAAGATGTATCTGAATCTATAATGTGAAACATGGCTTCAGTCTTCCACTCATCAATATTCATTGGAAACACTATGGAGCCTAAATCCCTCTTGCCTTGCTCATTGAATCTTTTCGACATCATCCTCACAGAATTGAGTTTGGAGATGTCAATCCTCAAGTAGGAAAGGGTCTTTAGACTCATAATGTTGACTGCTACAGTCAACCAACACTATGGATAGCGTGAATCTGCCCATGTCCACTATGATGTAGAGGGGATGGTTGTGTCTGATCGTCCCTAAAAGCAAGTCTACATTGCTGAAAGTGACTCTTGGGACATCCTCTAAATCATGAGCCTCTTCTCCAATAGCAGTCAGCTGAGCTAAGCTAATCTCTGGATCAAGAAGAGCCTTGATTAGAGATTCCCTCAACTCTTTTGATAAGATAAGGCATCATATATGATTAACTTAGCGACTTTCTAAGGTGAGCTAAAATATTGTAATCAACTAGGCTAGTCCTCCACAAGCATATCCATAGGTGGAGCATCTTGTGGAGGGCTGCTCCCGAACCAATGACTTGCTCACCCTTATCTTGAGGTGCTACCTTAGGAGGTAGAACTTTGCCACTGCATAGGTTGACTTCAATGACTTCATGTGGCAGGTTGGCGAAAAGTTCAATCTGCTCATCGGGTATACCTACAACTTCTCTTATGGGACCCTCAGAGTTAGTTGACTCCAAGTTAATCTCGATGGGTGAACCTAATTGATTCAGAAATGGAAAGTATGATTACAATTGGAAGAAAAGTTGGAATTATTAGAGCTATTATTATTTTTTTTAGACTTGGAGCTTTCAATGGGAATAAAATATCAAGAGCATCAAATGGACAAGATGTAAGTTGAATCTATTTTCTTTATTGATTTCTTTTTAGGTGGAGGTACATGATAGAAATCAAATAAAGTAAGTGGGGTAAGGGTTTTAGTGCCCTTGTCCGCTAATACAACACTCCTATCAAAAGAAGAACTAGATGAAGTAGTAGTTGCAATGGTGGAGGGAATGCTACACTCGGTCGGTGGTTGTGCTACTGAACTATTTTGGGCAAGTGTGGACTATTGCTGCTACTGCTAAGCTCCCACTTTCCCCAAGTTGTCTTTGGAAACTTGCAAACCTTCCTTGATGTTGGAGGTTTGAGCTACCTTAGGCACCTATAAGGAGAGTTTCTTGATCTTAGAAATAATCTTTTTAGAGGTTTAGGATAAGAAAATATTAACCTTATCTTGAGAGGATCACATGTATCCCCAAGGATTATAGAACTAGATGGTTGTTCTAATAAGTAAATAAGTAATCCTTAGAGATAATTATGACACCCGACTTGTGGGCTGCTCAAGCCGAGTCCTTGTGATGCGTCCTCTAAGACATGGCTAAGGGAAAAGGTTAGGATCATCGCTCTTGCCCACTCTCTTGTAGCTAGAAATCAGGCTTCTTTAAGAGGTTCTTAAAGATTTTCTTGACTACCTTTCTCTTGAAAGAATATGGCTTATTTAGTTTGTCCAGAAGAGTAGGTGGGTAATAGCTACCTGGTGGAGGATAGGAGTACCATTGTTGGGTATACTGTTGAGGTGGTGGTGGCAATGGCCGTTCAGGTCCAGTATAATGGTAGAGGTGGTGGTAGAGCTGATGGATGTGGAAGCTACTAAGCTCTAGGTCTCTCAACAACTCTAACGGTCTTCCCCCACAACTAATGCCACCGCTTGTTTTCAAAAGCTTTCTATTTAGGCTTGATGACTGGTTTTGGAAAGGTAACTATTTGGCTTCTCTTGTAGACTAGCCACCTTGTTGATTAACTTCTCAAAGGTTTTGATAGTAAATCCCTTGAGCATGAAGGCAACTGGGCCATAAATATTCTTAAAAAGAATCTCTATGGCATGCTTTTTAGATAGTTACGGTTCACATTTCATACTCAGGTTTTGCCACCTAAGAATATAATCAATGAGAGACTTACTGGGGTTTTATTATGCTACAATGAGATCATAGTCACCCTCTACGAGCTCCAAATCTCTTAATGAAAAGTTGCTCCAACGCAAATGTCTTTATCAAACCATTGGGGTTTGACATACCAATCAAATGCAATCCCGAAGACTACGATAAATAAGCGAGAAGTGCATCATTACCACCGCATTGTAACATCCGCTCTAAAGTAATTTATATATAGGGTTCCCACTGCCATCAAAAATCTTGAAAGAAGGTGGCACAAACCCTTTTGGGATACTGAATTGTATCAAATTTCTCTTGGTAGGGTCTATCCTTTGGATTGAATGAAGTACCCTGGGCTTGCAATGCTTTTCTCACTTGCTATTCCACCATTTATTTGTGGTCTCTCTCTATGCACGGAGGTGCTATCTATGACCTTTCTATATGTGCTACCACTATCTAATCTAATCTATTGAGAGGTACTTTATGGTTCTAAGACATGTAGAAGCTTAGCCGCTTGGCCTCCATAGGGTTAGGATGGAATGGAGCTTGGTTCTAAAGTGCTAGTACTAACAAATCCTCAACCTTCTTCTCCATCATGGATTTGATCATCCTTTTCTAAGATGTTGGGGAGGTGTTGGGTTGAATGGATGACATCATCTTCTTCAACCACAACACCTTCACAGCTCGATGGTGGAGGAGGCTTGAGTATGACCATGTGGACTTAGAACCCTCTAGAAGATCATACTTATCGGGGTCAAAAGCTACCCTCCCCTCCTCTAAATTTAAATGATCATTACTTAGAAGTCATATCTTCTCAGTAATGTAGTCCTCTAAAATGTCAGCTAGTGAATGATCTCTTACTCTGCCTGGCTAGACCAAAATAAAGACTCATTGATGGCCAACTATGGAACTATGCTTGAGATCTATACAGATCTAATAGTACACCCTCAGAGGATCGACATGGGAACTCATGTCCCCTCCCTCCTCTCTACTATCACTTTGGTGGTGATTGTGTGGTGGTGGCATGACCATGACTTTTTGCCCACTCCTTCACCACAGTGGGAGGTCGAATGGGAGAGCTTCACCTCACCTAGGGAGTAGATGGAGTGGGATCCTTGGCCATAGCAGATCACCAATGGGGACTTCCTCTCCCGAATGTCGAACCTTGGTAGGAATAGTGGAAGGAGGGACAGGGGACTTGGCGGTGGATGAGATGGAGGTGTGATGGGTACACCACGCCCTTCTCGAGCTCTCCTCCATGGGTTTGGTGGTGATGGTGAGTACTATACTATTTTGTGCAATGCCATGGTGGCCCGATGTGAAATCAATAAGGTCATACCACCTCATCTCCTACTACCTTGGTTGCAACCTTGGCCCGATGGCCTCTCTGGATCTGAGGAGCTGATGCTCACAGATCATGACCTGAATAAAACTAGACTCAGCATCCATAGGCTTTGCCACCAGATAGGGTTTCTCTCTCCTAGCTAATACCTTTTGTAGTGGTGGTGGAGGAGGAATGCAATTCTCTAGCATCCTCCTCCATCTTGAGGAGGGGGTGGAATCTACTACCACCCAAGAAAGGGGAGACCTCTCGAGGAGAACCCTCCTCAATAATATATGATGACATCTTCCACACCCTCTCTCTTGTGGTGTGCTTGATCTTCTTGCTTTTGTTTGATGATGGGTGTGGAGTTGGAACTACCTCGAAGGTAGAGACTATCTCAGATGCTAAGATAGCCTTCTCTTTTTGGGGGAGGAGGAGGTAGCTCACCAAAAGCTATAGTAGGAATAATAAGTAGGCTGACCTGATAGGGACCTCCACAACCTTCATCTTCACAGAGGGAAACTTAGGGCAAACTCAACATGAAAGCAGAGGAGTGGCTTACCTACCACCTCCTCCTTGCTAATATGAGGCTACCCCTCACAAGTAATCCTAACCCCTCATAGCCACCAAAGTAAATTAGGTGGGTGGCCTCAGTTCATGGTGAGATTGGCCGATCCAAAAGTCTACACTAGGGGAAAGAAAACAAACTTGTTAGGAGCCATGACAACTGTATTGATTGGAGACTGAGCTGAACTAACTACTCTGATATCTCTGCATGTGAAAATATAACTAAATTAGACTTTGACCTTCATATTTTGCCTTCAATCAATTTGATTTTAATTAATTTGAACCCACACTCAACAAATTTAAGTATGCTAAGTGGGGTTCACTGATTTGGAGAGATTTAGAATTTTGAAGAGAGACTTTGCCATAAGAATTAGTTTGTTGATTTTGGAACCTTCATCGAATAAATTAGGATATGTTAAATGAGGTTCCTCCATTTGGAGAGAATCTTGGAGATGATTTTGTTTTGCTAATCTTTTATTTTGAGATTTTGATTTTGGAGCTTTCACTTAGCAAATTTGGGTATGCTAAGAGAGATCTAAGTGCATGTTTGAAGATATTTTTAAAAATATCTTTATTGTTTGCTTTGATTGTTTGTCATGTATTTGATTTTTTTGATTTGACAATGGGATCTTTACTTAGAAAATTTAGGTATGCTAAGTGAAACATAATGTGTTTGATGTATTTTGATTTGATTTTGAAAAATGAGACCCTTAAAATAAATTTGCTATGTTAAGTAGGACTCAAGTGTGTTTAATATATTTGAAAGTGAGATTCTTACCTAACAAATGTGGTATGTTATGTAAGATCCAAAATATTTGATGTTTATTTTGATTTGAAAAGTGAAACCCTTCTTAACAAATTTGTTATGATAAGTAGGGCTCAAGTGTGTTTGTTGCTTTAATTTGAAGTTAGGGCTCTTACTTAACAAATGTGGTATGTTGGGTAAGGTCCAAAAATGTATTTGATTTTAATTCGAAAGTGGGATTCTTACCTAACAAATGTAGTATGTTAAGTAAGTATGACTTGGTATTTGTTTCATTTTGAAAGGTGAACTCTTATTTAACAAATGTGGTATGTTAAATGGAGTTCAATTTGATTTTCATGATGATGTTTGATTTTATAAAAGGAGATTCTCATTTGACAAATTTGGGTATGTCAAATGGAATTCAATAATTTGTGTTTATGATTTGAAAAGAGAACTCTACTTAGCAAATGGGTATGTTAAGTAGAGTCCAATTTTTTGATTTTAAAAGAGAGGAATTCTCATTTGACAAGTTTGGGTGTGTGAAATGGAATTCAAATGCGTTGATTTTTTTTATAATTTTGAAAGAAGGCACTCTACTTAGTAAATGTGGGTATGCTAAGTAGGATCCAATTTGTTTTGGTTTTTTAAAGGAACTCCACTTAGAAATAGGTATATTAAATAGAGTTCAATTATTTGTGTGTAGTTGCTTTTGCAAATAGAACTCTCATTTGGAAAATTTGGGTATGCCAAATGAGATTCAAAATATATATCTTGACTTTGGGTGTGATATTGCATTTGAAAAGAGGAGAACTCTTACTTAACAAATTTGAGTATGTTAAGTGAGGTTCAATTATATGTTGATTTTGATTTTTTTTTATTTTGATTTTAAAAATGGAACTCCATTTAACAAATTTGGGTATGTTAAATGGAGTTGGTTAATTGATTTTATTTTAAGAAATATGCTTTTGAAAATCTTTGAAAGGCATTTTGTTGATTGTAAATTTGATTTTGATTTTTGAAGAGGACCCTCATTTAACAAACTTAGGTATGTTAAATGAGGTTTGATTATCTTTATTTTAAAGAGATTTGAAAAATGTTATATTTTGCAAACTTCATGTGGAGTGAATTTAAAATGATTCTTTAGGAAAAGTGCTTTTGAAAATATTTTGTAAAAGACAATATTTATTTTATTTTGAGTTTTCTTAAATGTGGGATATACCTTACCTCACCAAGCTAGTGGTAAAGAGGTTCAAAAATTTTTATTTGTCATCTCCTTTATTTAGTTAGTTTACTTTTACCCATTGGGGGACCCAATAGGTATTTGAAGACCTACATGGAGTGAGCTCCTAAAACCTAAAGGATGTTAGCTAGCTTTGCTTAAGGATGAAATAAGCTAAGTGTCAACAAAAAGAAAGATTCTGTTTGGGCTTATATAAAATATAAGTCCACTATTGATGCTTGGACACAATAATGTCTACTAGAGATGGAGAGAGGAATCCTCCCGGAGTCTCTAGAAAAATTTGTGGTGTTTACTTTTAGAGGTGGGACACCACACAGATCTTAAGAGGTATTTATTGAAGTGATTGGGTACAACATTAAGGTATGATACACTATCCTAAAAGATAGAAATCATCACCCAATAATGGACCTAATCACCTAATAAGGACTCCTAAGGCATGATGGGTCTTGAATGTGCTAGAGATCTTTCCTCTACTTTACATGGAAAAGTAATTTAGGGCTTATATTAAGCCAGATTCTTTAAGTTCCCTATGGAGGCAAGCCTCCATAGTTAATTACATCATAAGGAATGGGAATTCCTTATGAATATTCTTGATTAAAGTAGAAATTAAGGTCTCCAAAGATTTCAAGGCTACACTATCAAATGATTATTTGTATTGGAAAATAAAATGGAATTGTTCATGGAGAAAACTTATTATTGAAGCCAAAGAGAATGGATAGAAAATTCTCATGAGACTAGTAAGCCTACTGAGCATTCCAATCTATCTTATGGTTGGGATTTATATGTTTGAAGTTGAAGAGATTGATTTTATTGAAGTTATAACTGGCTAGAGTGGTAGCCAGCTAACTCCTCATATGCTTTAGATTCATGTAGCAAGTCTTATGAGTTGCAAAATAGCTAGGGTAGTTATTATGTAGAAAGAGATTAGAGTCCTTAAGATTCTCTAGAGACTAGAGCTAGGTGTTATGAGTAATGCCTTTCATAAATGCAAAATCTTTTCAAATTTTATTTCAATTTTTTAACTTCATTTTGACAAAGGTTTTAGGATTTTGATGCCTATATGCATGATGAAAATAGGTTATGGGCCAAATCAGCTAGAAGAAGGTGTTCTCCACCAAAAGGGATGCCCTCAGGTCAAGCATTCCCTTATCATGCAAGGATGGAGATCCTTCATGTTCAAGAGAGAAAGAATATGAATGCATGTTGTGAGACATTCAACCATTCAGCTAAGGGTTTCTAAATATTTTAATTATCTTATTTAAAATGTAGGCATTATGGTGAGGTTATGAGTTATTTTAAATTTTAATTGTGAGTTATTAACTGGGGTAGAGAAATTAATTATGTCCTAAGAGCCTAATCGCATCAAGGCCACACATTAAAGCATCAAACATATAAGAAACTTAGAAAAGCATGTTGTTTCTAATGCACAATCTAAGCACAACATCAACAATTTTATAGACTACCACAAAAGAATAAAAGGTGGGTGGGGTTCCTCCATACACCCGAAAGAGAAAATGGGTAGCTCTATTATACAACTGATATATAAAGAATAATTATAGTTACAAATAATAAATGCTATGGGGTCTTCAAGTCTTTTATTATCATATCTCCTTCATTTCATCATATCTTTGCTTCCATTGATGTGGTAGGCTTTAAGGCATCACATGGCACCCCGACCAAGCCTTCTAGCCAATGCTCATCCTAAACCCCATAGCACTAATCCTATTCCTAATGCAAAATTACATTATAAATAGGAAAAGTAAATCTATACACACAAAAACAAGTGTTAGCTAAACACACATACAACTCAAGTAGTTATATTTATAATTTGGACTTAGCAACGCATGGGTAATCAAGACACCTAACTTGGATTATTGCTTAGGGGCTTAAGAAACCCATAGAGAGCATTTAAATTTATTTTAAATGGGTAAGCATAATCCCTTGCAAAAAAAATGTTGAATAGACATCATCCAGCTACGATCCACATTCCTAACATCCAATATAAAAATTACATCACTAAATAAAATGCAACATCAACCATACAATCAACATCAATCTAACCTAATTCTAGGGTGGTGACCTAGTATTCTAGTGTGTGAAAAAGGGCTTGTGTGACAAGACTTTACTAGGCTTCTTTAGTTTAAGTTTCAATTTGGTGTTTGAATTTATTTAATTTTTATTCCTTTGGGTGGTTTCAATTTAAATGATTTAATGATTTATTTTCTATTTTTATTTCACTTTTATTTGGTTAAAGTGATATTTAGTTTTCAAGAATGAAGAGTTGAATGAATTCCATTTTGGATGGAACTCACCATATTCTACATCTAACTCCAAAGAGTCTAACAAGGTCTTTAATTATCTTAATTAGCCCATTTGAATTTATGTGATTGATTTGATTTGATTAATGTTTATTTGATTTAATTTAGATTTTTTTAAAATTTGAGTTTACTTAATCTTCGTGTATTTTGATTGATTACTTTTGGATTAGATATTTTGATTTAATTAAATTTTGATAATTAAATATCCTTAATATCTAATGAAGTTTAACTTTGTTTAATTTCATATATTCTAATTGATTAATTTTGGATTTGATGTTTTGATTTAATTAAATTTTGATAATTCAATATCTTTAATATCTAATGCTTTTCTTTTTTTTGGTTTTAATATCATATGATTTTTATCATTCGATGATTGTTTAAATTTATCGATTTTTATTATTTTATTTTAGTTTGATTTGGATTGGAGAATGTATTTTAATTTACTTATAATTTATTTGAAGCTTAATGTGTTTTTTATCTGAATTTTAATTAAGGGTTTAACTTATTAAATTTAGCCATCTAATTTATATAAATGATTATCTCTTTAGCTTAATGATTATTTTCTTATCTTAGTTCAATAGGTTTGTTATTTGGATTTTATTTTTGTTTAACTTATTTTGATATTGATTTGAATTTGGAGTAATTGTATGTGATTTAATAACTTTGTAGTTTATATTTAATTTTATGTTTATTTGATTTGATTATGATATTTAGAATATGAATTATATAAGTTTTCTCATATTTTTCTTTTGATTAGGTTTAGGTTTTTTATATTATTTTAGGATTAAGTTTTTTTTAGTTTAGGGTTTAGGTTTTATTTTTTATTTATTTTTAGGTTTTATTTTTTGGTTAATTTTTTTTAGGTTTAGGCTTTTATTTATTTTAATTTTTTTTATTTTAGATTTATTTTATTTTTAAGTTAGGCTTAGTTTTTATTTTAGTTTTAATTTGGGCTTAGTTTTTATTTTATTTTAGTTTTATTTTTATAGTTAAGTTTAGGTTTTTATTTATTTTATTTTGCTTTACTTTTTAATTTTTATTTTATTTTTTTTAGGTTTAAGTTTAGGTTTAGGTCTAGGTTTAGGTTTTTATTTTATTTTGGTTTATGTATTTTTATTTATTTTATTTTTAGGTTTTATTTAGTTTATGTTTAGGTTTTTAGCTTTTAAGGGTTTAAGGTTAGTTTATGGTTTAGGGTTTAGGGTTTATGGTTTATGGTTTAGGGTTTAGGGTTTAGGGTTTTAGGGTTTTAGGGTTTAGGGTTTAGGGTTTAGGGTTTAGGTTTTAGGGTTTGGGGTTTAGGGTTTTAGGATTTAGGGTTTTGGGTTTAAGGTTTATGATTTAAGGTTTTTAGGGTTTAGGGTTTAGGATTTATGGTTTAGGTTTTAGGTTCAGGGTTCAGGTTTTAGTTTAGGGTTTAGTGTTTTTGTTTTGTTTTTTTCAATAGAGAACAAATTCAGATTCAATATTTCTTCTTTTTGATTTCATCAACAATGTAACACACCAAGTTTTCTAAGGCACAAGTGACAACAACATAGATAAAATGAGCACACACATAGTCAAAACCCTAGATAACTAGAACCGTCTCTTCTCAGAAGACAGTTCCATAAGCGAGATTGATTGGTCATTTTTCGTTTCTCAGTTCCCAGAACCACCCGCTCTTGAGTAGCGGGATCCACCATCATATCCCAGATCTATCCCTCTGCCACCACCATGGCTATAACCTCCGTCCCTCCTCCGCCTCCATAACCACCACTGCTCTGACCACCACCTCCATATCCACTAGCACCTCCAGATCTGCCACCACCACTTTGGTAACTGCCGCCTTCACCTTTGCCTCCACCACCAGATCTAGACTGAGCCTGGTTGATGATTATGTTGTTGTTGTCAAAGGTTTTGCCCATTCTTAGGGTTTAGGTTTATTTTATTTATTTATTTTGTTACTTTAGCTTTAGGTTTAAGGTTTGTAATTTAGTGTTTAGGGTTTAGGGTTAGGGTTTAGCATTTAGGGTTTAGAGTTTTTTTATTACCATAAAAGTAAAAGATACAATGTCCTTAAAAGGGGTAAAGCTTAGAAATCTTCTGCTCACATAGCTACAAGAAACCTAAAGAGCTACACCCCCATCTAAGTATATTAGAAGAAGAAAAGAAAACAAAAGAGCAAAAAACAACATCTAAAAAGCATAAGAGCGAAAGGACACAGAGTAAAACTAAAATAAAACATGAAAGCAGAAGAAGGTTAAGTAAGCAGCAGTTCATGATTCCTTTGAGAAAGCAAGATAAGCAAGATCCACAGCAACAACGCTAAGGATGACTGAGAAATGACTAGTCCCTCTATAAAGTTCCAACCTGTAAAAGAAATTTGAAAAAATATTACCAAGGAAAAAGTCATAGCTAAAAAAGATAAGGATTAAGATAGCAAAAGGATAGAGCTAAGAAAGAGAAGATTGAGGCTCAATTAAGATCATCTCAAGGGGCAACTATACATATGAGCATCTAAACTTCATAAAGAAGGGTTACAATCATATATAAAGCTACTAACTAGAGAGAGGAGGTGAGTAACATCAAAGCCATCATAGCCACCATACTTGATACCAGCAGCCAGCCCACGAAATAAAACCCATAATAGGCCAGGTACATAAAGCTAGCAACCCAGAAGTTACAACAAGATCATTGGGAAAGCTAATGAAACCAAGCAGTAGCACTACCAAAACTGCCACCAACATACTTGATACAAGCCAACATCCAAGGCCAGCACACACAAAAGGGGGCCAAAGACAACCACCAATCACCAAAAACCAAAATTCCCAATTTAGAAGGATCATTAAAGGATCGGTCAGCACACCAAAGGGTCCAACAAATTAGCCAAGAAGAAGAAAAGATCCAACAAATAGAAAAGCAACCAACCAAGATTCCAAAGCTAACTAAAAGTCCTCCAACCAAAGCAAATAAGTAAAACATCCATAAAGGCCACCGAGAATAGCCCATCATTAGTAACCAATAAAGGAATGACCCTAGCAACCAAAGAAAAGCAAAAAAATAGCCACAAAACCACCAAACAGAGAGACAACCAACCAATCCAGCCAGCCAACATAGCCTCTTAGCCAACCACCATAGTAGCAAAAAACCCAAGTTAATGTAAAACCAATAGCAGCCATCAAGCCAAAATCACCCAAGACATCCAAGAAAAGAATAGCCACTAAAATACCAACAACCAGACAACCCATAATAATTACCAAACCCAAAGCCGCTGGAGCCAAGAGGGGAAGGCTAAAATAGGAGGAGTTCAAAACCATAACCAAAAGAGCAAAAACAAAATCAACAAAATAGAGCACTAAGCCCCAGTCAACAAAACAGAGAAAATAACAACCAACCAAAAGTTTCCACCAAGACATAATCAAGCCAATAATAAACCACCAATAACCCCCCAGGTATGTCACCAATAGAAAAGGAAAAAAAATAGCCAAAACAATCAGCTAGCCAACCAACCTAACCATCCAACACTACTAATCAACCTATCCAGCCACAAAGCCACTTAGTCAACCACCACAGTAGTAGATCCAAATCAGGTAAGTTTGCAACCAGCCCAGAAATGAGGCAAAACACATACAAGAGGAAAAACCTACAACAGGCAAAGTCACATCCCAAAAGGAGGTTACCAAAAATAGCCAATGAAAAATTATGGTAAACACCCATCGAGTAGACAAAAGCGACCAGGTCAAAAAAACCAAACCAACCCAGGCTAGAATGATAATAACCACCAAATAGAAAATGTCAGGCCAACCTAAAAGTAAGAGGTCAAAATAAGAACCAGCTCAGGCTAAAGAGTGAAAATAAGCATATAACCACAACCCAAAGAGGGTTTAACAAAGGTTAACAAAAAGCAAAGGATCATAAAAAACCAATAGAAAAAGAACCAAGCCAATAAATTATATTCTAAGATAAGGCAATCCAGTATTATCCAGATTAACCAAGCCTCTTAATATTTTAGGCAAAGTTTGGTTGTCAAATTAAGTAAAATCAATTAAGTTAGCACCTAAAGCCAAGAAATCAACACAAGCATTACCTTCATAAAGGATATGGAAAATTTTAAAACATACTTGAGAAAGAAGATTTTTTGTATGATTAAGAAGAGAAAATAACTCAGCATTCCCATTTTTATTAAAATTATGCATTTCAAGAAGCAAGAGAGCATCAACTTCAATCCAGATATTGAGGAAACCTTTATTCAAACAAATTTTAAGAGCTTTATCAACAGCCATAAGATCAACAAAAATAACAAAATAGGCTTAGGAAAAACCACATGATAGTACCTTTATAATCCCTAAGGATACCACCATAGCCATAATTATTGGAAGCAACAGAACCATCAGTATTCACTTTAATCAAATTCTTTTTAGGTTTGATCCAATGGATAATCCTAACACCTTTATAAGGGTCAAAATTAGGCGTAATGATACAATTTTTAGCCACAAATTTATAACCTCTAAAATGAATGTTTAATAAGATTGGCATTAAACAGAGCATGAATTTTTTTCTTTAGTTCTATCCAAGATCCTTTTATGGTTCATAGGAGTACCATGATATTTAACATCATTTCTATCCATCTAGATGAACCAGATAAGGGTAATAGCAATTAAAACTTTGCTATGAGCTTTCACAATTTTTTTGGAACAAACTTCAAGAAGTTGATATAAAGAAAGAGTACCATGAAAATAGTTAGTATAAAATAAATAATCATACCAAAGCCATAATTTAGAAGAAATAGCACTATTGACAAAAATTTGATTTACATTTTCAATATGAAAGCAACAATAGCACTTAGATGGTAAATAAAACCCTTTAATCCAGAGCAAAGAGTCCACATGAATAAAGTTATTAAAAATCCTGCAAGCTAAAACCGAATAGGAAATGGGAATGATATTGTTCCAAAGTTTAATAAAGACATTAGAGGCATTTGTTTATCTCTAATAAAATTCCAAACCTTTTTCAGAACAAAATCACCATTATAAGAAAAGCTTAAAAAGAATTTGATCAGGTTTGTTAGAAGAAATGGGGATATTTCTAAACTTGTTGAAAAGGGAAATAGGGATATAATTCTTAGGTTAGCTTTCATTCCAATTGTTATTAAGCCAAAAAGAGTTTACTTTGATAACAGTAGTAGAGTGGGTAGATAAAAGGGTGTCAATAGAGCCGTTGCCAATCCAATTGTCTTGCCAAAAGAAAGAAGAATGCGAATGAATACCCTAAGATATTAAGGATTCGTCAACCCATTTAGTGGAGCAAAGCCTTTTCCAAACCGTAGAGTCACCATCTTTATAAGTGCATATAAGAGTTTGTTTACCTTGGTAGTATTTTTCCATCATAAAATTTGCCCAAAGGCCATCATTCTTTCTAAAATTCCACCAGAGCTTATGAGAGAAAGCGGTGATAGCTTCACGAATAGGTTTGCAACCAAAAGCACCTTCACCAAAAAGACCACAACATTTACGCCAAGATGTCCAATGCATTATTTTGGTAGAATTATTGGAGCCCAAAAAAATTTATTAAGCAAATGATCAAATATAAAACAAACTAAACAAAAATAAAAAATAAACCTAAATAAAAATAAAAAATAAAATAAATAAAAATAAATAAAAAAACTAAATAAATTAAATAAAGCTAAACCAACTAGTTTACTTAATTTAAAAAAACCCATAAACCGTAAATCTTAAACCCTAAACCCTAAACCCTAAACCAACAACCCTAAACCTAAACCACAACCTAAACCTAAACCCTAAACCAAAACCTAAACCATAAATCATAAACCCCTAACCTAAACCCTAAACCTAAACCCTAATCCCAAACCAAAAAACCCAACCCAAACCCTAGACCCCAAACCTAAACCTAAACCTAAAGTAACTAAATTAATTAAAAAATAAACCTAAGCCCAAAAACCTAGTAAATCTAAACCAATACTTAAACACTATGAATGAGCAGAACCTTGATGGCAAGAACATCACTGTCAACCAGTTATGATCTTAGGAGGAAGGCGGCAGGTGGCTATTGTAGTGGTTATGGGGGATCTGGAGGTGCTGGTGGATATGGAGGTGGTGGTCGGAGTAGTGGTGGTTATGGAGGTGGGAGGAGCGACATAGGTTACAACCATGGTGATGGCAAAGGGAGAGATCGGGGATATGATGGTGGATCTTGCTACTCGAGCGGCCAAGGTGGTTCTGATAGGAACTGGAGAAACTAAAGAATGGCCGATCTGATCTATTGCTTATGGAACTATGCCTTTACACTAAAGACGATTCTAGTTATCTATGGTTTTTGATTTGCTCTATGTGTGCCCATTTTTTATCTATGTCATCGCTTGTGTCTTAGAAAACTTGTTGTGTTGCTTGGTTAATGAAATCAAAAAGAAGAAATGTTGAATCTGAATTTATTCTCTATTAAAATAATCAAAATTTCTAAACCCTAAACTAAAACCTGAACCCTAAAGCTAAAACCTAAACCCTAATCCCTAAACCCCAAAACCTAAAACCTAAACCATAAACCCTAAACCCTAAACCCTAAACCCCAAACCCCAAACCCTAAACCCCCAACCATAAACCCTAAATTAACCTTAAACACAAAACCCTAAGAAGCTAAAAACCTAAAGCTAAACTAAATAAAACTTAAAAATGACATAAATAAAATAATAAAAAAAAAATAAAATAAAATATAACTAAACCTAAACCTAAAATTAAACTTATAAATAAAATAAAATAAATAATAAAAACAAACTAAAATAAAATAAATAAAAACCTAAAGTAAACTAAAAAAATAATAAACGTAAATAAAATAAAAACTAAATCTAAAATAAAAATAAAATAAACTTAAATTAAAATAGAATATAAAATAAATAAAAAATAAAGCTAAAAATAAAACCTAAAAATAAATAACAAATAAAACCTAACTCTAAACTAAGAAAAAAAACCTAAACCTAAAATAAAATAAAATAAACCTAAACTAAAATAAATTAAACTAAAATAAACTAAACTAAAATAAATAGAACCAAAAATAAACTAAACATAAAACTAAACCTAAACTAAATATAAGAAGATAAAACAAAAATAAACCTAAACCTAAACTAAAAAAAAAAAATAAAGTAAACCTAAAATAAAAACCTAAAACCTAAACCTAAAAAAATAAAATAAAAACCTAAACCTAAAAATAAAAAAATAAAACCTAAAACTAAAAAATACAATAAAAATAAAACTAAACTAAAAAATAAACCTAAACCAAAACCTAAGCTTGAAAAATAAACTAAAATACAAAACCTAAACTAAAATAAATAAATTAACTTAAAAAAGTGAACCTAAATAAAATTAAAAAATAAATTAAATAAATTAAATAAATTAAATAAATTAAATAAACATAAACCTACTGGTTTACTTAATTGTAAAAAAACCTTAAACCCTAAACCCTAAACCATAAACTCTAAACCCTAAAAACCTAAAAACCTAAATCTAATCTAAATAAAATAGATTTCGACTACAAATGATTAACCTGAATTTCTCTAATATAGATAAATATTGTATGAGCTTTATATGCCATAGTAGTTCGCCTCTCTAAAGTTTCATAAAGATGATGAAAGGTAGCTTCTTATTCGTGGACAAATGAAGAAAAAATCTACTTAAGTTCAAACACTTAAATGTCCATCTATGAGTAATACTCTTCATGTGATAGGCTCGATCATAGAACTCTATCAATCAATATTATCTTCTCAATTGCGCTCTTTCAATTTAGCGGATATGGGCTAAATCTATGCTTTAAAAAGCTCTCTCTAGTAGGATTTCAATGCTTTGAGACTATGCTCAAGATCTTGGCGAATTAGAGAGACTTGATGCGAAGTATTGTTGAATGAAATTTTTATAATAATAATTGTATCTGACAAAATCACTTGATAAGTAAAGCTTAATAATAATAATCCAAACTCAATATCTTCTAGATTTCCAAAACTATAGCTATCTTACATTGAGACTCAATGCGGCAACATAATGTAACAAATAATACGTTTCAACACAAAAGCAAGAAAGCTCAAGTAAAACTCTTAAGGCATGCTTCAAAATAGGTGGCATACTATTGTGAGAGATTTAGGACACTCCTGATTTTGTTGACATCTAAAATATGATTTAAGAGAGATTTTGCATCCCAACATAGTATCTATCATCTTTTCTATTTTTTTCTTATTGGTAGAAGTGTTACTTAATTTAGATGTATTCATTTGAATTTGATTTAATGGTGGAAAGAATAATTCTACATTTGATGACATTGTTTTTGCAAGTTTGATGTTATTTGCAATCTAAAGTTTGTTGAAAAGCCACATGTAAATTAATTTTATATAGTGTATCTTTTAAGTTTAGGGCTCAAGTCAATCTAAACCTAAACAACATTATTTAATCTTTTAATTTTAGAAGATAATAGCAATACTTCAAATTTGTTCATGTACTCAATTAAAATTTTGGTTTGCTTTAGTGAGTTAAACTCTAAACAATTGATCTTTGTATGATAAAGACAAGTATTTTTAACAATAATTTCATTTCAACCATGTAATAACTATTTTGGATCCCAATCTTCCCATCCTATTTATAGTAGACTTTTGTAGGGTATGACTTGGTTTTATAGATCCCAATCTTCTAGGCTCACCTAAACCCTAAACCCTAAACTAACCCTAAATTAACCCTAAACCACAAACCCTAAAATTAACCCTAAACCCCAAGCCCTAAACCCAAAACCTACACCAAAACCAAACTTAAAACCCAACCCAACCAAAACCTACACTAAACCCTAAACTAAACTATAAACTAAACCTAAACTAAAAGCCTAAACCATAAACCTAAACTTAAACTTAAACAAATAAACTAGACTAAAACCCTAAACCTAAAATAAAAACCTAAAACATAAAATAAACCCTAACTAAACCACAAAATCTAAACCCAAACCAAACTCCTAAACCAAACCATAGAAACCTAAAGCCTCCATAAACTAAACAAACTAACCCAAAACCTAAATAAACTTAAAACACTAAACCCTAAACAGGCCACCCCAAAACTCTAAACTCTAAACCCTATCAACCCTGAGCCCTACCCAAAATATCCTAAAAAAAAAACCTAAAAAATAAAATAATAAAATAAAATAAAATAAACATAAACCTATAAAATAAAATAATAATAATACTAAAATAAAATAAATAAAACTTAAAATAAACTAAAATAAAATAACTAATAAAAAAAACCTAAATAAGGAACTAAATATAAAATAAAATAAAATAAACCTAAATAAAATAAAATAAACTACATAAAATCTAAACCTAAAAGTAAAATGAAAAAACTAAATAAAATATAAAACCTAAACTCTACTAAGAAAAAAATAAAATAAATAAAATAAATAAAATAAAATAAATTAAACTAAAATAAATAAAACCTAAACTTAAAATAAACTAAACCTAAACCCTAAAAATAAAATAATAAAATAACCTTAAATAAACCTAAGCATAAATGAAATGTAAAACATAAAATAAACTTAAAATAAAACCTAAAACCTAAACATAAAAATAAATTAAAAAAGCTACAAACTAAACCTAAAAGAAAAATAAAACCTAAACCTAAGAATAAAATAAAAATAAAACTCAACAAAAAAAATAAACTAAAATAAAAGATGTAAACTAAAATAAACAAACTTAAAACAAAAAAAACTAAACTAAATAAAAAAACTAAACCTAAATAAAAATAACAAATAAAGTAAACTAAAATAAATAAAAAATAAACTAAATGTACAAAATAAACCTAAACCTACCGGTTTACTTAATTTAAAAAAAAAAACAAATAAATCTAAAACCAAACCCTAAACCTAAAAACCCTAAATCCTAAACCCAAAGCATAAACCCAAAGACCCCAAACCCTAAACCCTACCTTAAACCATAAACCTCAAACCCAAACCCTAAACCATAAAACCAAAAACTAAACCTAAATCTAAGCACTTAAAACCTAAACCTAAACCTAAACTTAAAAATAAAATAAACTAAAATAATAATAATAAATTAAAATAAAATAAATAAAAACTTAAAATAAATAAAAAAGTAAAATAAACCTAAGAATAAAAAACCTAAATAAAATAAAAACTAAATGTAAAATAAAAATAAAATAAACTAAAATAAAATAAAATAAAAACTACATAAAAACTTAAACCTAAAAAGTTAAACTAAAAATAAAACCTAAAAATAAACAAAATATAAAACCTAAACCCTAAACTAAGAAAAAAAACCTAAACCTAAAATCAAAATAAAATAAAACTAAAATTAAAGTAAAATAAACTAAGCTAAAATAAATAAAACTTAAACCTAAACCTTAAATAAACTAAACGTAAACCTAAACCTAAACTAAATAAAATAAAATAACCTAAAAATAAACATAAACCTAAACGAAAAGGTAAAACATAAAAATAAATTTAAAATAAAAACCTAAAACCTAAACATAAAAAAAATAAAAAGAAAAGCTAAACCTAAACCTAAAAAGAAAAATTAAAACCTAAACCTTAAGAATAAAATAAAAATAAAACTCAACAAAAAACAAACTAAAATAAAAAATGTAATCTAAAATAAATAAACTTAAAACAAATAAACTATACTAAATAAAGAATAAACCTAAATTAAAATAACAAATAAAGTAAACTAAAATAAATAAAAAATAAACTAAATGTACTAAATAAACCTAAACATCTTGGTTTTAATTTAAAAAAAATAGCAAACCCTAAATCCTAAACCCTAAACCCTAAACTCTAAAAAACCCTAAACCCTAAACCCAAAATCATAAAACCCAGAACTAAACCCCACCCACAAACCAAACCAAACTCTAAACCTTAAACCTAAACCATAAACCTAAACCCTAAACCTAAATCCTAAAAAACTAAAACTAAACCTAAACCTAAACCATAAAATAAAATAAAATAAAATAATAAAATTAAAATAAAATAAATAAAACTTGAAACTAAAATAAAATAAACCTAAGAATAAAACCTAAATAAAATAAAAAAAAATAAATGTAAAATAAAAAATAAAATAAACCTAAAATAAAATAAAATAAAAACTACATGAAAACCTAAGCCTAAAAAATAAAACTAAAAATAAAACCTATAAATAAATAAAATATAAAACCTAAACCCTAGACAAAGAACAAAAAACCTAAACCTAAAACTAAAGTAAAATAAACTAAACTAAAATAAATAAAACCTAAACTAAACAAATAAACTAAACCTAAACCTAAACTAAATAAAATAAAATAACTTAAAAAATGAACCTAAACCTAAACATAAAGGTAAAACATAAAAATAAACTTAAAATAAAAAAATAAACTAAAAAACTAAACCTAAACCTAAAAAGAAAAATTAAAACTTAAACCTTAAGAATAAAATAAAAATAAAACTAAACAAAAAATAAACTAAAATAAAAAAATGTAAACTAAAATAAATAAACTTAAAATGAATAAACTAAAATAATTTAAAAATAAACCTAAATTAAAAAACAAATAAAGTAAACTAAAATAAATAATAATAAACTATATGTACTAAATAAACCTAAACCTACCTGTTTACTTAATTTTAAAAAAATAACTTAAACCCTAAATCCTAAACCCTAAACCCTAAAAAACCCTAAACCCTAAACCTAAAAAGCATAAACCCAAAGACCCTAAACCCTAAACCTTAAATCATAAACCCTGGAACTCTAAATCCTAAAACTTTAAATCATAAACCCTAAACCATAAAACCTAAACCCTAAACCCTAAATCCTAAAAATGAAAAAACCTCAACCTAAATTAAATAAAACTTAAAAATAAAATAAATAAGAAAACCTATACCTAACTATAATAATAAAATAAAATAAAATAAAAACCTAAACCAAAATTTAAACCTCAACCTAAACCTAAAAATAAAATTAAATAAAATAATAAAAATAAACTAAAATAAAATAAATAAAAACCTAAACTAAACTAATAAATAAAATTAACATAAAAATAAAACACCTAATTAAAATAAAAACTTATTATAAATAAAAATAAAATCAAATAAAAAGTACATAAATACGTAAACCTAAAAAATAAAAGTAAAAATAAAACCTAAAAATAAATAAAATATAAAACCTAAATCCTAAACTAAAAAAACCTAAAACTAAAATAAAAATATAATAAACCTAAACCTAAACTAAAATAAAGTAAACTAAAATAAATAAAACCTAAACCTAAACCTAAAATAAACTAAATAACGTAAACCAAACTAAATAAAATAAAATAAACTAAAATGAACCTAAACTAAACTAAAAAGTAAAATGTAAAATAAACCTAAAATAAAACCTAAACCTAAACTTAAAAATAAAATAAAACAAAACCTAAACCTAAAATAAAAATTAAAACTTAAACCTAAAAATAAAATAAAATTAAACTCAACTAAAATAAACCTAAACTTAAAAAATAGACTAAAATAAATAAACCTAAAATAAATAAACTTAAAATAAATAGACTAAACTAAATAAAAATAAAAAATCAATGTAAATAAAAATAAAAAATAAAGTAAACTAAAATAAATAAAATTTAACTAAATATACTAAATAAACCTAAACCTACGAGTTTACTTAATTTAAAAAACTTAAACCCTAAATCCCAAACCCTTAAAATCCCTAAACCCTATATCCTAAACCTTAAACCCTTACCCTAAACACTAAACCCTAAACAAACCCCAAACCCTAAACCTAAACTTAAAGTAACTAAATAAATTAAAAATAAATCTAAACCCTAAAACCTAATAAACCTAAACCTAAACCTAAACTCTCAGAATGGGCAGAACCTTGATGGTAGAACATCACCATCAACCAGGCTCAATCTAAATGTGGTGGTGGAGGCAAAGAGGGAGGGGTGGTTATCGTAGTGATGATGAGGGATCTGGAGTTGCAGGTGGATATGGAGGTGGTGGCTGGAGCAGTGGTGGTTATGGAGGTGAGAGGAGCGATGGAGGTTATTGTTGTGGCGGTGGCGGAGGGAGAGATCGGGGATATGATGGTGGATCCCACTACTCGAGAGGCCGGGGTGGTTGAAATGGGCGATGATCTCTAGATCCCATCTTGCTTATGGGCGTGTCTTTGTAGAGAAAAATCTAGTTATCTAGGGTTTTTGATTCGCTCTATGTGTGCCCATTTTTTATATATATCATTACTTGTATCTTAGAAAACTTAGTGTGTTACTTGGTTGATGAAATTGAAAAAAAGAAATGTTGAATATGAATTTGTTCTCTATTAAAAAAAACCAAAATCCCTAAACCCTAAACAAAAATGTGAACCCTAAACCTAAAATGTAAACTAAAAAACCTAAAAACCCTAAACCCAAACCCTAAACCACAAACCCTCCAAAACCTAAACCCTAAAAAAAAACCTAACCCAATCCTAAAAAACCTAAAACCTAAACCTAAAATAAATAAAACTTAAAATAAAATAAAAAAACCTAAACCAAAAAAAAAATAAATAAAATAAAATAAAATAAAACATAAACTAAAACATAAACCTAAACCAAATAGAAAATAAAATAAAAACTAAACTAAAATAAAATAAATAAAACCTAAACTAAACTAAAATAGAAACCTAAATAAAATAACTAAACCTAAAATAAAAATAAAACCTAAAATAAAATAAAATTAAAACTAAATAAAACCTAAACCTAAAAAAATAAACCTAAAATAAATATAAAAAAACCTAAACTAAAAAAAAAAACCCAATCCTAAAATAAAATAAAACTAAACCTAAACTAAAATAAACTAAACTAAAATAAATTAAACATAAACATAGCTATAATAAACTAAACCTAAACTAAACTAAATAAAATAAAAATAAATTAAAATAAAACATAAAATAAAATAAAGAAAAAACCTAAACCAACTTAAAATAAAATAAAACCAACCTATACCTAAAAAAAATAAAACCTAAACCTAAAAATAAAATAAAGAAATAAACTAAGCTAAAATACCTAATCCTAAACCTAAAAATAAACTAAAATAAAATTTAAAACTAAAATAAATAAACCTATATAAATAAACTAAACTAAATATAAATACAAGTAAACCTAAATAGAAAACTAAAATAAACTAAGAAAATAAACTAAATAAACTAAATAAACCTAAACCTACAAGTTTACTTAATTTAAAAAAATATGTCTTTACACCCTAAACTACCTAACCTAAATCAACCCTCTAAACCACAACCCACCCTAAACCCTAAACCCTAAACTTTAAAGCCTAAACCCTAAACCCTTGGCCCTAAACCTCAACCCTAAACACTAAACCCTAATCAAACCTTAGCCAAATCTAAACTAAACCCTAAAAACTAAAAAACCTAAACCTAAACTAAATAAATTGATTTCATATGAATGATTAGCATGAATTTCTCTAATATAAACAAAAGTTGTATGATTTATATGCCAGTACACCTCCTCTCGAGTTTCTTAGAGATCTTTGAAGGGTAGCTTCACGTTTGGACAAATGAAGAAAGAATCAACATAAGTTCAGACACCTAAGTGTCCATCTATGAGCAATCCTCTTCTATAGCTGTGATAGCCTATCTGATCATAGAACTCCTCTTTAATTGAAATTGTCTTCTCAACTGTAGCTCTTTCAACTTAGCAGATATGAGTAGGAGCTAAATCTATGCTTTAGAAATCTCTCTCTAGTAGGATTTCAATGCTTTGAGACTGTGCTCGAGATCTTGGTAAATTAGGGAGACTTAATGCGAAGTATTACTGAACATGATTTTTACAATATTGATCATATTTGACAAAATTTCTTGATAACTAGTGTGTAATAAGAATAATCCAAACTCAACATCTTTGGATATGGATTTCCAAAACTATAGCTCTCCTACTTTGAGACTCAATGCGGGAACATAATGTAACAAATAAATTGCATCAACACAAAAGCAAGAAAGCTCAAGTAAAACTCTTAAGTCAATGCTTAGAAATAGGTGGCATAGTGTTGTGAGTGATTTAGGACACCGATAGATTTTTTGCTGACATCTAAAATATGATTTAAGAGACATTTTCGATCCCAACATAGTACCTATCATCATTTCTATTTTCTTTTTATTGGTAGTAGTGTTACTTCATTTAGATGTATTCATTTGAATTTGATTTAATGGTGGAAAGAATAATTCCTACATTTGATGACGTTCTTTCAGGTGCAAGAATTTTTGATGTCATTTGAAATCTGAAGTTTGCTAAAATGCCACATGCAAATTAATTTTATGTAGTGTCTCTTTTAAGTTTAGGGCTCTTGTCAATCTAAACCTAAACAACATTAGTTTAATCTTTTCCTAATTTTAGAAGATAACAACAATACTTCAAACTTGTTCATGCACTCATTTATAATTTTGGTTTTTTGCTTTAGCGAGTTAAACTCTAAATAATTGATCTTAGTAGGATAAATACAAGTATTTTTTTAACAACAATTCCATTTCAATGATGTAATAACTTGTATAAATCTTCCTACTCTTTATTTCTATTTTGTAGATTTTTAGCAATATGTTTTATTTTATAAATCCCAATCTTCTAAAAACCACCACCTCTAAATAACCTAAATCTAACCTAAACCCTAAACTATTTCTAAACCTAACCTCCCTAACCTAAACCACAAACCCTAAACTACCTAAACCCTAAACCACAAACCCTAAACCTAAACCCAAACCCTAACCTACCCTAAACCTACCACAAACCTATAACAAACACTAAATAAAATGTAAAACTTAAACCAACTAAATTAAACCTAAAATAAAATAAATAAATACCTAAACCTAAATAAAAAAAAAATTAAATTAAATTAAAACCTAAACTAAATCTTAAACCTAAACCTAAACCTAAAAATAAAATAAAATAAAAAAATAAAAATTAAACTAAAATAAAATAAATAAAAAACTTAAACAAAACTAAAAAAATAAAATATACCTAAAAATAAAAATCCTAAATAAAATAAAAACTAAACCTAACAAAAAATAATAATAAACCCAAAATATAATAAAATAAAAACTAAATAAAAACATGAAAATAAAAATAAACACATAAATATTAAAAAAAAACTAAACTAAAATAAACCTAACCTAAACCTAAAATAAAATAAAAAATAAATAAACTTTATAATAAACTATAATAAATAAATAAAATAAATAAAAAAAATAAATTAAATAAATGAAACTAAATACCCTACCTTGGTTTGCTAATTTAAACCACTAAACCTAAACTAAACCTATCACTGGGCCACTGACCTGATCCTGGGCCCTAACTGACCTGCCCTAAACTGGGCCTTAAACCCTGGGCCCTGGGCCTGAGCCTCTAACTGAGCCCTTAACTGGGCCACTGAGCCCTGGGCTCTGACCTGGGCCAAACTAACTGACCACTGACTAAACCTGACCTGAGCAGTGACCCTAACTAACCCAAAGGCCCTGAGCCCTAGGCCCCAACCAACTATAAACCCAGGCCACTGAGGCTGGGCCCTAACCCAGGCTAGCCCTAAACCACTAAGAATCCTAAACCACAAAATCTAAACCCTGAGCCTAAACCTAAACCCTAAATCAGAGCCAGGCCTAACCCTCTAAATGCTAAACCCTAATCCTAAAACCTAAAAACCTGAAAATAAAATAAAACTTAACAAATAAAATAATAAAATAAAAAAAAAATAAAAAAAATAAAAACTAAACTAAAACATAAATAAAAATAAAACTATAATAATACAAAACTAATACTAAAATAAAATAAATAAATGCCTAAACTAAACCAAAAAATAAAATAAACCTAAGAATACAAAACTTAAATAAAATGAACCTAAAATTAAATAAAAAGCAAAACCTAAAATATAAATTTAAAAATAAATAAAAAATAAAACCTAAACCCTAAACTAAAAAAAACTGAAACGTAAAATAAAAATAAAATAAACCAAAACCTGAACTAAAATAAACTAAACTAAAATAAATAAAATCTAAACCTAAATCTAAATTGAAACCTAAAATAGAATAAATTAAAAGTAAACCTAAATCTAAAATAAAAAAAATAAAAATAAACCTAAACAAAAAACCTAAAACCTAAACCTAAAAAAATAAAATAAAATAAAAGCCTAAACTTAAACCTAAACTTAAAAAATAAACTAAAATAAAAAACTTATACTAAAATAAATAAGAAATTAAAAAATAAACTTAACTAGAAATAAAACATAAAATAAACTAAAATAGAAAAAATAAACTAAATAAATCTAAACTTATTTATTTTAAAAGCCCATAAACCCTATACTGACCAAACTAACAACCATAGCCTGCACCTAAAACCTGAGCCCACTAAACACCCTAGGCCCACCACAAAATAACCTAAAAACCCTGAACAAAACCCAAACCCTAAATCATGAGCCAAAAACCACAACCAAACCTAAACCCTAAACAAACCTATGCCCTAAAACCTAAAATGTGAACTTAAACTAATAAAAACTAAAATAAGATTAAAAAAAAACCTAAACCAAATAAACTAAAAAAATAAAATAAACTAAAAAACTAAATAACCTAAACCTAAATGAAATAAAATAAAAAATAAACTAAAAATAAATAATAATAAAACCTACTAAATAAAAATTAAAATAAACCTAAAAAATATAAAACTAAATAAAATAAAAAAAATCATAAAATAAAATAAAATAAAATATAATATAATAAAATAAAAAACTTAAACCTAAAAATAAACCTAAAATTAATAAAATAAACATAAACCCTAAATTAAAATTAAAATGTAAAATAAACAAAATAAAAATAAACTAAACTAAAATAAAACTAAAATAAATAAAACCCAAACTTAAACTTAAAATATAAAAACCTAAACTAAATAAATTAAAATAAATTGAAAATAAACCTAATCCTTAACTAAAAAATAAATACCTAAAAATTGGTTTAAAAAAGCTAAACCTAAATCTAAAAAATAAAAAATAAAACATAAACTTGATAAAATAAAAATAGAAATAAAACTTAACTAAAAGTAAACATAAACCTAAACTAAAAATTAAAAACTAAACTAAAATAAATAAAACAAACTATATAAAAAGAAAAAAATAAACCTAAGAAAAATAAAAAATAAAATAAACTAAAAAATAAAAAAATATACTAATTAAATCTTAACCTACTAATTTACTTAATTTTTTCTTTTAAAAAAAAAACTCTAAAAACAAATCTAAACCCAATAAACTAAACCCTAAAACTTAAAACCCTAAACCCTAAATTATAAACCCTAAACCCTAAACCCTAAACCTACTCTAAACTAACCCTAATAAACCCAAACCTACTGATCTTAAACCCAAACCACAAATACCCTGAGCCCTAAATCTGACAATAACCCAACCAAATCAACTGCCCTAAATCCTACCTACCTAAACTAGCTAAAACCCTACCCTGAGCCCTGACCTAAATCTAACTAAAAAAAACCCTGACTAACACTAACCCAAATCTAAACCTGGGCACCTAGGCCCTGAGCTCTATGACCCTACTAGGCCACAAATACCTAAACCCTAAAAAACATAAATCTAAACTAAACTAAATAAAACTTAAAATAAATAAATAACCTGGAAATAAAATAAATATATAAAATAAAATAAACTAAGATCTAAACTAAACCTACTAAACCTAAATATATAAAACTAAACTAAATAATATAAAAAACAAATAAATTAAAATTAATGTAAACATCAAACAAAAAAAAATAAAATAAAACTAAATAAAATAAAATAAAATAAAAATAAATTGAAAAAAAATAAAACCTAAACCTAAAATAAACCCAATAATAAAACTTAAAAAAAATAAAATAACTTAAACCCTAAAAATAAAAAAACCTAAAATAAACAAAATAATATAAACCTAAACTTTAACTAAATTAACTAAACTAAAATAAATAAAACCTAAACCTAAACCTCAAAAGACTAACCCTTAACCCTAAAATAAATAAATAAAACTAAAATAAACCTAAACTAAACTAAAGATAAAACCACAAATAAACCTAAAATAAAAACCTAAAACCTAAATCCTATATATTAAAAGCTAAAAACCTAAAATTTGTTAAATAAAACCTAAAATAAGATAAATAAAAAAAACCTAAACCAAAATAATTAAAAAAAATAAAATAATACAATAAAATAAAACCATAAGCTATAATCTAAACCTCAAAAGAAAATAAAGAAGAAAATAAAAGCTAGAGTAAAATAAAATAAATAAAATCCTAAACTAAATTAAAAAATAAAAACCTAAATAAAATAATAACTAAACATATAAAAAAATAAAAACTAAATAGAAACTTAAACCTAAAAAATAAACCTAAAAATAAAATTTAAAAATAAATAAAAAGTAAAACCTAAACCCTAAACTAAAAAAAAGACCTAAACCTAAAATAAAAATAAAATAAACCTAAACCTAAACTAAAATAAGTAATACTTAAAATAAACTAATCCTAAACCTAAACCTAAACCTAAACTTAAAAATAAAATAATAACTTAAACCTAAACCTAAAAATAAAAAATAAAACCTAAACCTAAAATAAAAAATAAAACCTAAACTTAAAAATAAAATAAAAATAAAATCAAACTAAAAAGCTAGGCTAAACCTTAGCCTAAACCTAAAAAATAAACTAAAATAAATAAACCTAAAATAAATAAACTAATCGAAATAAAAATAAAAAAAAACTTAAAAAAATAAAAAATTAAATAAATTGAAATAAATAAAAATAAACTAAATAAACCTAAACCTACCAATTTATTTAATTTTAAAAAAAAGATTAAAATAAAATTAAAAAACCCTAAAGCTTAAACCTAAAACCCTATGGTGACCATTGTGTTTTGGGCTCTTTTATTTATGCATCTTGTTATAGATCTGGTAGAAATCTTCTTTGGGATATTTTGAGGTATTTTTCTTTCCTCATACAAACTTTGGTTTGTTGGTGGTGATTCAACACTATTTTATTCTCTTAAAAGTTGTGGTTGCTCTCCCAATATTCATTCCATGGAAGATTTTTTTGATATGATCCTTGATTGTAATTTCATTGATATTGTCTTTAAGGGGTCAAATTATAATTGGCAAAACTCTAGACTTTGGCAAGGGTTGAGCTGGAACCTTTTTAATACTCATTGGATTACTTAGTGGCCTATTACTTCTATTTTTCATTTTAGTAGAACCTTACGTCATGCCCCTCTTAGTTTCTATTAAAGATAATTCTAATAGATTAAAAAAACTCCTCTCCTTTTAGATTTTAGAACATGTGGATTTAGCATATTGATTTTTTTGATGTTGTGGCTATTTATTTGAAAGCTCCTTTGCATACTGATAATTCGATTATGGGGATGAATAGACTTTGGTTTAAACTTGAAAGACTTAAACAAAATTTGCGTTGGTGGAACAAGCAATGTTTTAAAAACCTTTTTGTTAATATTAAAGATATGGAAAAATTGGATTGTGATCTTGAAGTCTCTGTTATATATGATCCTTCTAAGATTAAGGACCTGATTGAGGTGAAAGATAAACTTGTTCATTTCCAAAATATGGAAGAGACTTATAAAGGTGCTAGTAAAAATATTATGGATGGTGATAGGAATACTAGCTATTCCCATGCTTTAATTAATAAATAGAGAGCTTTAAATAATATTCAAAATTAAAGACAATAATGTAGGTTGGATTACATAGAATAATGATATCAAGGAATCTATTATTAATTACTTTAGAAAAATGCTTAATAAGAATTTCTCTTATGAAGCTATTTCTAAAACACATTTGATTCCTTCTATTATTACTAATGATGATAATGGTTTGCTTACCATTGTACCTAATGAAGATGAAATTTTTAAAGTTCTTAATAGCATGAACATAGATTTTATTGCTAGTACGAAGGGTTTCACTACTAAATTTTTTTAAAAATGTTGGTTTATCATTAAAAATGATTTTATTGAGACTGTGATTGATTTTTTAATGGTAATCCTTTTCTTAGATATTTTTCTAGTACTTCTATTATTCTCATTCTAAGAAAGATAATCCTATTGGGTGATTTTAGACCTATTAGTCTTTACACCTTCTTTAATAAGTTGATTTCCAAAATTCTAACCAACAAGCTTAGTCCTTTACTTAATAGATCTATCTCTCTAAACCAAACAAGTTTTGTTAGAAGTAGGTCTATTTATGATAATATTTTACTTACCTAAGGATTAATTCATGATCTTGATGCCAAGAATAGTGTGGCAACATTCTTTTCAAATTTGATATTACCAAAGCCTTTGAAAACATCTCTTGGGATTTTCTTTTCCATGTTCTGAATTTATTTTGTTTTTCTAATAAATTTATTTATTTTATTAAAATTGTATTAATAATGACTAGTTTTTTTATTTTGCTTAATGGGGAAGCCTTGGGTTTCTTTCCCTCTTCCCATGTCTTAGGACAAGGGGATCCTTTATCTCCTCCTTTATTTATGATCACTGTTGAGTACTTATCTATGAGCATCGATGATTTATTCTTAAACAATCCTTGTATGTACTACATAACTCTTGGTGGTCTTCCTATTTCCCACTTCAGCTTTGCAGTTGATTTCATTATTTTTTGCAATGCTTCTATCATATCAAGAATCTTAAGAATTTTATAAATAGATTTGGTAGAGAAAGTGGCCTTTCTATTAATGATAACAAAAGCTATTTTATCACTTCCTCTCGTATCTCTAATAATAAAATCAATCAAATCTTACATATCACTAATTTTAAACATCGACAGTTACCTCTAAAGTACTTGGGTGCTCCTATCTTTTAAGGCTTGGAACGATCCCATCTTTTGATAAGTTAATTCAAAAAAAAGTAAATAAAATTTCTACTTGGGAATTCCATTTGCTTTCCTTTGATGGTAGGCTCACTATTTTTAAAGGCACTCTCAATTCAATGCCTCTTTATTTGATTCAAATTTTATTTTAGTTTATTTTTTAGGTTTATGTTTATTTTTAGTTGAGTTTATTTTATTTTATTTTTAGGTTTAGGTTTTATTTTTATTTTTTAGTTTAGGTTTTATTTTTTTATTTTATCCTAGAGCCTAATTGTATCAAGACACATTAAAGCATTAATTATTTAAGAAACTATGAAAAACACACAGTCCTAATGCATAATGTAAATATAACATCAAATAATTATATAAATAATCATAAAATAATAAAGGCGGTCGTCGATCTTACAAAGAGAGAAAAGATGGGTAGCTGAGCTCTACCCTTATAGAACCTAGAATATGAAAGAATAATTATAATTGTAATAAATACTATGAGGGTATTTTTTTTCTTCATATCTTCATTTCTGATTTTGTTCCTTCTTTGATTTGGATGGTTCTTGTTTCAAAGGAATCATAGAGCACCCCAAGATAAAGCCTTCTCGCCACTGTTCATCCTAACTACCCATAGCACTAATCCTAATTCCTATTGAAAAAATTACATTTATGTGGGAAAAGTAAATCTTACTATACCTGCAAAATAGAGGTTAGCTAAATATACATATAATCCTAAGTAATTGTATTTATAATTTGAACTTAGCACCCTACACATGGGTAACTTACTATCCTAACTTGGATTATGCTTGATTTAAGCAACGCAAAAGAGCATTCAAATTTATTTTAAGCATCCTTAAGCATAATCCCTTTAAAACATGATTAGGCCAATATTGGCCTAACTTCCGATCTATGAAGCATACACCCTAACATCTAATCTAAAAAATACATCATAAATAAACATACATCACATCTGTCTAACTTAGTTAGTGCTAGTGGTGACTTAATTCTAATGTGTGCATTAAGGCTTTTGTGGTAAGTCTTGTTAGGCATTAGTGTTGTATTTTCTAAGTGTAGAAGGATTCAATTTAATATGAAGGTTGATTTCACTTGAGTAGTTTAATTGATTTGAGAATTTTAAATTGTGTTTTCTTTTGTTTCATTTTACACTTAGGAACTAAGTGTTATAAAGAGAGGAAAAGAGGATGCCCTCTTTCATCCCTATCTTAAGTCACTTTCTAAAGTTTATTAATTTGATTTAGTTCTCTTTAGTGAATAAATGGTTTAACTAATCTAAGTTTAGGTTCACTTTAAATAATCCTATTCAAAATGAAAGGCATCTTAAGATTAATTTAATTGAATTACTACCACATGACATATATTAAATCATTCCATTCCATCACATGTAACATGCATATGATTTAATCCTAAGTGTATCCATACATGCAACATATTTTAGCGCACTTAAATGATGAATGTATGTGTATGTTTAAAATATATATTTTATTTGATTGAATAATTAAAACATATTAATTTAAAACTTTATCCAAATTATAATACAAAAAGGACATAAGAATGAAATTAAATAGGCATGTACCATTATTAAACCCAGAAGTGAAAATGAAATGAACTCCTTTGTAGCTAAAACTCATTATTCTTAGGATGTCCAAACTATATACCCATTTGCATTTAAACATATGTAAATTCATATACATGAACATAGGAAGTAAACTCCAAATCATATGGCTAATTAATTCAACCACTTAGTCAATTATGAATGCATGCAATTTTAATGTAAAATGTGATTTTCATTCACAAATCACATATACATATACATGTACAAAGATATAGGCAAGTACATGTTATTGTTAAACCAAGGAAGTGAAGTAATCAAATGACCTCCTTAGGGCTAACTAAAGCCTCATGTTCCTGAGATGTCCAGACTATATACTTTCTTTTCTTGGACACACATGAATGAATACATAAATGAGGGAAAAAAACCATGCAAAGAATGTATTTTTTTATTGACTCATATATATATATATATATATATATATATATATATATATATATATATATATATATGAATTAAACTCTATCCAAATTTGAATGTTGAAATACATAAGAATGAAATAAAATGGGTATGTGACATTATTAAACCAGGGAGGTGAGATAATCAAATGACCTCCTTGGGGCTAGCTAAAGCCTTGTGTTCCCGGGATGTCCAGACTATATACCCATTACCATTCAATCTTATATAAATCAACACATGAATAGAAGAAAGAGAACACAATGTTCATACACTTAAGCTATAAGTACATGCATTTCTTATGTACTTATAATTAGCATCATAACACATATTATTATTATTCATTTATAAGCTTTTAAAAAATACATTTGGATTTAATAGTGATAATAGCCACGCATATTATAAATTATATCAACACATGCAAGCTTACATAAAAGAAATCCATTTTTTTTTACTTGATTTTGAAAAGATGGATGCATGAATTCAAATGACATACCAGATTTAACATGATTGGAAAGAGGACAATAAAATATAAGCATGTGATTCATTCAACCAAAGTAGTTCTTCAGGATAATCAAATCAAATTAGATTATTTAAAGCAAACCAAAGCTTCTTTATTAATTAAGTTTTGGATTTGATTTGATTTAAAGAGGAGAAGAGAAATCATCACTTGCTATTTTAAACCCATTTCCACATTATTGATTTGATTTAATTTTAAGAAATGTAATTAAGTTGATTTTATGGGTTAATTAAGTTGAACCCTTAATTAGATGAATTAATTAACCTTACCTATGTCTCCTTAAGTAATTAACTAAATAATTATGAGCCAACATGATATGCATGGAAAATAAACTTGCAATGATCTTAGGAAATAAAAGGGGCCTAATGCAATTGGCTCATGATTAATAGTTAATTAGATTAAGGGACTTAATTAATTACTCTTATGGTTTTTCCACACATGTGGACTAATCATAATTTCATTAAACTCCTTTAGGTTATTAAAGACCTAAAGATCTACCCCATGATTTAATTAATTAAGGTCTGATGTGATTATGATTTCAATTAGATTAAGTGATTTAATTAATAAGTTAAATCATAATTAATTTCATCTTAAAAAAGGATGAAATGAACTTAGTGAAAGGGATCCCAACCCTATTCTTTAGTTCACTTACTCTTGAACAATGATTAATATACTAAATTAACCAATTTATTACTATTCATGACATTAATTAATCATTAATTAACTTAAAAGAGTAGTTAAGGTTTAGTTACTCAATTTTCTTAATTATATGAGCAATAAATCCTAAGAAAATCATAGGAGGCAGAGGTCATCCCATTAAATTAACCAATAAAATTTGGGATTAATTGCTCAAATAATAAAGTAGTAAATAATCTAATTAATTTTGCAATTAAACCTTAATTACTATTTAAAATTAGTTAAGATAATTTTTAATTAATTCTCCTCTAAATACTTTTAAAATGAGTATTTGTTTACATTTTTTTATTTCTCTATGATTGATTTATGTTTTCTAGAAGTTTTAGCCATTAAAAATGATTAATTATTCTTAATTAAAGCCTAATCCTATTGGCACCTCATGGCACACTGATATTGTGTGCTTTCCATGTGGTATCGTGGGATTTGCTACTTAAAACTTATCCGACTTAGCACCTACGTTGCCGTGCTTTCTCATCCACCGTCCCATCTAAGATCAGATGACAACTATTAATCCCACAACTTAATAGAATTAAATTAGATTTATCTAATAGATCTAATCGCAACCATCCATTTTGATCATGGGAAACAGATGGTGTATGATCTAACGTCATGCGAGTGAGGGAGAATGGAGTTCATCCTCCATTGCTCACTTGATTCAAGCTTACCTGAGGTTGGATCAACTCCAAAAGGATCCCACACCTTCACGACATTGATTGAAGGGGATCCAACAGTCAAGATCACATGAGATGCAAGTTTTCTTCAAAAAGCTCCAAACCATTTTTGCCTAAGGATCGTTAGAAGCATACCTCACTAGAGTTCAAGACCGGTAGCTCGAATGATTGAGGAAGCTTCATCTAGTGGAGATAAAGCCTATTGAGCAACAATTGGATCAATTCCTTGATGTTTGCTTGGAAGGCCAAGAACTGATAATTTGGAGGTTGACTTTGATTGAAGTCCCATCTCTGATGCTCAACAAGATTGGGAGATGACTCGTTCTTACTCAATGAGGCCTAGGGAAAGTACATGCAAAGTTAATTTGAGTTTGATGGAGAAATGGAGAAGTTAGGTTAGAAATGGGAGTGTCCTATTTTAGGATAGATGGGAATGGCATTTTCTGATCATGGAATGAGCTTGGGAGCTTAGGGAATGGCTTTAGCAGCTAATCTTGGGTAGCTAGGGTTCTTTGGAATGATTTGTGTGTGTGTGTTTGAGTAGAAATTAGAGGGTGTATACCCCCTTCATCTTGATCGAATGGTGGGATCGAGTTTGGCTTCTAGTGGTCGTCCAACCATCTCAAGGAGTCATGGGTGGTAGGGAGGAGGTGAGTTGGCTCGACTTGGTTAGTTGAAGGTGTGGAGGTGGCTGCCAAGGAAGGATCATGGGTGTCCTATGGGTTTCAAATGCTCCAATGGGAAGGGTGAGATGATTTCACCTCCCATGGGTCATGGCCGACCCAACCACCCCTAGGGTCAGGTTGGCCAGTGTCTTGAGTGCCTAGGTGGACCATTGGGAGAGTACCAAGTGGCAAAGGAATGGAAATTGCCACTTACATGGGTGATTTATCTCATGTGATGCCCTTGACCCAAAGGTAGAATGATCATTTGACATTGGAATTGATTTGGGAAGATTTGAAATGAGCCAAAAGTGGGTTAGCCCAAATTTCAAGTCAATTGGAGTTAATTTGGTTAGGTTTTCCTCAATTTGACTCATTTAGGTCAAATTGGGTTAAGTTGGGTCAAGTTGATCAATTAGTCAAATTGGGTGGGTCAAACAAAGGGTTGGGTCAAGTTCATATGATCATTTGAGATGTTTTGGTTCAATTGGTTTGGTTTAGTTTGGCTAAGATTACATTTTTGGCTCATTTGAATTCATTTGGGTCAAATGTGTAAAATTGACAAGTTTGACCAAATTGGCCAAATTGTCTTGGGTTGGGTGTTGATTTGGGTTTAGTTAACCAGTTGAAGATGATTGTAGGCTTTGATTTTAATTAATTTGGATTTAGTTTGATTTAATCCCACTTGAACCTTTAGGTTACTTTGGGCTAAGTAGGTCAATTGTGTTCACTTGGGTCCAATCATGGCTTTGGTCAAGTTCAACAATCAATTTGGAATGAATGTGTGCCATTGGTCGTAATCAATTTGGTTTTCATTTTGATTTGACCCAATTTATCTTTTAGATCAATTTGGGTCAACTTAGGTCAAGAGGGCCAATTGGGTTATTTTTGAATCAATTGAAGGTCAAGTCATATTCAAATATTGATTTTGATTTGGTATGAATCATTGGTTTCAAGGGATTTGGCTTAGGTTGCAATTTGGCTAGTTTGGGTTAATATGGGTTAAGGGGTTGACTTGGTCAAATGACCAACTTGACTTGGTTTGACCTAATTTGTGGCAATTGATCAACCTAGGGTGATCTACAATCATGATGGGAGGTTTTGATGAACTTGGTTCAAGCCAATTTGGGTAGGATTAGAAATTTGCTCAAATAGGTCAAATTGGCCACTTTGGGTCAAGTGGACCAATTGGGTTTAATTGGCTTTATTTTGGGTTGAGTTTTATTTAGTTGTGTTTATATATATGGATTTGGGATTGATATAAATTCAATTGCAATTTTCTTAGGTTCAAATAGGTTTTGGTTCATTTGAACATTTCAAGTTAAATGGGTCAAGTTAGGTTTGAGTTGGGTTGATTTTGGTTTGGCTTGGTGATTGTAGATTTCATTTATATTTGTGAATATGATTGAAGGTATGATCGATTCATGAGAAAATCAATTGAATTTGGGTTTTGGAATAAATAAATTTGGCAAGGTCCATGGAGTTGGGTCATGTGGCTTAGGTTTGATTTAGTTTTGATGATTTAAATGTATATTTCATTTAAATTTATGAAGATGATTGAAAATAAGATTGATTTGTGAGAAAATCAATTGAGTTTGACTTGATTTGGATTATGATCTAGTTAAGTCCATGGGATTGGTCATATGGCTTAGGAAGGGTTTTGATTTAATTTGATTTAGTTGGATTTAGTTTTGATCATTTGAATGTAGATATGATTTATATTTAGGAAGATGATTGAAGATATAAATTGACTATGAAAAAATCAATTTATTTTGGATTGATTTGGATTAAGATTTGGCTGAGTCCATGGGATAGGTCATATGGCTTAGGAAGGGTTTCAAGTTTGGATTTGATCATGGATTTCAACCATTTGGTTTTGGAATTTGGGTTTGGATTTGGATTTGAATTGAACTTGAGGTTTGGTTTGAGAAGGTGAACATGGATTGGTTTTGGGTTGAATGGTAGGTAGATTATCCTAATCCTAAGGAAAACCTAATCCTACGGTTAACCCTTCTAAGTCTTTAGGCTTAGGTTAAGTATTTAGCTAATTGTTAGAAGTGTCTTCTAACTAGGGAAGTCTAAGTGTCTAGAAGAATCCTAAGTCTAAGATGGAAAAATTGAATTTGCACTCCAAAATTGAGGTCAACAGGCCTTAGGCTCCATAGTGTTGCCCTTAGAGATAGATGATCGGAAGACCAAAGCCAAGTTTCACATTATATACTCAAATGCATCATTCAACACTTTTCTTGGGAGACTATGGATACTTGAGGACAACATAGTTCCATCCTCTCTACATCAGCATATGAAGTTCGTGAGAGGTGGGATCTTCTACTGTGTCAAAGGAGATCTAAGGCCATTTATAGTTCACGAGGTCAGCATATATGAGGATGCAACTTACTACCTCCCTCAAAATCAACAAGTCTATTTTCACAAACTTGGCATAAGTTTAAAAATATGTTCCTATTGTAATGGTGATACTCATTCTTAGGGTTTTGGTTTAGGTTTATTAGGTTTTAGGGTTTAAGATTTAGGCTTATAAGTTTTTAGGGTTTAGGTTTATTTTTTAATTTATTTAGTTACTTTTGTTTTAGGTTTAGGGTTTCAGTTCATAGTTAAGGTTTAGAGTTTTTATTTTATTTTATTTTTAACTTAAATGATTCCATAACAAACAAGAAAGTACTAAATCAAACAAGACATTATCCTATAACAATAAATAAAATAAGGTAAAATACAATTCAATTAAATAATTCACAAAAAAATATTTCACAAAATGATTTAACTCCTAGAGACAATAAAATTTTATTTTATAGAAGGCCAACAAAGCATAGTCGAATAAGCTGAAACCCATATCCTCATCAGATTCCTCAGTAGGCTCGTCCTTCTTCTCTTCCACTACAGTAGCCGGAGAAGCAGTAGTAGTAGGAGTAGTAGAAGCACCAGGCATAACAGCCACATTAAATTTACTAGGACCCTTCAAATACTTCTTAACCTTCTCGGCCTGTGGGTATGTGTAATCATTGGAAATCATGATGGAGAGGACATTCTTGTAAGGGTTGATGAAATTGTGGGGCACTATAGTAAGGGTGGGTAAGAGAGGGCTAGTGAGAGAGAAGTGATCATTTAAAGGCATGCTGGAAACTTTTTGATGAGATCATCTTTAGTGAGGTCAAGCACCTCCGAACAGAACCATCATCATACACTCGGATGACAAGGCCATAAAGAATGGCCTAATCCCAAGTGAGGAGAGCATCCTTTGAGGATCCCACCTTATCGCCTTTTCTAATTAGCTCAACCCAAAAGATAATTTCAACAATAACCTTGTTTATCATAGTTGGGATGTTGAGATCCTAAAAGAAAGAAATCTGTGAAGGATCCATACCAATGTTTCTGGGGAACCACAACATCAATAGGTGCAACAAGGCCAACATAGGCAGGAGCACCAACTTAGTTTTTCGCATTCTCTTCACCAACTTCTTTAAGATCACCTTACATAAAAATTAGCTCAACTGGGTATAGGGTTTTAGTGTTTATTATTTTGGCATTAAGGGTATAGGGTTTTGGGTTTTGGGTTTGGGGTTTTGGGTTTTAGGGTTTAGGGCTTAGGATTAGGGTTGTAGGTTTAGGGTTAGGGTTTTTTTTATTTTTTTATTTTTTAGGTTTAGGTTTAGGATTTGGTTTAGTTTTGTTTTTTAGTTTAGTTTTATTTTTATTTTATTTTTTAGGTTTAAATTTTCTATTTTTAAGGTTTAGGTTTTATTTTATAGGAGATAGGTTTTAGGTTTTATTTTTTAGTTTAGTTTTAGGTTTATTTTTATTTTTAATTTATTTTATTTAGTTTAGATAGGTTTAGTTTATTTTGGTTTAGGTTTAATTATTTTAGTTTAGTTTAGAGTTAAATTTAGGTTTATATTTTGTTTATTTTAATTTTATTTTAGGTTTAGTTTTTTTTTTTAAGGTTTAGGTTTTATTTTTTATTTATTTAAGTTTAATTTTTAGGTTTAGGATTTTATTTAGTTTTTGTTTTATTTTATTTTTTATTATTAGTTTTTTATTTTATTTTTTATTATTAGGTTTACTTTATTTTTTAGTTTAGTTTATGTTTTATTTATTTTATTATAGTTTATTTTTATTTTCTATTTTATTTTATTTTTATGTTTACATTTAGGTTTTAGTTTAGGTTTTTTTTATTTTATTTTTTCATTTTATTTAGGTTTTAGTTTTTTTGCTAATTTTATTTTTCAAATTTTATTTAGTTTACATATAAATTTTTAGGTTTTTAGGGTTTAGAGTTTAGGGTTTAGGGTTTAGGTTAGATTTTAGGGTTTTAGTGTTTAGGGTTTTGGGTTAGGGTTTGGGGTTTTGGGTAGTTAGTTTGAGGGTTTATGGTTTAAGGTTCAAGGTTTATGGTTTAGGGTTTTTTAGGGTTTAGGGTTTAGGGTTTAAGGTTGTAAGTTTAGTATTGTAGATTTAGGGTTTAGGGTTAGTTTTATTGTTCAGGGTTTAGGGTTAGTTTTATTGTTCAGGGTTTAGGATATAGGGTTTAAGATTTTTTTCTTATTTTTATTTTAAATTAAGTAAACTAGTAAGTTTAGGTTTATTTAGTTTATTTTATTTTTCATTTTTATTTAGGTTTTTTTATTTTTATTTAGTTTAGTTTATTTATTTTAGGTTTATTTATTTTTAGTTTAATTTTTACATTTAGGAATAGGTTTAGGTTTATTTTTTAGTTGAGTTTTATATTTTATTTATTTTTTAGGTTTAAGTTTTATTTTTTATTTTGAGGTTTAGGTTTAGGTTTTTATTTTATTTTTCTATGTTTTGGTTTTAGGTTTATTTTAGGTTTATTTTAGGTTTTAGTTTAGGTTTAGGTTTTTTTTTAGTTTATTTTATTTTATTTTAGTTTTAGTTTAGGTTTTATTTTAGGTTTAGGTTTATTTAATTTAGTTTAGTTTATTTTAGTTTAGGTTTAGCTTTATTTTGCTTTGTATATTTTATTTTTTATTTTAGGTTTAGTTTTCTTGTTATGATTTAGGTTTTTTTATTTTTATTTATTTTTTGGTTTATTTTTAAGTTTAGGTTTTTTAATTAATTTTATTTTATTTTATTTTAGATTTATTTTATTTTTTTATTTATATTTTTATATATGTTTTATTATTAAGTTTATTTTATTTTTTTAGGTTTTTTTTATTTTATTTTAGTTATATTTTTATTTTATTTTATTTTAAGGTTTAGGTTTTGGGTTTTAGTTTAGGTTTTAATTTTATTTTATTTAATTTTAGGTTTTTTTATTTATTTTATTTTTTAGCTTTATTTAGTTTAGGTTTAGATTTCTAGGGTTTAATGTTTAGGGTTTAGAGATTAGGGTTTAGGGATTTAGGGTTTAGGAATTTAGGGTTTAGGATTTTAGGGTCTCAAGTTTAGGTTAGGGTTTAGGGTTTAGGGTTTAGGGTTTAGGGTTTAGGATTTTGTGTTTAGGCTTTAAGGTTCAGGGTTTTTATGATTTAGGGTTTAGGGTTTTAGAGTTTAGGGTTTGGGTTATTTTTTATTTTTTTAGTGTTTAGGGTTTAAGGTTTAGTGTCTAGGTTTTAGCTTAGGGTTTAGGTTTTAGCTTAGGGTTTAGGTTTTTGGTTTTTCTTAACAGAGAACAAATTCAAATTCAACATTTCTTTTTTGATATGATTAACCAAGAAACACACCGAGTTCTCTTAGACACAACCGACGACATAGATAAAAAATGAGCACTCATAGAGCAAATCAAAAATCTTAGATAACTAGAACCATTTATAATGTAAAGACACAGTTCCATAAGTAGCGGTATTTGTGTTGTTGGTTCTCCGGTTTCCATCAAACCACCCGACTCTCTGGCGAGATCCACCATCATATCCCAATCTCTCCCTCCACCCCACCATGGTTGTAACCTCCATGCTCCTCCCTCCTCCATAACCACCCTTTGCTCGATCACCACCTCCATATCCATCAGCTCCTCCAAATCCCTCACCACCACTATGATGTTCACCATCTTTGCCTTCGCCTCCACCACAAAATCTAGAATGAGCCTGGTTGACAGTGATGTTCCTGCCATCAAGGTTTTGCCTATTCTTAGGGATTAAGTTTAGGTTTATTTTTATAATTTATTTAGATACTTTAAGTTTAGGTTTAGGGTTTGGGATTTAGGCTTTAGGGTTTAGGGTTAAGGTTTAGGGTTTTGGGTTTTGGGTTTTAGGATTTAGGGTTTAGGGTTTAGGGTTTAGGTTTGGTTTTATGGCTTAGGGTTTAAGGTTTATGGTTTAGGGTTGTTTCAATAATGTTGTAAGTTTAAGGTTTAAGGCTTGGGGATTAGGGTTAGTTTTAGGGTTTAGGGTTTAAGCTTTAGGATTTAAGGTTTAAGGCTTTATTATTATTATTTTTTAAATTAACTAAACTTGTAGGTGTAAGCTTATTTAGTTTGCTTAGTTTATTTTTTATTTGTGTTTATTTATTATTTTAATTTAGTTTAGTTTATTTATTTTAATTTAGGTTTTTTATTTTAGTTTATTTTTCAGGTTTAAGTTTAGGTTTACTTTTTAGTTGAGTTTTATTTTATTTTATTTTTTTTGGTTTAGGTTTTATTTTTTATTTTTTGGCTTAGGTTTAGGTTTTTATTTTATTTTTTTAGGTTTAGGTTTTAGGTTTTTATTTTAGGTTAATTTTTAGGTTTTATTTTTCAGTTTAGGTTTAGGTTTATTTTTAGTTTATATTATTTTATTTAGTAGGTTTAAGTTTAGGTTTAAGTTTAGGTTTAGTTTATTTTTTGGTTTAGGTTTAGGTTTTATTTATTTTAATTTAATTTATTTTAGTTTAGGTTTAGGTTTATTTTATGTTGTTTAAATTTTATTATTTTAGGTTTAGTTTATTATTTATGTTTAATTATTTATTTATTTTTAGGTTTAGGTTTTTATTTAGTTATTATTTTATTATATTTTTAGTTTATTTTATTTTTATTTTATGTTTAGTTTTAGTTTATTTTGATTTTTTATTTTTAGGTTTATTTTACTTTTTAGTTTAGTTTAGGTTTTTATTTTATTTTTTGGTTTTGATTTTTATTTTATTTTATTTTTTAATTTATTTAGGTTTAAGTTTTTTTATTTATTTTTAGGTTTTATTTAGTTTAGGTTTAGGTTTTTGGTTTTTAGGGTTTGGAATTTTAGGGTTTAGGGTTTTAGGGTTTAGGGATTAGGGTTAGGGTTTAGGGTTTAGGATTTAGTGATTAGGCTTTAGAGTTTGGAGTTTTTAGGCTTTAGGCTTTAGGGTTTAGGTTTTAAAGTTTAGGGTTTAGGGCTTTGGGTTTGGGGTTTAGGATTTTAGGGTTTAGGGTTTAAGGTTTAGGGTTTAGGGTTAGTTTTAGGGTTTAGGGTTTAGGGTTAGGGTTTTTTTATTTTTAATTTCTTTTTATTTTTAGGGTTTAGGGTTTAGGATTTAAGTTTTGGGTTCAAGTTTTAGTTTAGGCTTTTTGGATTATTTTAATAGAGAATAATTCAAATTCAACATTTCTTTTTTTTTGATTTCATCAACCAAGTAACACACCAAGTTTTCTAAGACACAAGCGACGACATAGATAAAAAATGAACACACATAGAGAAAATTAAAAACCCTAGATAATTAGAACCATCTCTACTGTAAATATATAGTTCCATAAGCAGCATATTAGATTGGTCATTCTTTAGTTTCTCTAATTCCCATCAGAACCACCACGATCTCTCGAGTAGTAGGATCCACCATCAAATCCCCGATCTCTCCCTCTGCCACCGCCACGGCTGTAACCTCCATCGCTCCTCCCACCTCCATAACCACCACTGCTCCAACCACCACCTTCATATCCAACAACACCTCCAGATCCCCTACCACTATTGTGATAATCGCTGCCTCTGCCTCTACCATTGCTTCCACCGACAGATCTAGACTGAGATTGGGTGACGGTGATGTACCTGTCGTCAAGGTTCTGCCCATTCTTAGGGTTTAGGTTTATTAGGTTTTAGGGTTTATGTTTATTTTTTAATTTATTTTATTATTTTATGATTAGGTTTAGGGTTAGGGGTTTGAGGTTTGACATTTTTTTAACTCAAATGATTCCATAATAAATAAGAAATTACTAATTCAACCCAGACATTATCCTTTAATAACTAATAAAATAGGATAGAATAAAATGCAATTTAAAAATGTACAAAAATAGTATTTCATAAAATGATTTAACTCCCAATGACAATAAAATTTTTTTGACAGAAGGCCAAAAAGGTTTGTTGAACAAGCTAAAATCCATATCATCATCAGATTTCTCAGTAGGCTCTTCCTTCTTCTCTTCCACTTCATAGCGTAGTAGGAGTAGCGAAGCATAGGCATGACCACATCAAATTTACTAGGATCTTTCAAATACTCCTTAACCTTCTCGACCTATGAGTATGTGTAATTAGTGGAAATCACAATGGCGAGGACATTCTTATAAGCTTTGATGAACATGTGGGGTGCTGCAACAAAGTGGGATAAGATAGGGCTACTGAGAGAGAAGTGATCATTTAAAGGCCTATTGAAAACATCTCGATGACATCATCTTCAGTGGTTAAGCACCTCAAGACTGAACACCAAACCATAATCATACACAGACTGGATGACAAGGCCATAAGAGAATGGCCTAATCCCCAGCTTAGCGAGGAGAGCATCCTCTAAGGATCTCACCTTATTGGCTTTTTTAAATAGCTCAGCCAGGGTGAAAATTTCAACAATACCCATTTTTATCTTAGTAGGGATGTTGAGAACCTAGAAGAAAGAAGTCTGTGAAAGATCCAGACTAGTGTTTCCTAGAGGAACCACAATATCAATAGGTGCAACAAGAACAACACGTGTAGCAGCACCAACTTTGTATTTCATAACCTCTTCGTAGACTTCTTTAAGATCGCCTTTCATAAAAATTAGCTCAAACGGGGTTTAGGGTTTAGGGTTTAGGCTTTTAGAGTTTATGCTTTTAAGACTTAGGGTTTAGAGTTAGGGTTTAGGTTTTAGGGTTTAGAGTTTAGGGTTTAAGGTTTAGGGTTTAGGGTTTAAAGTTTTTTAGGGTTTAGGGTTTAGGGTTAGGGTTTAAGGTTTAGGGTTGTGAGTTTAGTGTTGTAGGTTTAGGGTTTAGGGTTTAGGGCTTAGGTTTTAGGGTTTAGGTTTTTTTTTTTTAAGTTAAGCAAACTGATAGGTTTAGGTTTATTTAGTTTATTTTTTAATTATTTGATTTTATTTTATATTATATTTTTACTTTGGTTTATTTTTTAATTCTATTTCATGTAGTTTATTTATTTTAGGTTTATTTATTTTTAGTTTAGGATTTTTATTTTACTTTATTTTTTAAGTTTAGGTTTAGGTTTAGGTTTAGGTTTATTGTTTAATTTGAGTTTTATTTTTATTTTATTTTTTTGGTTTGGGTTTTATTTTTTATTTTTAGGTTTAGGTTTAGGTTTTTATTTTCTCTTTTTAGGTTTAGGTTTTAGTTTTTTTATTTTAGGTTTATTTTTAGTTTATTTAATGTTATTTCATTTAGATTTAGGTTTTGGTTTAGTTTATTTTAGGTTTAGGTTTAGGTTTTATTTATTTTATTTTATTTCTTTTAGGTTTAGGTTTAGGTTTTAATTTTATTTATTTTAGTTTAGTTTACTTTAGTTTAGGTTTTGATTTATTTTATTTTCTTTATTTTATTTAGGTTTAGTTTTTTTTTAGTTTACATTTAGGTTTTATTTATTATTTATTTTTAGGTTTATTTTTTTGGTTTAGGTTTTTATTTAATTTTTATTTTATATTAATTTAGGGTTATTTTATTTTTTATTTTACATTTAGTTTTTATTTCATTTAGGTTTTTTATTCTTTGGTTTATTTTATTTTTTTAGTTTAGTTTAGGTGTTTACTTATTTTATTTTAGTTTATTTTAATTTTTATTTTATCTTGATTTTAGGTTAAGGTTTAGGTTTTAATTTTATTTGATTTTTTTATTTAGGTTTAAGTTTTATTTATTTATTTTATATTTAGGTTTAATTTAGGTTAGGTTCAAGTTTTTAGGTTTTTAGGGTTAAGGTTTTAGGGTTTAGGGTTTAGGATTTAGGGTTTAGGGTTTTAGGGTTTAGGGTTTAGGGTTTAGGGTTTAGGGTTTAATGCTTCAGCTTTGGGTCAGCTTTTAGAGTTAGGTAGTGGTTCAGTGGTTTAGGGTTAGTTTTTATTTTTATTTTTATTTTATATTTAGGTTTAATGTTTTGGGCTTAGTTTTTTTTAGATTAAGTAAACTACTAGGTTTAGGGTAATTTAGTTTATTTTTTATTTCTTTTAGTTTATTTTATATTTTATTTTAGTTTAGTTTTATTTTTTATTTTTATTAAGTTTAGCTTATTTATTTTTGGTGTCTTTATTTTTAGTTTAGGGTTATTATTTTACTTTATTTTTTAGGTTTAGGCTTAGGTTTTAGTTGACTTTTATTTTTATTTTATTTTCTAGTTTTAGGTTTTATTTTTTATTTTTAGGTTTAGGTTTAGGTTTTTATTTTATTTTTTTTAAGTTTATGTTTTAGTTGTTTATTTTAGGTTTATTTTTAGGTTTTGTTTTTTAGTTTAGGTTTAGGTTTATTTTTAGTTTATTTTATTTTATTTAGTTTTGGTTTAGGTTTAGGTTTAGTTATTTTTAGGTTTAGGTTTTATTTATTTTATTTAGGTTTAGTTTAATTATTTTATGTTTGTAGTGTTTTAGTTTTAGTATTTTATGTTTTTTATTTATTTGGTTATTTTAGGTTTGGGTTTTATTTAGATTTTATTTTATTTTATTTTGGGTTTATTTTATTTTTATTTTATGTTTATTTTTTATTTTATTTTGGTTTTTTATGCTTAAGTTTATTTTATTTTTATTAGTTTAATTTAGGTTTTTTTAATTTATTTTAGTTTATTTATATTTTTTATTTTATTTTATTTTTACTTTTAGGTTTAGGTTTTATTTAGGTTTTTATTTTACTTTATTTTTTATTTTATTTTGCTTTAGGTTTTTTATTTATTTTATTTTTAGGTTTTATTTAGTTTAGGTTTAGGTTTTTATGTTTTTATGGTTTAGGGTTTAGGGTTTTAGGATTTAGTGTTTAGGGTTTAGGGTTTAGTGGTTGGGGTTTAGGGTTTTAGGGTTTAAGGTTTAGGTTTTATGGTTGTTGGTTTAGGGTTTAGGTTTAGTGTTTAGGGTTAGGGTTTTTTTTATTATTTTATTTGTTTTTAGTGTTTAGGGTTTAGTTTTAGGTTTAGGGTTCAAGTTTTAGTTTAGGGTTAGGGTTTTGGGTTTTAATAGAGAATAAATTCAAATTCAACATTTCTTCTTTTGATTTCATCAACCAAGTAACACACCAAGTTCTCTAAGACACGTTTACCATAGATCAAAAATGAGCACGAATAGAGAAAATCAAAAACCCTATATAACTTGAATCATCTCTACTGTAAAGACATAGTTCCATAAGCTGCAGATCGGATAAGCCATTCTTAAGTTTCTCTAGTGCCCATCAGAACCAACCCTGCCTCTCGAGTGGCGGGATCCACCTTTGTATCCTCGATCTCTCCCTCCATCACCACCATAGCTATAACCTTCGTCGCTCCTCCCACGTCCATAACCACCAATGCTCTGACCACCACCTCCATAACCACCAGCACCTCCAGATCCCCCACCACAACAATGATAAATGCTGCCTCCGCCACCTCTAGCACCAGATCTAGACTGAGCCTGGTTGATGGGGATGTTCTTGTCGTCAAGATTCTACCCATTCTTAGGGTTTAGGTTTAGGTTTATTAGGTTTTAGGGTTTACATTTATTTTAAATTTATTTAGTTACTTTAGATTTAGGTTTAGGTTTTGGTGTTTAGGATTTAGAGATTAGGGTTAGGGTTTAAGGTTTAGGGTTTAGGGTTTAGGTATTTTTTAAGAAAAAACTCAAATGATTTCATAACAAATAAGAAAATACCAAATCAAAGAAGTTGCTATCCTTTAACAACTAATAAAACATGATAAAATAAAATAATTCAGAAATTCATAAAAATATTATTTCACCAAATGATTTAGCTCCCAGAGACAATTATTTAATAAAAGGCCAAGAAAGCTTAGTCGAACAAGTTGAAACACATATCATCATCAGATTCCTCAGTAGGCTCTTCCTTCTTCTCTTCCACCAAGAGCGATAGCAGGGAAGAAGCCTCAGTGCAAAGCCCCAACAAATTTACTAAGATCCTTCAAATACTTCTTAAACTTCTTGGCCAACACGTATGTGTAATTAGTGGCAATCATGATGGTGAGGACATTCTTGTAAGTGTTGATGAACATGTGGGGCGCTGCAGCAAGGGAGGGATATTAGAGGGCCAGAGAGAGAGAAGTAAACATTGAAAGGACTACAAAAATCTTCTAGATGAGATCATCTTCAGTGAGGTCAAGCACCTCAAGACTGAAAATCGAACCATCATCAAACACAATAAAGGCCATAGAGAATGGTATAATTCTAGCTTAATGAGCGAGCGACCTCAGGATTCCAACTTATCGCCTTTTTTTAATCTGGCGGGTGATAATTTCAACTGTACCCTTGTTGATCTTAGTTGGGATGTTGAGAACTTGGAAGAAAGAAGTCTATGAAGGATCCAGACCATTGTTGCTTGGAGGAACCACAACATCAATAGCTGCAATAAGACCAACACAAGCAACAACACCAACTTCATATTTCGCAACACTTCATTAACTTCTTTAAGATCACCATTCATAAAAATCAGCTCAACCGGGGTTTATGGTTTAGGGTTTTATGGTTTATGATTTTAAGGTTTAGGGTTTAGGTTTTAGGGTTTTGCATTTAGGGTTTAGGGTTTTATGTAGGTTTAGTGTTGTAGGTATAGAGTTTAGGGTTTAGGGTTAGTTTTAGAGTTTAGGGTTTAGGGTTTAGGATTTAGGAATTAGGGATTAGGGTTTGTTTTTTAAAAATTAAGTAAACAAGAAGGTTTACATTTTTTTTATGTTATTTTTTCTTTATTTTAGTTTAATTTTTTATGCAGCTTTATTTTCTTATTAAGTTTAGCTTATCTATTTTAGGTTTTTTATTTTAGTTTATTTTTTAGGATTAGGTTTAGGCTTAGGTTTAGTTTTTAGTTGAGTTTTATTTTTATTTTATTTTTTAGGTTTAGGTCTTATTTTTTATTTTTAGGTTTAGGTTTAGGCTTTTATTTAATTTTTTTAGGTTTAGGATTTAGGTTTTTCCTTTTGGTTTATTTTTTTAGTGTAGGTTTAGGTTTATTTTAGTTTACTTTATTTTATTTAGTTTGGGCTTAGGTTTAGGTTTAGGTTTAGGTTTTATTTATTTTAGTTTATTTTAGTTTAGGTTTAGGTTTATTTTTTTTTATTTTAGGTTTAGGTTTTTTTTAGTTTAGGGTTTAGGTTTATTTTTATTTATTTTAGGTTTATTTTTTAGGTTTAGGATTTTATTTAGTTTTTATTTTATTATATTTTAGGTTTATTTTATTTTATTTTACATTTAGTTTTTATTTTATTTAGGTTTTTTATTCTTAGGTTTAATTTATTTTTTAGTTTAGTTTAGGTTTTTATTTATTTTATTTTAGTTTATTTTATTTTTTAATTTATCTTATTTTTATATTTAGGTTTATGTTTTAATTTTGGTTTTTATTTTATTTTATTTAGCTTTAAATTTTTAAATTTATTTTATTTTTAGGTTTTACTTAGATTAGGTTTAGGTTTTAGGTTTTTTGGGGTTTTGGGTTTTGGGTTTTGGGTTAGTTTTAGGATTTAGGGTTTAGGCTTAGGTTTTTTTATTTTATTTATTTTTTGTTTTTATTTATGATTTAGGGGATTTTAGGGTTTAGCGTTTAGGGTTTTGGGTTAGTTTTAGGGTTTAGGGTTTAGGGTTTAGGATTTAGGGTTTTGGGTTTTTAGTTTTGGGTTTACGATATTTTTTTAATTAAGTAAACCAGTGGGTTTAGGTTTAATTAGTTTTTTTATTTATTTTAGTTCATTTTATTTTGTTTAGTTTCTTTATTTATATTTCTTTGTTATCTTTATTTTATTTAGTTTATTTATTTCATGTTTAATCATTTTATTTTAGGTTTCTTATTTTAGTTTATTTTTTAGGTTTAAGTTTAGGATTATGTTTATTTTTTATTTTATTTTTATTTTTAAGTTATTTTTTAAGCATAGGTTTTATTTTTTATTTTTAGGTTTAGGTTTAGGTGTTTATTTAATTTTTTAAGTTAAGGTTTTAGGTTTTTATTTTAGCATTATTTTTAGTTTTAGTTTTTAGTTTAGGTATATGTTTATTTTTAGCTTATTTTATTTTATTTAGTTTAGGGTTCATGTTTAGTTTATTTTACATTTTGGTTTAGGGTTTATTTATTTTAGTTTAGGTTAATGTTCATTTTATTTTAGGTTTAAGATTTTTTTAGTTTAGGGTTTAGGTTTTATTTTTTATTTATTTTTAGGTTTATTTTTTAGATTTAGGTTTTTATTTTATTTTATATTAGGTTTATTTTATTTTTATTTTATGTTTAGTTTTTATTCTATTTAGGTTTTTATTTTTTGGTTTATTTGTAGTTTAGTATAGGATTTTATTTTATTTTTATTTTAGTTTTGTTTTGATTTTTGATTTTTGATTTTTTTTAAGATTAGGTTTAGGTTTTAGTTTTGGTTTTTATTTCATTTTATTTTTTTATTTAATTTAAGTTTAGGTTTTATTTATTTATTATATATTTAGGTTTTATTTAGTTTAGGTTTAGGTTTTTGCTTTTTAGGTTTTAGGGTTTAGGGTTTATGGTTTAGGGTTTAGGGTTTATGGTTGTAAGTTTTAGGGTTTAGGATTTAGGGTTTATGGTTTTGGATTTATGGTTTTGGTATAGGGTTTAGGGTTTAGGGTTTAGGGTTTTAGGATTTAGGGTTCAGGTTTAGGGTTCAAGGGTTAAGGTTATAGGTTAATTTTAGGGTTTAAGGTCTAGGGTTTATGGTTCAGGGTTTTGGGTTTAGGGTTTAGGGTTAGTTTAATTTCTTAGGGTTTATTTTTCTTTATTATTATTATTTTTTATTTAGGGTTTAGGGTTTATTATTTTTTAGAGTTTAGGGTTAGTTTTAGGGTTTAGGGTTTAGTGTTTAGGGTTTAGGATTTAGAGTTTGGGGTTTAGGGTTTAGGGTTTAGTGTTTTTTTTAAATGAAATAAACTGGTATGTTTAGGTTTATTTAGTTTATTTTGTTTATTTAGTTTAGTTTTTATTTATTCTAGTTTATTATATTTTTTTAATTTTTATTTAGGTTTATTTTTTCTTTTTAGTTAGTTTAGTTTATGTATTTTAGTTTAGGTTTTTTTACTTTAGTTTATTTTTTAGGCTTAGGTTTATGTTTATGCTTATTTTCCAATATAATTTTATTTTTATTTTATTTTTTATTTTTATTATTAGGTTTAGGTTTTATTTTATTTTCTTAGGTTTAGGTTTTAGGTTTATCTTTTAGGTTTATTTTTAGGTTTTGTTTTTTAGTTTAGGTTTAGGTTTATTTTTAGTTTATTTTATTTTATTTAGTTTAGGTTTAGGTTTAGTTGTAGTTTATTTTAGGTTTATGTTTACATTTTATTTATTTTAGTTTAGGTTTAGGTTTTTTTTAGTTTAGGGTTTAGGTTTTATTTTTTCTTTATTTTTAACTTTACTTTTTAGGTTTAGGTTTTTATTTAATTTAATTTATTTTATTTAAGGTTTATTTTATTTTGATTTTATGTTAAGTTTTTATTTTTAAGTTTATTTTATTATTTTAGTTAAGTTCAAGTTTTTACTTATTTTATTTTAGTTTAGTTTTTATTTTTATTTTATTTTATTTTTAGGTTTAGGTTTAGGTTTTAGTTTAGGAATTTATTTTATTTTATTTTTTTATTTTATTTAAGATTAGATATTTTTTATTAATTATATTTTAAGTTTTTATTTAGTTTAGGTTTAGTTTGTTTTTTGGTGGTAGAGTTTACTATTTTAGCTTTAGCATTTTAGGGTTTAGTGGTTTTAGTCCAATGTTTTGGGTTATTAGGGTTTCATTAGGGTCAGTGGAGGATTTAGGTTTAACAGTGGTCAGTGTTTTAGGGTTTAGGTTTAAGCTTTAGGAGTTTAGGGTTAGTTAGATTTAGGTTGGGTTTAGTGGTTTAAGGTGTTTTAGGGTTAGGGTTAGGGGTTTTGTGTTTAGGGTTTAGGGTTTTTTAGGGTTTAGGGTTGTAGGTTTAAGGTTTAGGGTTTAAGGTTAAGGTTTTATTTATTTATTTTTATTTATATGGTTTAGGGTTTAGGGTTTAGTGTTTGTGTTCAAGTTTTAGGTTTAGCGTTCAGATTTTAGAGTAAAGTTTAGTTTTAGATTTAGGTTTTAGATTTTAATTTAAGCTTTAGGGTTTCTGGTTTTTTTAATAGAGAACAAATTCAGTTTAAAAATTTCTTCTTTTCATTTCATCAACCAAGTAACATACCAAATTTTCTAAGACACACTTGATGACATAGATCAAAAATGAGGACGCATAAAGCAAATAAAAAACCCTTGATAACTACAATCATCTCTAGGTTAAAGACACAGTTCCATAAGCAACAGATCGGATCGGTCGTTCTTCCTTTCTCTAATTCCCATCAGAACTACCCCGGCCTCTCGAGTAGTGGGATCCACCATCATATCCCCAATCTCTCCTATCTTCACCACCACTCTATAACGTCCATTGCTCCTCCTACCTGCATAACCACCACTACTCTAACCACCACCACTGTGATACCCGCTGCCTCCTCCTTTTTCTCCACCACCAGATCTAGACTGAGCATGGTTGACGGTGATGTTCCTGCCATCAAGGTTCTGCCCATTCTTTGGGTTTAGGTTTAGGATTAGGTTTACTAGGTTTTTGGGTTTAAGTTTATTTTTTAATTTATTTAGTTACTTCAAGTATAGGTTTAGGGTTTGTGTTTTAAGGTTTAGGATTTAGGGCTAGGGTTTAGGGTTTAGGGTATAGAGTTTAGGGTTTAGGGTTTAGAGTTTTAGGGTTTATGCTTTAGGGTTTAGGGTTTAGGGTTAGGGTTTAGGGTTTAGGGTTTATGGTTTAAGCTTTAGGGTTTAGGGATTTTTAGGGTTTAGGATTTAAGTTGTAGGTTTCGGGTTTAGGGGTTTTTTAAATAAAGTGAACTAATAGATTTATGTTTATTTTTTTATTTTAGTTTAGTATTTATTTTTATTTATGTTTTTATTTTAGTTTAATTTTAGGTTTATTTTTAGGTAAGTTTATTTTTTAACTGAGTTTTGATTTTATTTTTTTTAGGTTTAGGTTTTAGGGTTTATTTAGGGTCTAGGGTTTATGATTTAGGGTTTAAGATTAGCATTTTAGAGTCCAGGTTTTAGGGTTTAGTGGTTAGGGTTAGGTTTAGGTTTAGGGTTTAGTTTTAGGTTTTGGTTTTAGGTTTATGGTTTTATGGTTTTATTTTGGTTTGGGTTTTGGTTTTGGGTTTTAGGTTTGGGTTTAGGGATTAGAGTTTAGGGTTGTAGGCTTATTTTAGGGGTATTTTTATTTATTTTCTTATTTTATTTTTTATTTTTATTTAGGGTTTAGGGTTTTTAAGTTTGTGCCTAGGGTTCAAGTTTTACTTTAGCTCTATTTTAAAATTAAGTAAACCAATAAGTTTTTTTAATTATTTAATTTATTTTAGTTTATTTTATTTTATTTTTATTTAGGTTTATTTTTTATTTTAGGTTTATTTTTTTGTTTATTTTTTAGGTTAAGGTTTAGGTTTATGTTTATTTTTTTAGTTTAATTTTATGTTTATTTTATTTTTTAAGTTTAGGTTTTATTTTTTATTTTTATGTTTAGGTTTTATGTTTTTAATTTAGGTTTATTTTTCAATTTTATTTTTTTAGTTTAGGTTTAAGTTTATTTTTAGTTAATTTTATTTTATTTAGTTTAGGGTTTAGGTTTAGTTTATTTTAGGTTTAGGTTCATGTTTTATTTATTTTTGTTTTGTTTATTTTAGATTAGGTTTAGGTTTATTTTATTTTATTTATTTTAGGTTTAATTTTTTTTAGTGTTAGGTTTAGGTTTTATTTTTTATTTATTTTTAGGTTTATTTTTTAGGTTTAGGACTTTATCTAGTTTTATTTTATTTTATTTATTTATTTTATTTTATTTTTTTCATTTAGTTTTTATTTTATTTAGGTTTTTTATTTGAAGGTTAATTTTATTTTTTAGTTTTGTTTAGGTTTTTATTTATTTTATTTTATTTTAGTTTTAATTTTTTATTTTATTTTATTTTTAAGTTTATGTTTAGGTTTAGGTTTAGGTTTTAGTTTAAGTTTTTATTTTATTTTATATTTTGATTTTATTTAGCTTTTTATTTTTAAATTTTTTGTATTTAGGTTTTATTTAGTTTAGGTTTAGGTTGTTAGGTTTTAGGGTTTAGGGATTAGGGATTACAGTTTAGGGTTTAGGGTTTGGGGTATAAGGTTTAGGGTTGTAAGTTTTGGGGTTTAGGTTATAGGGTTTAGGCTTTAGGGTTTTAGGGTTTAGGGTTAATGGTTTAGGGTTTAGGGTTTAGAGTTTAGGGTTTTAGGGTTTAGGGTTAGGGTTTTCTTTTATTTTTTATTTATTTTTAGTGTTTAGGGTTTATGGTTTAGGATTTAAGTTTTTGGTTTTTGGTTTAGGGTTTAAGTTTTAGTTTAGGGTTTAGGGTTTTTGGTTTTTATTCTTAATAGATAACAAATTCTTCTTTTCGATTTCATCAACTAAGTAACCCACCATGTTTTTTAAGATAGAAGCGACAACATAGATCCAAAATGACCAAGCATAAAGTAAAATTAATAACTCTAGGTAACTAGAATTGTCTCTACCTGCTTCTCGAGTAGTGAGATCCACCATCATATCCTCAATATCTCCCTCTGCCACCATCATGATTATAACCTCTACCACTCCTCCCACCTCGAGAACCATGACTACTCCGACCACCACCTTCATATCCACCAGCACATCCAGATTCCTCACCACCACTGTGATAATTTCCACCTCCGCCTTCTCTTCGATTGTCAGATCTAGACTGAGCCTATTTGATGGTGATGTTCCTGCTATCAAGGTTCTGCCCATTCTTAAGGTTTAGGTTTAGGTTTAAGTTTATTAGGTTTTAGGGTTTAGGTTTATTTTTTTAGTTAATTTAGTTACTTTAGGTTTAGGTTTAAGGTTTGGTGTTTAGGGTTTAGGGTTTAGGGTTTAGGATTGAGGGTTTAGGGTTTATGGTTTAGGGTTTTAGGTATAAGGGTTATGGTTTAAGGTTTATTTAGGGTTTAGAGTTTAAGGTTTAGGGTTTAGGGTTTAGGGTTGTAGGTTTAGTGTTGTAGGTTTAGGGTTCTTTTTTATTTATTTTAGTTTTTTTTATTTTATTTATTTAGGTTTATTTATTATTTTAGTTTAGTTTAATTTATTTATTTTATTTTAGGGTTTATTTTTTTATTTTTTTTAGGATTAGGCATAAGTTTAGGTTTATTTTTCAGTTGAGTTTTATTTTTATTTGATTTTTTAGGTTTATGATTTTAGGGTTTTAGGGTTTTAGGGTTTAGGGTTTAGGGTTTAGGGTTTTAGCATTTATGGTTTATTGGTTAGGCTTTAGTGTTTAGTGTTTTTAGGGTTTAGGGTTTTAGGTTTAGGGTTTTGGATTTTAGGTTTAGGGTTTAGGGTTTTAGTGTTTGGGGTTTATGGTTGTAGGTTTAGGGTTTAGGGTTAGTTTTAGGGTTAGTTTTTTTTTTAGAGTTTAGGGTTAGGGTTTATGGTTTAGGTTTTAGGTTTAGGGTTTAGGTTTTAGTTTAAGGTTTAAGGTTTTTGGTTTTTTTATTTAAAAGAGAACAAATTCATATTCAACATTTCTATTTTTTGATTTCATCAACCAAGTAACACACCAAGTTTTCTAGACATGAGCGATGACATAGATAAAAAATGTGCAAGAATAGTGCAAATAAAAACCCTAGATAGGGGAAACCGTCTCTACTGTAAAGAAAAAGTTCCATAAGTAGTAGATCGAATCTGCCATTCTTCAGTTTCTCTAGTTCCCATTAGAACCACCCTCGCCTATCAAGTAGTGGAATCTGCCATCGTATCCCTGATCTCTCACTCTGACACTACCAAAACCCCCACCACCACCATAATGCCAGCCCGCCATAGCCTCCATCGTCGATCTGGGATCGAGCCTTGACAGGATGTTCTCACCATCAAGGTACTGGCCATTCTTAGGGTTTGGGTTTATTAGGTTTTAGGGTTTAGGTTTACTTTATTAATTTATTTAGTTACTTTAGGTTTAGGTTTAGGGTTTGGGGTTTAGGGTTTAGGGTTTAGGGTTTAGAGTTTAGGGTTAGGGTTTACGATTTATGGTTTAGCATTTAGGATTTTGGGTTTTGGTTTAAGGGTTTAAAGTTTAAGGTTTTAGGGTTTATGCTTTTAGAGTTTAGCATTTTCTAAGGTTTAGGGTTTAGGGTTGTAGGTTTAGGGTTTAGGATTTAGGGTTTAAGGTTTTTCCTTTTTTTTAAATATTTAGTAAACTTGTAGGGTTAAGTTTATTTAGTATGTTCAGCTTATTTTTATATATTTTAGTTTACTTTATTTTTTATTTTTATTTTGAGTTATTTTTTATTTTTTATTTAGTTTAGTTTATTTATTTTTAGGTTAAATTATTTTTGTTTAGGTATTTTATTTCAGTTTATTTTTGAGGTTCACATTTAAGTTTAGGTTTATTTTTTAATTGAGTTTTATTTTTATTATATTTTTAGGTTTAGGTTTAAGTATTTTTTTTAGGTTTAGATTTTAGGTTTTTATTTTAGGTTTATTTTTAGATTTTGTGTTTTTATTTTAAGTTTATTTTAGTTTAGGTTTAAGCTTATTTTGTTTTGTTTATTTTATTTTTGTTTTAGGTTGAGGCTTTTTTTAGTTTATTGTTTAAATTTTATTTTTTATTTATTTTTAGGTTGATTTTTTAGGTTTGGGTTTTTAATTAATTTTTATTTTATTTTATTTTAGGTTTATTTTATTTTATTTTATCTTTTTATCTTTTGCAAGTTTCTTTTTATTTTAGGTTTATTTTTATTTTATTTAGTTTACATCTTATATATTATCTTTATCTCATTATTGGCTTATTTTTTTTATTTTATTTTAAAGATTAGGTTTAGGTTCTAGTTTTATTTTGTTTTTTATTTTATTTAGGTTTAGATTATATATATATTATTTTTAGGTTTATGTTTTTAGGTATTTAAGATTTAGGGTTTAGGGTTTAGGGTTATCTTAGGGTTTAGGGTTCAGGATTAGTTTAGAGTTTAGGGTTTAGGGTTTTATTGTTTAGGCTTTGGGTTTAGTGTTTTTAGGGTTTAGACTTAGTTCAGAGTTTAAGGTCTTATGTTTTAGGGTTTTGGGTTTAGGGTTTAGAGTTTAGGTTAGGGTTAGGGTTTAGGGTTTAGGGTTTAAAGTTTAAGGTTTAGGGTTTTGGGTTAGCTTATTATTTAGGGTTTAGGGTTTCTTAGGGATTAGGGTTTAGGTTTTAGGGTTTAGGATTGTTGGTTTAGGGTTGTAGGTTTAGGGTTTTGGGTTAGGGTTTAGGGTTTAGGGTTTAGGGTTTAAGATTTAGGATTTAGGATTTAGGGTTTTTAAAAAAAATTAAGTAAATTGGTAGCTATTTCTTTTATTTAGTTTAATTTATATTTATTTTAATCTAGTTTATTTATTTTAAGTTTATTTATTTTAGTTTAGGTTTTATTTTAGTTTATTTTTTAGGTTTAGGTTTATGTTTATTTTTTAGCTTAGTTTTATTTTTATTTATTTTTTGGGTTTATGTTTTCTTTCTTTATTTTTAGGTTTAGGTTAAGGTTTTTATTTTATATTTTTAGATTTAGATTTTGGGTTTATATTTTAGGTATATCTTTAGGTTTTATTTTTTTAGTTTAGGTGTAGGTTTATTTTTAGTTTATTTTATTTTATTTAGTTTAGGGTTTAGGTATAGTTTATTTTAGGTTTAGGTTTAGGTTTTATTTATTTTAGTTTAGGTTTAGGTTTATTTTATTTTGTTTATTTTAGGTTTAGGTTATTTTTAGTTTGGTGTTTAGGTCTTATTTTTTAATTATTTTTAGGTTTACATTTTAGGTTTAGATGTTTATTTAGTTTTTATTTTATTTTATTGTAGGTTTATTTTATTTATATTTTACATTTGGGTTTTATTTAATTTAGGTTTTTTCTTTTTAGGTTTATTTTATTTTTAGGTTCAGGTTTAGATTTAGGTTTAGGTTTAAATTTTAGTTTTGGTTTTTTAATTTTAATTTTTTTTTTTTTTAGGATTAAGTTTTGTATTTATTTTATTATCAGTTTTATCTTGTTTTTAGGTTTTTTTTAGGTTTTAGGGTTTAGGTTTAGTATTTAGGTTTAGTTTAGGGTTTAGGTTTAGGTTTAGGGTTTAGGGTTTAGGGTTTAGGGGTTTAGGTTAGGTTTAGGTTTAGTTTAGGTTTAGTTGAGTTTATTATTATTTTTATTATTTTATTTAGGAGGTTTTCTAATTTATTTTATTTTTTAGTTTTATTTGTTTAGGTTTAGGTTTTTTAGGTTTTAGGTTTAGGTTTATGGTTTTAGGGTTTAGGTTTAGGGTTTAGGTTTTGGGTTAGTTTTAGGTTTAGGTTTATAGTTTAGGTTTAGGGTTTAGTTTAGGGTTTAGGGTTTAGGTTTAGGTTTTAGGTTTTAGATTTAGGGTTTATTTAGGTTTATAGATTTAAGTTGTTAGGGTTTAAGGTTTAGGGTTTAGGGTTAAGCTAGGGTTTTATTTTTCATTTTTTACATTAAATGGTATGTTTAGGTATATTTAGTTTAGTTTATTTATTTTAGTTTATTTATTTTATATTTTTTTATTTTAGTTTATTTATTATGGGTTTATTGTTTTAGTTTAGGGTTTATTTTATTTATTTTTTAGGTTTTGGTTTAGGTTTAGGTTTATTTCTTAGATTAGTTTTTATTTTATTTTTTTTTTAGGTTTTAGGTTTTATTTTTATTTTTAGGTTTAGGTTTAGGTTTTTTTATTTTTTAGGTTTATGTTTTAGGTTTTTTATGTTTATTTTTTGGTTTATATTTATTTTTTATTTTAGGTTTATTTTTTTAGTTTATTTTATTTTATTTAGTTTAGGTTTAGGTTTAGGTTTAGTTTATTTTAGGTTTAGCTTTAGGTTTATTTATTTTAGTTTAGGTTTGGTTTATTTTATTTTATTTTATTTTAGATTTTTTAGTTTAGGGTTTAGGTTTTATTTTTCATTTATTTTTAGGTTCTATTTTTTATTTATTTTTTAGGTTTAGATTTTTATTTTGTTTTTATTTTATTTTATTTTATTATAGGTTAATTATTTTATATTATGTTTTATTTTTATTTTATTTAGATTTTTTATACTTAGGTTTATTTTATTTTTATGTTTTATTTAAGTTTTTATTTATTTTAATTTAGTTTAATTTTATTATTTTATTTTATTTTATGTTTATGTTTACATTAAGGTTTTAGTTTAGGTTTTATATATTTATATTTTATTTAGGTTTAGGTTTATTTATTTATTTTATTTTTATGTTTTATTTAGTTTAGGTTTAGGTTTTTAGGGTTTAGGGTTTAGGTTGTAGGGTTTAGGAATTTAGGGTTTAGTGCTTTTGAGTTTAGGATTTAGGGTTTAGGATTTTGTATTTTAGTATAGGGTTTAGGTTTAGTTTAGGGTTAGGTTTATAGTTAGTCTAGGTTTAGGAGTTATAGTTTAGGTTTAAAATTTTAGGTTATAAGGTTTTAGATTTAGGGTTAGGGTTTAGTTTAGGATTTTAGAGTTTAGGGTTAGTTTAAGTTAGGTTTTAGTTTTAGGGTTTTAGGTTTAGGTTAGTTAGGTTTAAGTTTAACATTCTGATTTAAAGTTTAAATTTAGGAGCAAGTTTATAGTTTTAATTTAGTTTAGGTTTAAGGTTTAGGAGTTATTTTAGTTTAGGGTTTACATTTAGGAGTTTAGGTTTAGTTTAGTTTAGTTTAGATTTAGTTGATTTTTGATTTAATTATTTTATTTAGGTTTAGGATCTGGTATTTATTTTATTTTTAGGTTTTATTTAATTTAGGTTAGGTTTTTAGGTTTTTAGGGTTTAGGGTTTATGGTTTATGGTTTAGGGTTTAGGGTTTGGGGTTAGGGTTCAAGGTTTAGGGTTGTAGGTTTTAGGGTTTAGGGTTTAGGGTTTAGGGTTTAGGGTTTTAGGGTTTATGGTTTAGAATTTTAGGGGTTAGGGTTTAGGGTATAGGGTTAGGTTTTTTTAATTTTTTTAATTTTTTAATTATTTAATTGTTTAATTTATTTTATTATGTAAACTAATTGGATTAGGTTTATTTAGTTTATTAAGTATATTTTTATTTATTTTAGTTTATTTTATTTTTAATTTTTATTTAGGTTTATTTTTTATTAAGTTTAGTTTACTTATTTTAGGTTTAGTAATTTTACTTTAGTCTTTTTATTTTAGTTTATTTTATAGGTTTAGGTCTAGGTTTAGGTTTAGGTTTATCTTTTAGTTTAGTTTTATTTTTATTTTTTTATTTAGGTTTAGGTTTTATTTTTTAATTTTTAGTCTAGGTTTAGGTTTTTATTTTATTATTTTAGGTTCAGGTTTTAGGTTTTAGGTTTTATTTTAGGTTTTATTTTTTTGTTTAAGTTTAAGTTTATTTTTAGTTTATTTTGTATTATTTAGTTTAGGTTTAGGTTTAGTTTATTTTAGGTTTAGGTTTAGGTTTTATTTATTTTAATTTAGCTTTTTTTAGGTTTAGGTTTATTTTATTTTTATTTTAGGTTTTGGTGTTTTTTTTTAGTTTAGCATTTAGCTTTTATTTTATTTATTTATTTTTAAGTTCAATTTTTTGTTTTATTTTTTTAGGTTTAGGTTTTTATTTTATTTTATTTTAGGTTTATTTTATGTTTATTTCAGGTTTAGTTTTTATTTTTTTAGGATTTTTTATTTTTTTAGTTTAGTTTAGCTTTTTATTTATTTTATTTTAGTCTAGTTTTTACTTTTTATTTTATTTTATTTTTTAGGTTTAGGTTTTCATTTATCTTTTTATTTTTCTTTATTTTGGTTTAGGTTTATTTATTTAGTATTTTAAAGGTGTTATTTAGTTTAGGTTTAGGTTTTTAGCTTTTGAGGGTTTAGGGTTTATGGTTTAGGGTTTAAGGTTAGTCTAGGGTTTAGGGTTTAGGGTTTAGGATTTAGGATTTAGGGTTTATGGTTTAGGGTTTTAGGGTTTAGGCTTTATGGTTTAGGGTTTAGTGTTTTTAGGGTTTAATCCTTAGGGTTTAGGGTTAAGGTTTTAGGATTAGTGTTCAGGTTTTTATTTAGGGTTTAGGAGTTTTTATTTTTTTTAATAGAGAACAAATTCACATTCAATATTTCTTCTTTTTGATTTTGTCAACCAAGTAACACACCAAGTTTTCTAAGACATAAGTGATGACATAGATCAAAATGAGCACACATAAAGCCCAAAAACCCATCTCTATTGTAGACACCGGTTCCATAAGTAGTAGATGGGATTGACCATTCTTGAGTTTCACAGTTCACAGAACCACCCGACTCTCAGTAGGATCCACCATCATATCATCTCCCTCAGAACCATGAATGTAACCTCCTTCGCTTCTCCCAACTGGATAACCACCACTGCTCCGACCGTGACCTTCATATCCATTAGCACCTCCAAATCCCCCACCACCACTGCGATAAATGATGCCTTTGTTTACACCTCCATTGTTAGATCTAAACTGAGCCTAGTTGACGGTGATGTTCCTACTGTTGAGGTTCTGCCCATTCTTAGGGTTTAGGTTTATTTTTTTTAATTTATTTAGTTACTTTATGTTTAGGTTTAGGGTTTGGGGTTTAGGGTTTAGGGTTTAGGGTTAGGGTTTTCGATTTGGGGTTTAGGGTTTAGGGTTTAGTGCTTAGGGTTTTATGGTTTATGCTTTTAGTGTTTAGGGTTTAGGGTTTTTTAGGGTTTAAGATTTAGGGTATTTTAGGGTTTAGTTTAGGGTTGTAGGTTTAGGGTTTAGGCTTTAGAGTTTAGAGTTTAGGGTATTGTATTTAGGGTTTAAGGTTTTTTTTTTAAATTAAGTAAATCGATAGGTTTAGGTTTATTTAGTATATTTAGTTTATTTTTTATTTATTTTCATTTACTTTATTTTCTATTTTTATTTAGGATTATTTATTATTTGTGTTTAGTTTAGTTTATTTATTTTAGGTATATTTATTTTAGTTTAGGTTTTTTATTTTAGTTTATTTTTTAGGTTTTGGTTTAGGTTTAAGTTTATTTTCTAGTTGAGTTTTATTTTTATTTTATTTTTTAGATTTAGATTTTATTTTTTTATTTTTGGTTTTAGGGTTAGGTTTTTACTTTAGTTTTTTACATTTTGGTTTTAGGTTTTTATTTTTAGGTTTATTTTTAGGTTTTATTTTTTTAGTATAAGTTTAGGTTTATTTTAGTTTTTTTTATTTTATTTAGTTTAGGGTTTAGGTTTAGTTTATTTTAGGTTTAAGTTTAGGTTTAGGTTTTGTTTATTTTTGGCTTAAGAGTAGGTTTTATTTATTTCAATTTAGTTTATTTTAGTTTAGGTTTAGGTTTTTTAATTTTTCTATTTTAGGATTAAGTTTTTTTTTTAATTTAGGTTTAGGTTATATTTGAAATTTATTTTTAGGTTTATTTTTTAGGTTTAGGTTTTAGGTTAGTTTTTATTTTATTTTATTTTAGGTTAATTTTATTTTTATTTTATGTTTAGTTTTTATTTTTTTTAGGTTCCCTATTATTAAGTTTATTTTATTCTTTTTTAGTTTAGTTTAGGTTTTTACTTATTTTATTTTAGTTTATTTGTATTTATTATTTTATTTTATATTTAAGTTTAGGTTTTTATTTTTATTTTATTTTATTATTTCATTTAGGTTTAGGTTTTTTCATTTATTTTATATTTAGGTTTTATTTAGTTTAGGTTTAGGTTTTTAGTGTTTAGGGTCTGGGGTTTAGGGTTTAATGTTTAGTATTTTAGGGTTTAGGGTTAGGGTTAAAGGTTTAGGGTTTAGGATTTAGTGTTTAGGGTTTACGAGTTAGGGTTCAGGGTTTAGGATAGCTTAGGGTTTAGTGTTAGTTTAGGGTTTAGGGTTTAGGGTTTAGGCTTTCGAGTTAAGAGTTTTTTAGGTTTTAGGGTTTTGGGTATAGGGTTAGTTTAGAGTTTAGTGTTTAGGGTTTAGGGTTATAGGGTGTAGGGTTAAGGATTTTGGGTTTAGGGTTAGGGTTAGGGTTTAGGGTTTAGGGCTTAGCATTTAGGGCTTAGGGTTTAAGGTTTTGGGTTTAGGGTTTAGGGTTTAGGGTTATAATTTCAAGGTTTAGAGTTTAGGGTTAGTTTTAAGGTTTTTTTAGATTAAGTACAGCTATAGGTTTAGGTTTATTAAGTTTATTTTTATTTATTTTTTTTAATTTTTATTTAGGTTTATTTTTTATTTATATTTAGGTTTATTTAGTTTTATTTTTATTTTATTTTTTAGCTTTGGAATTTATTTTCTATTTTTAGGTTTGGGTTTATCTTTTTATTTTATTTTTTTACGTTTAGATTTTAGGTTTTAATTTTAGGTTTATTTTTAGGTTTTATTTTTTATTTTAGGATTATGTTTATTTTAATTTAATTTAATTTATTTAGTTTAGGGTTTAGGTTTAGTTTATTTTAGGTTTAGGTTTTATTTATTTTAGTTTAGGTTTAAGTTTATTTGATTTTGTTTATTTTAAGTTTAAGTTTTTTTTTATTTTATGGTTTAGGTTTAATTTTTATTTCTTTTTAGGTTTTATTTTTAGGTTTAGGTTTAGTTTTTTTATTTTAGATTTATTTTTTTTCTATTTATGTTTGGTTTATTTTTATTTCGGTTTTTTATTTTTAGTTTTATTAATTTTTTAGTTTAGTTTAGGTATTTATTTATTTATTTTCATTTAGTTTTTATTTATTTTATTTTTAGGTTTAGGTTTATGTTTATGTTTAGGTTTAGGTTTTAGTTTAGGTTTTTATTTTATTTTAATTTATTTAGGTTTAGGTTTTTTTATTTATTTTATTTTTAGGTTTTATTTAGTTTAGGTTTAGGGTTTTTGGTTTTTAGGTTTTACGGTTTAGGGTTTAGGGGTTAGGGTTTTGGGTTTCGGGATTAGGGTTTAGGGTTTAGGGTTTAGTGTTTAGGGTTTAGGGTTTTAGGATTTATGGTTTAGCGTTTAGGGTTTAGGGTTAATTTTAGGGTTTATGGTTTAGGGTTAGAGTTTTTTTTAATTTTTTTATTTAAAGTTTGGGGTAGGATTTTTTTAGTGTTTAGGGTTTAGGGTTTAGGGTTGTAAATTTAAAGTTTAGGGTTTAGGATTTAGGGATTAGAGTTTAGGGTTTAGTGCTTAAAGGTTTTTTTTGAAAAAAAATTTAAGTAAATTAGTAGGTTTAGGTTTATTTAGTTTATTTTTTATTTATTTTATTTTATTTTATTTTATTATTTTTATTTAGGTTTATTTTTTTTGTTTAATTTAGTTTATTTATTTTATGTTTATTTAATTTAGTTTAGGTTTTTTATTTTAATTTGTTTTTTTGTTTAGGTTTAGGTTTATGTTTATTTTTTAGTTTAGTTTTATTTTTATTTTATTTTTTAGGTTTTAGGTTTTTTTAAATGCTTTGGTTTATGTTTTTATTTTATTTTCTTAGTTTTATGTTTTAGGTTTTTATTTTAAGTTTATTTTTAGGTTTTATTTTTTAGTTTAGGTTTAGGTTTATTTTTAGTATATTTTATTTTATCTAGTTTTGGTTTAGGTTTTATTTATTTTAGTGTAGGTTTAGGTTTATTTTATTTTTATTTTAGGTTTAGGTTTTTTTTAAAGAGAACAAATTTAGATTCAACATTTCTTCTTTTTGATTTCTTCAATCAAGTAACACACCAAGTTTTCTAAGACAAGAGATGACATAGATAAAAAATTAGCATGCATAGAGCAAATCAAAAACCCTAGATAACTAGGACCATCTCAACTGTAAAGACACAGTTTCGTAGGTAGCATATTGGATCGGTCGTTCATCAGTTTCTCTAGTTCCCATTAGAATCACCCTAGCCTCTCAAGTAGCGGGATCCACCATCATATCCCCGATCTCTCCCTCTGCCATCACCATGGTTGTAACTTCATTCACTCCTCCCACATGCATAACCATCAGTACTCCAACCACCACATCCTTATTCACCAGCACCTCCAGATCCCCCACCATCACTGCAATAATTATCGCCTCCACCGCTTTAGGCTTTTTGGGTTTTATGGTTTAAGGTTAGTTTAGAGTTTAGGGTTTACGGTTTTAGGGTTCAGGGTTTAGGGTTTAAGGGTTGGGGTTAGGGTTAGGTTAGGGTTTAAGGTTTAGGGTTTAAAATTTAAGGTTGTAGGTTTATGTTTAGGGTTTAGGGTTTGTTTTAGGTTTAAGGTTTAAGGTTTAGGGTTTAGGATTTAGTGTTTAGACTATAAGGTTTAAGGTTTTTATTTAATTAAGTAAAATGGTAGGTTTAGGTTTATTTAGTTTATTTTTTATTTATTTTAGTTTATTTTTTATTTAAGTTAATTTTTAATTTTTATTTGGTTTATTTATTTTAGTTTAGGTTTTTTTGTTATAGTTTATTTTTTAGGTTTAGGTTTAGGTTTATGTTTATTTTTTAGTTTAGTTTTATTTTTAATTTATTTTTTAGGTTTAAGTTCTATTTTTTTTTTTATTTTAGGTTTTATTTTATTTTTTAGGTTTAGGTTTTAGGTTTTATTTTATTTTTCATTTTAAGTTTTATTTTTATTTTAGGTTTAGTTTATTTTTTAGTTAATTTTATTTTATTTAATTTAGGGTTAAAGTACTATTTATTTTAGGTTTAGGTTTAGTTTTTATTTAATTTTGTTTAAGTTTAGGTTTATTTTAATTTATTTATTTTAGGTTTGGGTTTTTTATAGTTTAGAGTTTAAGTTATATATTTTTTATTTATTTTTAAGTTATTATTTGGTTTAGGTTTTTATTTAGTTTTTATTCAATTTTATTTTAGGTTTATTTTATTTTGTTTTTCGTTTGGGTTTTATTTTATTTAAGTTTTTTATTTTTATGATTATTTTATTTTCAAGTTTAGTTTTTATTTTTATTAATTTATTTTAGTTTAGTTTTTATTTTTTATTTTATTTTATTTTTAGGTTTAAGTTTAGGTTTAGGTTTTAGTTTAGAGTTTCATTTTATTTTATTTTATATGTTTTATTTAGGTTTATATTTTTATTTATTTATTTATTTTATTTTTAGGTTTAGGTTCTTAGGCTTTTAGGGCTTTAGGTTTAGGGTTTTGGGTTTAGGGTTTAGGGTTTTAGGGTTTAGGGTTTAGGGTTTTAGGGTTTAGGGTTTAGTGTTATGGTTTAGGGTTTAGGGTTTAGGGTTATGGTTTAAGGTTTAGGATTTAGGGTTTTAGGGTTTAGTGTTTAGGGTTTATGCTTTTAGGTTTTAGGGTTTAGGGTTAGGGTTTAGGGTTTAGGGTTTAGGGTTTAAGGTTTAGGTTTTAAGGTTTATGATTTTTAAGATTTAGGGTTTAGGGTTTAGGGTTTAGTGTTTAAGGTTTAAGGTTTTGGGTTTGGGATTTAGGGTTTATGATTTAGAGTTTTAGTGTTTTGGGTTTTAGGGTTTAGGGTTTTGTTTAGGTTTTTATTAATTTTATTTTATTTTAGTTTTTATTTTTATATAATTTATATTTAGGTTTAGGTTTTAGTGTAGGTTTTTATTATATTTTATTATTTTATTTTATTTATGTTTAGGTTCTTTTATTTATTTTACTTTTAGGTTTTATTTAGTTTAGGATTAGGTTTTTATGTTTTAGGTTTACTTTAGGTTTAGGTTTAGGGTTCATTATTTAGGTTTTAGGTTTGTTAGTTTTAGGTTTAGGTTTTAGTTTAGGTTTAAGGTTTTTTTGTGTTTATAGTTTAGGTATAGGTTTAGGTTTAGGTTTAGTTTAGGGTTTATTTAGTTTAGTTTAGTTTAGGTTTAGGATGTTTAGGTTAGTTTTAGGTTTAGTTTAGGGTTTTAAGGTTTAGGTTGAAGGTTTTAGTTAGGTGTAGTGTTTAGGTTGAGGTTTAGGTTTAGGGTTAAGTTGTTTTCTTTAAATTAAGTAATCGATAGTTTAGGTTTAGGTTTAGTTTAGGTTAGTTTGTTTAGGTTTAGGGTTAGTTTTTAAAATAATTTTTTATATAAGATTTAGGGTTTATGGTTTAGGGTTTAAGGTTTAGGATTTAGGGTTTTAGGATTTTTTTTTTTTAAATTAAGTAAATTGATAGGCTTAGATTTATTTAGTATATTTAGTTTACCTTTTATTTATTTTAGTTTACTTTATTTATTATTTTTATTTAGGTTTATTTTTTATTTTGATTTAGTTTAGCTTATTTATTTTAGGTTTATTTATTTTAGTTTATTGTTTTTATTTTTATTTATTTTTTAGGATTAGGTTTATTTTTTTAGTTGAGTTTTATTTTTATTTTATTTTTTCAGTTTAGTTTTTATTTTTTTATTTTTCAGTTTACGTTTAGGGATTTATTTTATTATTTTAGGTTTAGGTTTTAGGTTTTATTTTAGGTTTATTTTTAGGTTTTATTTTTTAGTTTAGGTTTAGGTTTATTCTTAATTTATTTTATTTTATTTTATTTAGTTTAGGTTTACGTTTAGTTTATTTTAGGTTTAGGTTTGAGTTTTATTTATTTTAGTTTAGTTTATTTTAATTTAGGTTTAGATTTATTTAATTTGATTTATTTTTATTTTAGGTTGATGTTTCTTTTAGTGTAGGGTTTAGGTTTTATTTTTTTATATTTTTTTAAGTTTATTTTTAGTTATAGGTTTTTATTTAGTTTTTATTTTATTTCATTTTAAGTTTATTTTATATTTATTTTATGTTTAGTTTTTATTTTATTTAGGTTTTTATTCTTCGAATTAGGTTTAGGTTTTAGTTTAGGTTTTCATTTTATATTATTATTTTATTTTATTTAGGTTTAGGTTTTATTTATTTATTTTATTTATAGGTTTATTTAGTTTAACATTAGGTATTTAGGTTTAGAGGATTTAGGGTTTAAGGTTTAGGGTTTTAGGTTTTGGGTTTTAGAGTTTAAGATTTAGGGTTAGGGTTTAGGATTTAGTGTTTAGGGGGGTTTTTTTTAGCTAAAAGGATTTAGGGTTTAGTCAGTTTAGTTAGTTTAGTTTAATTATTATTATTATATTTTAGTTCTATTATTTTTATTAATTAGTTATTAGCTTCTTTAAGTTTTAATTTTATTAGCTTAGTTTATTATTATTATTTTAGTTATTAGTTTTTTTTGGGATTTATTTGGTTTTAGGTTTAGTGTGTTTGGGTTTATTGGGGTTATTGTTTAGAATTTTAATTTAGTTTTAGTTTTTGGTTTTATTTGTTTTAGTTTAGGTTTTATTTATTAATTTTGTTAATTTTTTGTTTTGTTATTGTTTGTTATTAATTTAGGGTTTATTTTTTAGTTTGGGTTTTATTAGTTTTATTTTATTAGTTTGTAGTTTATTAGTTATTCATAGTTTAGTTAGTTTTTATTAAGTTTGTGGGTTCAATTTTAGTTTAGTTTATTAGTTTAGGGGTTTTAGGTTTTCATTTTTGTCTAATTTTAGTTTTTAGTTTAGTTATTATTGGGTTTTATTTGTTTGGTTTTTTGTTAGTTTACGGTTTAGTTTTATTATTTATTAGTTTATTATTATTATTATTACTATTATTATTATTATTATTATTATTATTATTATTAGTATTATTATTAGTTTTTATTAGTTTATTAGTTTATTATTATTATTATTTATTAGTTAGTTCAGTTTATTTATTAGGGTTTAATGGTTTTAGTTAGTTTATTAAGTTTTAGTTATTTTTATTAATTTTAGTTTTTAGGTCTATTATTAGTTTTATGATTATTTATTAAGTTAATTTTAGTAATTTTAGTTAGGTATTATTATTAGTTATTATTTTATTATTATTATTATTATTATTAATTTAGTTTTATTTTATTAGGTTTGAGTTTAGGGTTTAGGGTTAGCTTAGGTAGGTGTTCAGGGTTTAGTTTAGTCTTGCAGAATTTAGGAGAATATGGTTGACGAACTCGATTTATTAAGAGTTAAAACTTCAAGACGACTTTATTAACGACACGAGTGATCTATTTTTATATATTTTTAAGTCAAAATCGAGTTCATGTGTAAAAATTGGGTTAATTTTGAGTCAAATTTGAGTTGGCAGGTCAAAATCGAGTAAATTTTGAGTTAGTGGGTCAACCCAAACCCAACCCAAAAATCAAATGGGTCAATTTCTTCAACCTGAATCCAACAAAATTATAGCATCAATTTTGAGTTAGGTTTGGGTTTATTTCATTTTGACATTTTTTGGGGTTTAGGTTAGATTAGGGTTTAGAGTTTAAGGTTTAGGGTTTTTAGGGTTTAGGTTTAAGATTTGTTTAGGGTTTGTTTATAGTTTAATGTTTAGGGTTTTATAATTTAGGGTTTAGGGTTAGGGTTAGGGATTAGGGTTTAGGGTTTAGAGTTATAAGTTTAGGGTTCTAAGTTTAAGGTTTAGGGCTTAGGGTTAGTTTTAAGGTTTAGGCTTTAGGGTTTAGGGTTTAGGGTTGTAGGTTTAGGGTTGTAGGTGTAGTGTTTTAGGGTTTAGGGTTAAGAAGTTATTTCTTTTTAAATTAAGTAAATCAGTAGGTTTAGGTTTACGGTTTAATGTTTAGAGTTAGATTTAGGATTTAGGGTTTAGGGTTAGGGTTTTTTTTAAATAATTTTTTTATAAAAGATTTAGGGTTTAAGGTTTAGGGTTATTGGTTTAGGGTTGTAGGTTTAGGGTTTAGGTTTAGGATTTAGGGTTTAAGGATTTTATTTTAAATTAAGTAAAATGATAGGCTTAGATTTATCTAGTATATTTAGTTTACCTTTTATTTATTTTAATTTACTCTATTTATTATTTTTATTTAGGTTTATTATTTTATTTTGATTTAGTTTAGTTTATTTATTTTAGGTTTATTTATTTTAGTTCATGTTTTTTTATTTTTATTTAGTTTTTAGGTTTAGGTTTATTTTTTATTTGAGTTTTATTATTATTTTATTTTTTCAGATTAGGTTTTATTTTTTATTTTTTATTTTTAAGTTTAAGTTTAGGTTTATTCTTAATATATTTCATTTTATTTAGTATAGGTTTAGGTTTAGTTTATTTTAGGTTTAGGTTTGAGTTTTATTTATTTTAGTTTAGTTTATTTTAATTTAGTTTAGATTTATTTAATTTTATTTTTATTTTAAGTAAATGTTTTTTTTTATTGTAGGGTTTAAGTTTTATTTTTTATATTTTTATAGGATTATTTTTTAGCTATAGGTTTTTATTTAGTTTTTATTTTATTTTATTTTAGGTTTATTTTATTTTTATTTTATGTTTAGTTTTTATTTTATTTAGGTTTTTTGTTCTTAGGATTAGGTTTAGGTTTTAGTTTAAGTTTTTATTTTATTTTATTATTTTATTTTATTTAGGTATAGGTTTTATTTATTTATTTTATTTTTTGGTTTATTTAGTTTATGTTTAGGTATTTAGGTTTTTAGGGTTTAAGATTTAGGGTTTAAGGTTTATGTTTTTAGGGTTTGGGTTTTAGGGTTTAGGGTTTAGGGTTAGGGTTTAGGATTTAGTGTTTAGTGTTTAGGGGTTCTTTTTTAACTAAAAGGATTTAGGTTTTAGTGGTTTAGTAGGTTAGTTTAATTATTATTATTATGTTTCGATTCTATTATGTTTATCAATTAGTTATTAGTTTAGTTAATTATTATTTTTATTATTTTATTTATTAGTTTTGTTGGGGGTTTATTTGGTTTTAGGTTTAGTGTTTATTTGGGTTTTTATGGTTTAGAGTTTTAGTTTAGTTTTGGTTTTGGTTTTATTTAGTTTTAGTTTGGGGGGTATTTATTAATTTTGTTAATTTTTTAGTTTCTTTTTATTATTAGTAGTTTAGGGTTTATTTTTAGTTTTGGGTTTTATTAGTTTTTTTTATTAGTTTTTAGGTTATTAGTTATTCATAGTTTAGTTAGTGTTGATTAAGTTTTTGGGTTCAATTTTAGTTTAGTTTATTAGTTTAGGGGTTTTTGGTTTTCAGTTTTGTTTAATATTAGTTTTTAGTTTAGTTATTATTGGGATCTATTTGTTTGGTTTTATTAGTTTAGCATTTAGTTTTATTATTTATTAGTTTATTATTATTTTATTACTATTATTATTATTATTATTATTATTATTATTATTATTATTATTATTATTAGTTTTAATTAGTTTTTATTAGTTTATTAGTTTGTTATTATTATTTTATTAGTTAGTTTAGTTTATTTATTAGGGTTTAATTGTTTTAGTTAGTTTATTAGATTTTAATTATTATTATTATTTTTAGTTATTTTTATTAATTTTAGTTTTTAGGTATATTATTAGTCTTGTAATTTTTTATTTAGTTAATTTTATTAATTTTAGTTAGGTATTATTATTAGTTACTAGTTTATTATTAGTGTTATTATTATTATTAATTAAGTTTTATTTTATTAGGTTTGGGTTTAGGGTTTAGCGTTAGCTTAGGTAGTAGTGTCAATTAATTCGGGGGTAGGTTATTGAGGATATGGTTGACATGAACTCGTCCCGTTTATTAAATGAGTCAAAACTTCGACCCAACGACTTCAATGATTAACGAATGAGAATAATCTATTTATATATATGTTTTTAAGTCAAAATCGGGTTCATGTGTAAAAATTGGGTCAATTTTTATTTCAATTTGAGTTAGTCAAAATCGAGTCAATTTTGAGTTTTGGGTCTAACGACCCAAAAAATTAAATGGGTCAATTTCTTCAACCTACCAAAATTATTGCATCAACCCAAACTGATTTTTAGTGGGTTTATAGAGTTATCATGTTGGGTCAATTTTTGACACCCTTATGTTTAAGGTTTGGGGTTAGATTAGGGTTTAGGGTTTTTTAGGATTTAGGGTTTAGGGTTTGTTTAGGGTTTAATGTTTTGGGTTTTAGGATTTAGGGTTTAGGGTTAGGGTTAGGGTTTAGGGTTGTAGGTTTAGGGTTCCAAGTTTAGGGTTTAGGGTTAAGGGTTTAGGATTTAGTGTTTAAAGTTTAGTGATTAGGGTTTCTTTTATTCAAAATTAAGTAAACCGGTAGGTTTAGGTTTATTTAGTTTGTTTAGTTATTTTATATATTTATTTAGGTTTAATTTTTTTATTTAATTTAGTTTATTTATTTTATGTTTATTTATTTTAGTTTAAGTTTTTTATTTTAGTTTATTTTTTAGGTTTAGGTTTATGATTATGTTTCTTTTTTAGTTTAGTTTTATTTCTATTTTATTTTTTATGTTTATGTTTAATTATTTATTATTAGGTTTAAGGTCTAGGTTTTATTTAGGTTTAGGTTTATGTTTTTATTTTATTTTTTTAGGTTTAGGTTTTAGGTTTTTATTTAAGGTTTATTTTAAGGTTTTATTTTTTATTTTAGGTTTAGGTTTATTTTTAGTTTATTTTATTTTATTTAGATTAGGGTTTAGGTTTAGGTTTATTTTGTTTATTTTAGGTTTTTTTTAGTTTAAGTTATAGGTTTTATTTTTATTTATTTTTAGGTTTATTTTTTAGCTTTAAGTTTTTATTTAGTTTTTATCTTATCTTTATTTTATTTTATTTTTACGTTTATGTTTGATTTTATTTAGAATTTTTGTTTTTATGTTTATTTTATTTTTTAGTTTAGTTTAGGTTTTTATTTATTTTAATTTAGTTTAGTTTTTATTTTTTCTTTTATTTTATTTTTAGGTTTAGGTTTTAGTTAAAGTTTTTATTTTAATATATTTTTTATTTTATTTAGGTTAAGGCTTTTTATTTACTTTATTTTTAGTTTTTATTTAGTTTAGGTTTAGGTTTTTAGGTTTTTAGGTTTTTAGGGATTAGGGTTTATGGTTTAGGCTTTAGGTTCTTAGGGTTTACAGTTTAGGGTTAGTTTTAGGTTTTAGAGTTTAGGGTTAGGGTTTATTTATTTATTTTATTAATAAGTAAATCAGTAGGTGTATGTTTTTTAGTTTATTATTATATATTTTAGTTTTGTTTATTTTTATTTTTATTTAGGTTTATTTTTATTTCTGTTTAGTTTATTTTATTTATTTAGGTTTATTATTTTAGTTTAGGCTTTTAATTTTTGTTTATTTTTTAGGTTTAGGTTTAGGTTTAGGTTTAGGTTTACATTCTAGTTTTATTTTATTTTTATTTTATTTTTTAGGTTTAGGTTTTATTTTTTTATTTTTAGATTTATGTTTTTATTTTATTTTTTTAGGTTTAGGTTTTAGGATTTTATTTTAGGTTTATTTTTAGGTTTTATTTTTAGGTTTTATTTTTTAGTTTAGGTTTAGGTTTAGGTTTAGTTTGTTTTAGTTTAGTTTATTTTAGTTTAGGTTTAGGGCTATTTTATTTTGTTTTTTTAGGTTTATGTTTTTTTTAATTTAAGGTTTATGTTTTATTTTTTATTCATTTTAGGTTTTATTTTTAGGTTTAGGTTTTTATTTAGTTTTTATTTTATTTTTGGTTTATTTTATTTTTATTTTTCATTTAATTTTTATTATATTTAGTTTTTTATTTTTAAGTTTATTTTTTTTGTTAGTTTAGGTTTTATTTATTTTATTTTAGTTTAGTTTTTAATTTTAATTTTATTTTATTTTATTTTTAGGTTTAGGGTTATGTTTAGGATTAGGTTTAGGTTTAGGTTTTAGTTTTGGTTTTTATTTTATTTTATTTAGGTTTAGGGTTTAGGATTTAGGTTTGACATTTAGGATTTTAGGTTTAGGGTTTACAATTTATGATTTATGGTTGAGGGTTTAGGGTTTTAAGGTTTATGCTTTTAGGGTTTAGGGTTTAGGTTTATGATTTAGGGTTTAGTGTTTAGGGTTTAGAATTTTTTAGGGTTTAAGGTTTAGGGTTTTGTGTTTAGGTTTTAGGGTTGTAGCTTTAGTATTATAGGTTTAGGCTTTATTATTTAGGGTTACTTTTAAGGTTTAGGGTTTAGTGTTTAGGGTTTAGGATTTAGGGTTTTGATTTTTTTTAAGAAAAATATTAAGCAAACTGATAGGTTTAGGTTTATTTAGTTTACTTAGTTTATTTTTTATTTATTTTAGTTTATTTTAATTTTTATTTTTACTTAGGTTTATTTTTTAAATTTATTTAGTTCAGTTTATTTATTTTAGATTTATTTATTTTAGTTTATGTTTTTTATTTTAGTTTATTTTTTAGGTTTAGGTTTATTTTTTAGTCGAGTTTTATTTTTATTTTATTATTTAGGTTTAGGTTTTTAGGCTTTTAGGGTTAGGGTTTTGAGTTTATTGTTTAAGTTTTAAGGTTTAAAGTTATAGGATTTAGGGTTTTAGGTTATGGTTTAGCATTAGGGTTTAGGGTTTAGGGTTTAGGGTTTAGTGTTTAGGCTTTAGGGTTTTGGGTTTAAGGTTTAGGGTTTAGGGTATAGGGTTTTGGATTTGGAGTTTTATCATTTAGGGTTGTTGTTTTGAGTTTAGGGTTTAGTGTTTAGGGTTTAGGTTTTAGGTACAAGGTTCAGGTTTTAGTTTAGGGTTTTTTAGGTCTTTGGGTTTAGAGTTTAAGATTTAGGGATTAGGGTTTAAGGTTTAGGGTTTAGGATATAGGATTTAGGGTTTAAGGTTTTTAAATTAGTAAAAGGTTTATGGTTTAGGGTTTAGGTTGGTTTATTTTAAATTAAGAAACATGTAGGTTTATTTAGATTATTTTTTTATTTATTTTAGTTTTAATTTTTAATTTTTAGGTTTATTTTAGTTTATTGATTTAACAATTAGGTTTATTTTTTTTAGTTTATTTTTTTTATTTTATTTTATTTTTTAGGTTTAGGTTTAGGTTTGATTTTAGTTGAGTTATATTTTTATTTTATTTTTTAGGTTTTAGATTTTAGGTTTAGGGTTAGTTTAGGGTTTAGTTTTAGGGTTTAGGTCAGTGTTTAGGGTTAGAGTTTAGGGTTTTAGGTTTAGGGTTTAAGGTTTAGGTTTAGGGTTTAGTGTTTAGGGTTTAGGGTTTAAGGTTTTTAGGTTTTGGGTTTAGTTTAGTTTTAGGGTTTAGGGTTTAGGGTTTGGTTTCTGATTTTAGGATTTTAGGGTTTTAGGTTTAGGTTTTAGGGCTTTAGGTTTAGTGTTTTTTAGTTTAGGGTTTAGGTTGTAGGTTTAGTTTAGAGTTTAGTGTTTAGGTTTTATTTAGTGTTTTTTTTTGAAAAAAAAAGTTATAGTAGGTTTAATATTTTTTATTTATTTTAGTTTATTTTATTTTTTTTAGTTTTATTAGGTTTGTTTTTTAATTTTAATTAGTTTAGTGTATTTAATTTAGTTTATTTTTTAGGTTTTTAGGGTTTAGGTTTATGGTTTAAAGTTTTAGGGTTTAGGGTTTTAGGGTTTTAGGGGTTATGGTTTAGTGTTAGGGTTTAGGGGTTAGGTTTTAGGGTTTAGGTTCACGGTTAAGGTTTCAGTTTAGGGTATTTTATGTTTTAGGGTTTAGGGTTTAAAGTTTAGGATGTAGGATTTAGGATTTAGGGGTTAGGGATTTTTTTAATTAAGTAACCTCGTAGGTTTAGGGTTTTTTTTTTTAAATTAAGTAATCCGTTAGGTTTAAGTTTATTTATATTATTATTTATTTATTATAGTTTATTTTATTTTTTATTTTCTATAAGTTTATTTTTTATTTTTATTTAGTGTAGTTTAATTATGTTATGTTTATTTATTTTAGTTTAGTTTTTTTATTTTAATTTATTTTTTAGGTTGAGGTTTATTTTTTAGTTGAGTTTTATTTTTATTTTATTTTTTAGGTTTTTATGTTTTTAGGGTTAGGATTTAGGGTTTTTACGATTTAGGGTTTAGGGCTTTTAGGGTTTAGGATTTTAGGGTTTTAGGGTTTAGGGTTTAGGATTTAGGGTTTAGGGTTTAGGGTTTACGATTTAGGGTTTAGGGTTAGGTTAAGGTTTAAGGTTTTTTAAAAAAAATTAATTAAACCGATAGGTTTAGATTTATTTAGCTTATTTTTAATTTATTTTAGTTTAGTTTATTTTCTATTTTTGTTTAGGTTTATTTTTTAATTTTATTTAGTTTAGTTTATTTATTTTAGGATTATTTATTTTATTTTAGGTTTTTTTATTTTAGTTTAGTTTTTTTAGGTTTAGGTTTTGGTTTACAATTTTTTAGTTTAGTTTTATTTTTATTTTATTTTTTAGGTTTAGGTTTTATTTATTTTTTTATGTTTAGGTTTAGGTTTGTATTTTATTTTTTTAGGTTTTGATTTTAGGTTTATTTTTAGGTTTTATTTTTTTGTTTAGGCTTGGGTTTATTTTTAATTTATTTAATTTTATTTAGTTTAGGGTTTCGGTTTAGATTTTATTTATTTTATTTTAGTTTATTTTAGTTTAGGTTCGGATTTATTTTATTTTGTTTAATTTAAGTTTAATTATTTTTAGTTTAATGTTTATGTTTTATTTATTTATTTATTTTTAGGTTTTATTTTTATGTTTATTTTTTAGGTTTAGGTTTTTATTTAGTTTTATTTTATTTTATTTTATGTTTATTTTATTTTTATTTTACATTTAGTTTTTTATTTTATTTGGGCTTTTTATTTTTAGGTTTATTTTATTTTTTTAATTTACTTTAGGTTTTTTATTTTAGTTTAGTTGTTATTTTTTATTTTATGTTCTTTTTTGGTTTATGTTTAGGTTTTGGTTTTACCTATGTTTTTATTATATTTTATTTATTTTATTTTATTCTCGTTCAGGTTTTTTTATTTATTTTATTTTTAGATTTTATTTAGTTTAGGTTTAGGTTTTTAGGTTTTTAGGGTTTAGGGTTTAGGGTTTAGGATTTAGGGATTTAAGGTTTAGGGTTTTAAGGTTTAATGTTTAGGTTTAATTTATAGTTTAGGTTTAGGTTTAGTTTTAGGTTCAAGGTTTAGGGTTAGGAGGTTTAAGGTTTAGGCTATAGGCTTTAGTGTTTAGGGTTTTTAAGGTTTTGGGTCTAGGATGTAGGGTTAGTTTAGGGTTTAGTGTTTAGGGTTTTAGGATTTAGGGTTTAAGGTTTAGGGTTAGGGTTAGGGTTAGGGTTTAGGGTTTAGGGTATAGGGTTTAGGGTATAGGGTTTAGGATTGAGGGTTTATTATCAATTTAGGGTTTAGGGTTTAGGATTTTTTAGTGTTAGTGTTTATTTTTTATTTTTTTTAGCTTTAAGTTATTTATTTATTTATTTTAAAGTTTTATTTTTGGGTTTATTTTTTAGGTTTAGGTTTTTATTTAGTTTTTATTTTATTTAGGGTTTTGTGCCACTATCCTTCAAGATCTTTGATGATGAGAAGATAACACATTGCACACTTTAGAGCATTTTACAGGTGGCGTGATACACTCCTCTTTCTCTTTTTGGTTAGCGTCATTTAGGTGTTGCATTTGATTGTGCATTAAATGCAATGGTTTGTGGAGACTTTGTTGAGTTGGAGCACGTCTTCATCAAGTGGTTTGGTGGAGCTCAGTAGAGGGTGACTACAGTCGACCTCATTGCAGAGGAACACAAACTCAATGAATCACTTGTTGATTACATTCTCAAGTGATGCAACTTGAGCATGAAATGCAAACTACAATTGTCTGAATCACATGCCATTGAGATTCTTCTCAAGAATATCCATGGCGTACTTCTTCATGCTTATGGGCTTTACCATCAAAATATTCGAGAAATTAATCAACAGCTTCTGAGGAAGCCAAAATTTCCCTTTCCAGATAATCATCTAGGCCCAAAAGTATAAGGTGTTTGAAGAAGCCAAGGATAGTTGTGTCGGTGACGGAGGGATGTAGCTAGAGTTTAGTAGAGACTAGCTCGACCTCCTTTAACCTCCTCTTCCACCACCACCATCATATATGCATACAATGACCATTTCATCCACATATGACCTACCCGTGGTATTCATATCTAGGTAGTTACTTTCCACCTACTCTTGCCGATAGATTGAATAAATCATATTAAATTAAGAGGGAGGTAGTTAGGAAAATATTTAAGAATCTCTTAAACAAAACCTGACTTTTAGTTACGAGCTGAGGGATAGAGTGGTAAGCGATGATCCTAGCTACCACATGTTAGGCCATGTCTTATAGGATTGTACTTCTTTTAAGGACTAGCGAACAGTACAAGTTGGGAGCCATAGTTTACCTTTATAATCCTACTATTATAGTTCTTATCCTTTCCTTTCGATTTAGAATCAACTATCCTTCTCTCTCAATCAATGGGTTCACCTCTTGAGGGTTGGAGCCAACTCGAGGATCCCATAGGAGAAGTTAAAGGTATGTTTGATTAGAAGGTAGAACTTTCCAAAAGCTCATCATTGTAAGAAGTCATTGAAGTTAACTTACGGTGACAAAGTTCTCTCGGGTAGCACCTCGGGATAAGGGTAAGCAAGTCATTGGTTCTAGTGAGCGATAGCCCTCCATGGATGCTCTACCCATGGATATGCTTGTGGAGGACCAAGCTAGAGATGATTACAATATCCTAGCTCACCTTACAAAGATTCCACTAAGTTAAGCATATACGATGCCCTTGTCTTATCTAAAGAGATGAGGGAATTTGCCTTACTGGATCTAGAGATATACTTAGCTCAGCTGACCGCTACTAAAAAGAAGGCTTGCCACTCAAAGGATATCTAAGGAGTTAAATTCAATGATGAAAACTTACTCTTATGGATGATCGAGCATAATCATTTCTTTACATTACAGTGGATGTTGGCAGATACAGGCTATCCAAAGTTTTGGTTGACCCAGGTGTACCAGTCAACATTATGAGTCTAAGAACCCTTGCCTACTTGAGGATCGACATCTCCAAACTCTAAAAGAAAGGATGATGTTGAGATTCAATGAACAAGATGAGAAGGCCTTATGTTGTTTATTTATGGATGTATAAGGGGTGTACTTTTAAGGTGATGGTACTACATTGAGGTATGATGTACTATCTCAAAGATAGAGACATCACCCTGCAATGGACCAGATCATGTAATAAAGACTCCTAAGGCATGATGGGTCTTCGAACGTACTAGCAATTTTTTCCTTACTTTACATCGATGAATAAAGTAGGGTTTGTATTAAACTAGGTTCTTAACTTCTTTATGGAGGAAAGCCTCCATAGTTAATTACATCTTAGCAAATAAATTTCCTAAGAATACTCTCGATTAAAGTAGACAATTATCATCTCCAAATATTTCAAGGTTAGACTATCAAAGGATTAGTTGTATTTGGAAAATCAATTGGGAAAGTTCAAGGAGAAGACTTATTTTTGGAATCCAAATGAAATAAGTAAGAAATGCTCATGATACTAGGAAGCTTAGTGAGCATTACAATCTATCCTATGGTTGGGCTTTATAATTTTAAGGTTGAGGAGATTTATATGTTTTGAGTTAAAATTTTATTAGATTACTAAGGCTTATAATACACTAACACATGGTTGTGGGAATGCTCAAGAGGTGAGGATTTATGCTCATAGCCTAAAGGAAATAGCTATCTCAGATCCTAAATCAAGGGAGCTTTAGTATGAGCTAAAGCATGACCTAAATCTAAGCGATAGGTGGACATTAGTGTTTACCTCTGCAAGTGAGAATAAATTGTCTTACTTATAGACTTATAATCCCTTAGAGTGGCCGCCAGCTAACTCCTCCTATAATTTTAAAACTAAGTAGTCTGGTTTTATGAATTGCAAGATAACCATGGTAGTTATTTAATTAGAAAGAAACTAAAGTCCTAAACACACTCCCTATGAGACTAGAGCATGAGTGGTATGAGCATATGACTTAATCTATAGATGCAAGATCTTTTCAAATTTTATTTCATTTTAGACACATCATTTTGACAGAGGAATTAGGATTTCTTATGCCTAAATGCATGATGAAATATGTTATGGGTCAAATCAGCTAGAAGATGGTGTTCTCCACCATAATGGATGCCCTTATAGGTTAAGCATTCCTTTATGGTGCAAGGATGGAGATCCTTCATGTTCTAGAGAGAAAGAATATGCATGCATGATGTGAAACATACAACCATACAACTAAGGGGTTGCTAAATCTTTTAATTATCTTATTTATGTCTTAGGCTTTATAATGAGGTTATGAGTTGTTTAAAATTTAGTTATGAGTGATTAGTTGGGTAAAAAAGTTATTTTTATGCTAAGAGCTTAATTGTATCCAAGCCACACATTAACGTGTCAATCATTTAAGAAACTATGAAAAGCATTCCATCCTGATGCATAATATAAACATAACATCAAACAATTATATAAACTATCATAAAAGAATAAAAGGTCGGTGCATTCGGGTACTGTCATACAACCCGAAGAGAGAAATATATGAATAGCCATGCTCTGCCCTTGTACAACCGTGAGTATGAAAGAATAATTCTAATTGTATTAAATGCTATGGGGGGTCTTCTTTCTTTGTATCTCCATTTCTGATTTGGTTCCTTCTTTGATTCAGATGGTGCTTGCTTCAAAGGCATCACAGGGAACTCCAGGACAAAGCCTTCTGGCCACTACTCATCCTAATGTTCGATAGCACTAATTCTAATTCCTATTGTAAAAATTACATTTATGTAGAAAAAGTAAATCTAAGTACACCTGCAAAATAAAAGTTAGATAAATATACATATAATCACAAGAAATTGTATTTATAATTTGGGTTTAGCACCCTACACTTGGGTAACTAAGCTCACCTGTCCTAAATTGGATTATGTTTATGGATTTAAACAACCTACAAAGAGCATTCACATTTATTTTTAAGATCCCTTAAGCATAATCCCCTACAGAAAACATGATAAAGTTAATAATGGCCTATCATCCAGTCTACAAAGCATACACTAACATCAATCTAAAATAATACATCATAAAATAAACACACATCATACACCATCTAACTTAGAGCTAGAAGTGGTGACTTAATTCTAATTTGTATATTAAGGCTTGTGTGTTTCATCTTGTCAGGCATTAGTGTTGTATTTTCTAAGTGTGGAAGGATTAAATATAACATGAAAGGTTGATTTCAGTTGAAGTAGTTTATTTGATTTGAGAATTTTAATTTGTGTTTTCTTTTGTTTCATTTGATTACACATAGTAACTAAGTGTTATAAAGAGAGTAAAAGAGGATTGCCCTCTTTCATCCCTACCTTAAGTCACTTTCTAAAGTATATTAATTTGATTTAGTTCTCTTTAACAAATGGCTTATTAAATGATTTAATAAATCTAAGTTTAGGTTCACTTTAAATAATCCTATCCAAAATGAAAGGCATCTTAAGATTAATTTAAATGAATTACTACCACATGACATATATTAAATCATTTCTTTCCATCACATGTAACATGCATATGATTTAATCCTAAGTGTATCTATACATGCAATATATTTTAGCACACTTAAATGATGAATGTATGTGTATGTTTAGAATTTATATTTTATTTGATTAAATTACTTAAAAATATTAATTTAAAACTTTATCCAAATTCCTATACAAAAAGGATGTAAGAATGAAATTTTATAGGCATGTGGCATTGTTAAACTAGAGAAGTAAGGTAATCAAATGACCTCCTTAGAGCTAGCTAAAGCTTCATATTCTCGGGATGTCTAGACTATATACCTATTTTCATTCAAATATATGTAAATTCATATACATAAACATAGGAAGTAAAAATCATATGGCTAGTTAATTCAACCACTTAGCCAATTATGAATGCATGCAATTTTAATGTAAAATGGGATTTTCATTTACTAATCACATATACATATACATGTACAAAGATATAAGAATGTATGTGTCATTATTAAACTAAGGAAGTGAGGTAATCAAATGACCTCCTTGGGGCTAACTAAAGCCTCGTGTTCTCGAGATGTCTAGAGTACAAACCCATTACCATTCAATCTTATATGAATCTACACATTAATAGAGGAAAGAGAACTCAATATTCATACACTTAAGCTATAAGCACATGCATTTCTTATGTATTTATAAGCGGCATCACATATTATTATTCATTTATAAGCTTTTGCAAAATACTTTTGGATTTAATAGTTATAATAGCCATGCATATATTAAATTAAATCAACACATGCAAGCTTTAGTGTTACATAAAGGAAATCAATTTTATTTTACTTCATTTTGAAAAGATGGATGCATGAATTCAAATGACATACCAAATTTAACATGATTGCAAAGAGGACAATCAAATATTAGCATGAGATTCATTCAACCAAACTAGTTCTTAAGGAAAATCAAATCATATAAGATTATTTAAATCAAACCAAAGCTTCAAATTTAATTTTGGATTTGATTTGATTTAAAGTTGAGAAGAGAAATCATTAACTTATTATTTTAAACTATTTTTAGATTTAATTTAAAATGTAATTAAGTTGATTTTGTGGGTTAATTTAAGAAATGTAATTAAATCAAATATTAGCATGTTAATTAAGTTGATTTTAGGTTTTATTTTTAGTTTAGTTTAGTTTTTTTATTTTGTTTTATTTAGTTTGATTAGTTTAGGTTTAGTTTATTAGGTTTAGGTTTAGATTTTATTTTTTAGTTTAGTTTTAATTAGGTTTTATTTATTTATTTAGGTTTAGGTTTTTTTAGTTTTAGGTTTTATTTTATTTTATTTTTATTTTATTTAGGTTTAAGTTTTATTTATTTTATTTTTAGGTTTTATTTAGTTTAGGTTTAGGTTTTAGGTTTTAGGTTTAGGGTTTGGGTTTAAGGTTTAGGGTATAGGTTAGTTTAGGGTTTAGGGTTTAGAGGGTGTTAGGTTTGGGGTTAGGGTAGAGAGTTTAGGGTTTAGGATTTAGGTTTAGGGTTTTAAAAAAAATTAAGAACCAATAGTTTAGGTTTAGTTTTTATTTATTTATTTAATTTTGATTATTTATTTTTTTATTTTATAAGGTTTTATTTTATTTTTTTAGTTTATTTATTTTATTTATTTTCAAAGTTTAGGTTTATTTATGTTTATTTTTTAGTTTAGTTTTATTTTTATTTTATTTTTTATGTTTATGTTTTATTTTTTCTTTTTAGGTTTAGGTTTAGGTTTAGGTTTGGGGTTTAGGGTTTAGGTTTAGGGTTAGTTTTAGGGTTTAGGGCTTAGGTTAGGGTTTTTTTATTTTTTTTATTTTAAAAAATTAAGTATACTTAGTTTTAGTTTATTTTTATTTATTTTATTTATTTTTCTTTTTTAATTTTAATTTAGTTTAATTTATTTATTTATTTATTTATTTTATTTTTTATTTTTATTTTAGTTATTTTTAGTTTTAGGTTTAGGTTGATTTTTTTTATTTATTTTATTTTATTTTTTTTTAGGTTTATTTTTTTAGGATTAGTTTAAAGTTTTTATTTTATTTTTTTTAGGTTTTAGGTTTCTTAGGTTTCATTTTAGGTTTGACCTTTAGGTTTTATTTTGTAGGTTAGGGTTAGCAACACGTAACTTTAGGTTTAGGTTTAGGTTTTATTTTTTAATTTAGTTTATTTTAGTTTATGTTTAGGTTTATTATATGTTGTTTATTTTATTTTTATTTTAGGTTTAGTGTTTTTTTAGTTTATTGTTTTGTTTTTATTTTCTAACTTTTTAGGTTTTATTTTTAGGTATATTTTTTAGGTTTAGGTTTTTACTTAGTTTTTAATTTATTTTATTTTAGGTTTATTTTATTTTCATTTTATCTTTAGTTTTTATTTTATTTAGGTTTTTAATCTTAGGATTATTTTTGTAGTTTAGTTTAGGTTTTTATTTATTTTATTTTACTTTATTTTTATTTTTTTATTTTATTTTATTTTTAGGTTTTGGTTTAGGTTTTAGTTTAGGTTTTTAGTTTATTTTAATTTCATATTTTATTTAGGTTTAAGTTTATTTATTTATTTTATTTTTAGATTTTATTTAGTTTAGTTTTATGTTTTTAGGTTTTTAGGTTTTTAGGGTTTAGGGTTTAGGGTTTAGGGTTTGGAGTTTATGGTCTAAGGTTGTAGATTTTATGGTTTAGGGTTTTGGGTTTTGGGTTTAGGGTTTAGGGTTTTATGGTTTAGGGTTTAGGGTTTACTGTTTAGGCTTTATAGTTTAGGTTTAGCTTAAGGTTTATAGTTAGATTAGGGTTTAGGGTTTAGGCTTTAGTGTTTAGGGTTTTTAGGGTTTAGGGGTTAGGGTTTATGGTTAACTAGGGTTTAAGGTTTAAGGTTTTAGGGTTTAGGGCTTAGGGTTTAGGGTTAGGGTTAGGGTTAGGGATTAGGGGTTTAGGGTTTAGGGCTTAAGGTTTAAGGTTTAACTTACTTAGGGTTTTAGGTGTTTGAGGTTTAGGTTTAAGGTTGTAGATGGTTGAGTTTAGGGTTTAGATTTTTTTTTTAAAATTTAGTAAACCATTAGTTTTATTTTTATTTTATAGTTTATTTTTTAATTCAATTTATTTTATTTTATTTTGTTTTATTTATTTATTTTACTTTATATTTATTATTTAATTTATTTTTTATCTTTAGGTTTCGGTTTATGTTTATTTCTAAGTTTATTTTATTTTCATTTTATATTTTAGGTTTAGGTTTTATTTTTCATTTATATGTTTTTCTTTTATTTAGGTTTAGGTTTTTAGGTTTTTAAGGTTTAGGTTTAGGTTTTAGGGTTTATTTTATGGTTTTAGGGTTTAGGTTTAGCTTTTAGGTTTAGGGTTTAGGTTTAGGGTTTTATGGTTTAGGTAGGGTTAGTTGAGGTTTAGGGTTTTAGAATAGTTTATGATTTAGGATTTAGGGTTTAGGGTTTAGGTTTTAGGGTTTGGGGTTTAGAGTTTAGGGTTTCAGGTTGGAGGTTTTAGGGTTTAGGTTTTAGGGTTTTGGGTTTAGGATTAAGGGTTTTGGGTTTAGGGTTTAGGGTTTTCAGGTATAGGGTTTAGGTTTAGGGTTTAGGGTTTAGGGTTTAAGGTTGTTGTAGGTTTAAGGTTTAGGGTTTAGGGATTAGTGTCAGGGTTTTTTAATTTTTTAATTTTTTAAATTTTTTAAAAGTTAGAAAATTAGTAGGTTCGGGTTTATTAAGTTTATTTATTTTATTTTTACTTATTTTATTTTATTTTATTTTCAACTTTAGTTTATTTTTATTTTTATTAAGTTTAGTTTATTTATTTTAGGTTTATTTATTTTAGTTTTGGATTTTTATTTTAGTTTTTATTTTTTATGTTTAAGTTTAAGCTTAAATTTATTTTTAGTTTTGTATTATTTTTATTTTATTTTTGAAGCTTAACTTTTATTTTTTTTTAAGGTTTAGGTTAAGGTTTTTATTATATTTTTTAGGTTTAGGTTTTAGGTTTTTATTTTAGGTTTATTTTTAAGTTTTATTTTTTTAGTTTAGGTTTAGGTGTATTTTTAGTTTTTTTTTTAGTTTAGGTTTAGGTTTAGGTTTAGTTTATTTTAGGCTTAGGTTTAGGTTTTATTTATTTTAGTTTAGTTTATTTTAGTTTAGGTTTAGTTTTTTATTAAAATTTTAGGGTTAGGTTTTAGTTAAGGGTTTAGTTTTTTTTATTTATTTATTTTTAGGTTTATTTTTTTTAGGTTTAGGTTTTTTATTTAGTTTTATTTTATTTCCTTTTTATTTTAGGTTTAGTTTTTATTTAATTTAGGTTTTATTTTTTTTAGTTTTGTGTAGGTTTTTATTTATTTTATTTTAGTTTAGTTTTTTTCTTTTTTGTTTAGGTTTAGGTTTCAGTTTTAGTTTATGTTTTTAATTTATTTTATTTTATTATTTTATTTTCATTTAAGTTTATTTATTTATTTATTTTTTTAGGTTTTATTTAGTTTAGGTTTAAGTTTTTAGCTTTTTAGGGTTTTGGATTTTGGGTTTTGGGTTTTGGGTGTTGGGTTTAGGGTTTATGGTTTAGGTTTTCGAGTTTATGGTTTAGGATTTAGGGTTTTAGGGTTTAGGGTTTAGTGTTTAGGGTTTTTAGGGTTTAGGGTTGAGGTTTTAGGTTTAAGGTTCAAGTTTTAGTTTAGGGTTTAGGATTTCTAGTTTTTTGCTTTATATAATAGAGAATAAATTTAGATTCAATATTTCTTCTTTTCAATTTCATCAACCAAGTAACACACCAATTTTTCTAAGACATAAGTGATGACATAGATCAAAAATGAGCACGCATAGAGGAAATCAAAAAACTTAGATAACTAAAACTATCTCTACTATAAAGACACAGTTCCATAAGCTGCAGTCGGATTGGTGTTCTTGATTTCTCCACCCATCGAACCCCCCTCAGTAGTGGGATCCACCCATATCCCCTATTTCTTCCTCGCCACCACCAGATGTATCCTTTGTGCTTGTCTCACCTAACCACTCAGACCATCACCTCCATATCCACCAGCACCTCTAGATCCCCCACCACCACTATGACAACCGCCACCTCTATCTTCGCCTCCACCAGTAGATCTAGACTGAGCCAAGTTGGCGGTGATGTTCTTACTATCTGGTTTATGTTTGTTAGGTTTTATGGTTTAGGTTTATTTTTTAATATATTTAGTTACTTTAGCTTTAGGTTTACGGTTTGGGGTTGATGGCTAGAGTTTAGGGTTTGGGGTTTATGGTTTATGGTTTAGGGTTTTAGAGTTTATTCTTTTACGATTTAGGGTTTATGGTTTAGGGTTTAGGATTTTTTAGGGTTTAGGCTTAGGGTTTAGGGATTTAGGTTTTATTTTAAAAAAAATTAAATAAATCAATAGGTTTAGGTTTATTTAGTATATTTAGTTTATTTTTTATTTATTTTAGTTTACATTATTTTTTTTATTTAGGTTTATTTTTTATTTTTATTTAGTTTAGTTTATTTATTTTATGTTTTTTTATTTTAGCTTAGGTTTTTTATTTTAATTTATTTTAAGGTTTAAGTTTATGCTTAGGTTTATTTTTTAATTGAATTTTATTTTTATTTTATTTTTTACGGTTAGGTTTTTTTTTTTATAGGTAGGTTTAGATTTAGTTTTTTATTTTATTTTATATTTTTGGTTTAGATTTTAAGATTTTATTTTAGGTTTATTTTGAGGTTTTATTTTTTAGTTTAGGTTTATGTTTATTTTTAATTTATTTTATTTTATTTAGTTTAGGTTTAGGTTTAGTTTATTTTAGGTTTAGGTTTAGGTTTTATGTATTTTAGTTTTGTTTATTTTAGTTTAGGTTTGGATTTATTTTATTTTTATTTTAGGTTTAGGTTAATTTTTTTAGTTTAGGGTTCAGGTTTTATGTTTTATTTATTTTAGGTTTTATTTTTAGTTTTATTTTTTAGGTTTAGGTTTTTATTTAGTTTTTATTTTATTTTATTTTTATTTTATGTTCAGTTTTTATTATATTTTGGTTTTTTATTCTTAGGTTTATTTTATTTTTTTGTTTAGTTTAGGTTTTTATTTATTTTAATTTAGTTTATTTATTTATTTTTTTTATTTATTTTTTAGCTTTAGGTTTAAGTTTTTATTATATTTTATTATTTTTTCTTTAAGTTTAGGTTTATGTATTTATTTTATTTTTAGTTTTTATTTAGTTAAGGTTTAGGTTTTTAGGATTTAGTGTTTAGGGTTCTGGGTTTAGGGTTTAGGGTTTAAGATTTAGCATTTTAGGGTTTTGGGTTTTAGGGTTTAGGGTTAGGGTTTAGGGTTTTGGGTTTAGGGTTTAGTGTTTAGGCTTTACGATTTAGGGTTTTTAGGGTTTAGGGTTTAAGGTTAGCTTAGGGTTTAGGGTTGGTTTATGATTTAAGGTGTAGGCTTTAGGGTTTTTTATGGTTTGGGGTTAGTTTATGGTTTAGAGTTTAGGATTTAGGATTTAAGGTTAGTTTAGGGTTTAGGGTTTAGGGTTTTGGTTTTGGGAAATTAGAAAAATTTTATTCTTACAAAGAAAGTACAAAGTCCTTAGAGAGGACAAATCTCTAAGCAAATGCTCAAAAGCTACAAAAGTCCTAAGGAGATAAGCCCCAGCTAATACAATAGATAATGAAAGTATGCTAATAAAAAAAAATAGATCCACCAAAATAATCTTGAAATCAGCGAAACTTCCCTGCTCCTTTTAAAACTACCACAATCAAGGAGAAAAGTTTCCAAACTATGCGATTTACAACAAGCTTGTAAAGGGATGATATAAATAATGAAATAGTTAATTAAGCATAAAATACAAGAGCATAAGAAGTAAAAGATGAAGAAAAGGCTCGGAAAATTATAATCATCTTAAGGAGCGCACCATATGTAAGCATCCAAACTTCAAGTGAAGGGTTACAATTTCATATAGCACTACCAGCTAAAAGAAAGAGTGGGAACCATCAATGCCATCATTGCCAGCATACCACTTTTAGCACCTTATCTAATAATGCTCACTATACAAACTTGCATAAAACATCAAATAGTAAATATAACCACAAAACACCTAGCAGTTAGATATATTAAACTCAACAAAGAAGATAAGGAGGTAACCCACTAGGAAAGCATTAGATTAGAGGGACCACCACCAAAGCCACCACCAAGAATTGCTAACATAGTTGCTAGGAGTAAGCCTCACAATATAGGAAAAAGGACTAAATAGAGACCAAATAAAGGAAAAAAGGAAGACCATAGTTGATAAGGTCATTCATTAAACGAACATGCAAAAAACTAGAAATAATAATATCGAACATAAGATTAACATCAAGAATGTTAGGAAGTAAGAAACCATCAAAATAGAAAAGAAGTTCAAATAGTCGAAATGAAAATCTAGTAGGTAGAAACTAGAAAGAAGAATGGGAAAGTAAGTAGCCAATTCAAACATAGACTCAAATAGATCAGAAAATTATAATAAAGTAAATACTATTTTGACCAAACCGCTAGGAGCACCCAATCCAAGCGGACAAGGCGGTTCACCCTGAGCCACCAAGGCGCCAGATTCAAATCAATAGACTTAGAACCACAAGATGAAAGATAAAAAGAGTCATTCAGTCACAAACATTAAAAAAATCCCAAGGGAAAGTCATAGATAGCAGCCACCAATCCAAATCAAAGGTCATGAGAATCTAGTAGATATAGATAGATCATAAACAAATAATAATCGAGGATAGTCAACAAGAACCCTAATAGATTCATCATCAGCCAAGTCCAAAAAACATCCAACCAAAAGTTTGTAGCCTTCCAGTTCAGAACAAAAAGAAAAAAATAGAACCTCAGTATCATAGGAGGCACACCCAATATTCCTAAGATATAATAATCCAGAAGCATCCAACATTACACTCATCTAGAACGACTAAAGAAAGGATATATAGCGAAAATAGTTCTCAAGCTACAACCAAAATAAAGAGCCTTAAGGTCACTCCTCTTAGAGGAAAAAAAGAAAGGACAACAGAAAATATTTTGATCAACAAACAATAAGGTGGGGTCAATAGTATAGGTTTTAAGGTTTAGGTTTAGTCTTTAGGATTTAGGTTAGTGTTAAGGTTAGGTTTAGGGTTTAGGTTTAAATTTAGGTTTAGGGTTAGTTTAGGGTTATGATTAGGTTTAGGTTTGATTTAGAGTTTAGGTTAAGTTTAGGTTTAGTTTAGGGTTAAGTTTAGTATTTACTTTAGGTTTAAGGTTTAAGGTTAGGGTTTAGTAGTTATAGTTTAGTTAGATTTTAAGTTTAGGTGGATTTATAGTTTAGGTTAAGTTTTAGGTTTAGTTTGGTTAGGGTTAGAGTTTTAGGTTTAGGATTTTAGTTTAGGATTTAGGGTTTAAGGTTTGATTTAGATAGGTTAGGTTGTTTAGTTTTAGATTGAGTTTATAGGTTAAGGTTTAGTTTAGGGTTTAGATTAGGTTTATAGGGTTAGGGTTAGTTTAGGGTTTAAGTTTTAAAGTTTAGATTATGATTTAGGGTTTTTAGGGTTTAGGGTTTATTTTAGTTTAGGGTTAGGTGTAGTTTAGGTTTTAGGTTTAGGGTTTAGGGGGGTTTTGGATTTTAGGGTTTAGTGTTTAGGGATTATGGTTTAGGGTTTTAAAATTTAAGTATGATGGTTTATGTTTATTTAGTTTATTTAGTTATTTTATTTATTTTAGTATATTATATTTTTTTATTTTTATTTAGGTTTATTTTTTATTTTTATTTAGTTTAGTTTATTTATTTAAGTTTATTTATTTTGGTTACAATTTTTTATTTTAGTTTAGGTTTAGGTTTATGTGTACTTTTCAATTTAGTTTTATTTTTTTTATTTTTTTAGGTTTAAGTTTTATTTTTTATTTTTAGGTTTAGGTTTAGGTTTCTATTTTATTTTTTTAGGTTTAGGTTTTAGATTTTTATTTTAGATTTATTTTCTGGTTTTATTTTTAGTTTAGGTTTAGGTTTTTTTTAGTTTATATTTTTAATTTAGTTTAGGTTTAGTTTATTTTAGGTTTAGGTTTATGTTTTATTTATTTTAGTTTAGTTCATTTTAGTTTAGCTTTAGGTTTAAGTTTATTTTATTTATTTTAAGTTTAGTTTTTTTTATATAGTTTAGGGTCTAGGTTTTTATTTTATTTAAGTTTAAGTTTTATTTATTTATTTTATTTTTAGGTTTTATTTAGTTTAGGTTTAGGTTTTTTGGTTTTTGGGGTTCAGGGTTTAGGGTATATGGTTAGTTTAGGGTTTAAGATTGTAAGTTTATCTTAGTTTTAGGGTTTAGAGTTTAGGGTTTAAGATTTAGGGTTTAGAGTTTAGAGTTTAGGTTTTTCTATGAAAAAAATTAAGTAAACCATTATGTTTAGGTTTTTTAGTTTATTTAGTTCATTTATATTTAATTTATTATTTATATTTAGGATTTTTGTTTAGATTTAGTTTGGTTTATTTATTTTAGGTTTATTTATTTTAGTTTAGGTTTTTTATTTTAGTTTATTTTTTAGGTTTAGGTTTTCGTTTATGTTTATTTTTTAGTTTAGTTTTATTTTATTTTATTTAGAGGTTTACTTTTTATTTTTTTTATTTTTAGGTTTAGGTTTAGGGTTTAGGGTTTAGGTTTAAGGTTAGTTTTGGGGTTTATGCATAGGGTTAGGGTTTTTTTATTTGTTTTTATTTTTTATTTTTTATTTTTATTTTTTTAAATTAATTATACTCGTAGGATTAGGTTTATTTAGTTTGTTTTTAATTTATTTTAGTTTATTTTATTTTTTATTTTTATTTAGTTTAGTTTAGTTATTTTAGGCTTATTAATTTTAGTTTAGGTTTTTTATTTTAGTTTATTTTTTATGTTCAGGTTTAGGTTTAGGTTTATTTTTATGTTTAGTTTTATTTTTATTTTATTTTTTTAGGTTTAGGTTTACTTTTATATTTGTAGGAGTAGGTTTAGGTTTTTATTTTATTTTTCTAGGTTTAGGTTTTAGATTTTTATTTTAGGTTTAATTTTAGGTTATAATTTTTAGTTTAGGTTAGGTTTATTTTTTGTTTATTTTATTATATTTCGTTTAGATTTAGGTTTTGGTTTATGTTTAGGTTTTATTTATTTAAATTAGTTTATTTTAGTTTAGGTTTATGTTAATTTTATTTTGATTAATTTTTTTTGTAGGTTTAGGTTTTTTGTAGTTTATGGATTAGGCTTTATTTTTGATTTTTTAGGTTTTATTTTTAAGAATATTTTTAGCTTTAGGTTTTTATTTAGTTTTGATTTTATTTTAGGTTTTATTTTTAATTTTATTTAGGGTTAGTTTAGGTTTTAGTGTTTAAAGTTTAGGGTTTAGGCTTTAGGTTTAAGGTTTTTAGGGTTTAGGGTTTAAGGTTAGTTTAGGGCTTAGGATTTAGGGTTTGGGTTTGGGTTTGGGGTTTATGATTTAAGGTTGTAGGTTTTAGGGTTTAGGACTTTGGGTTTAGGGTTTTAGGGTTTAGGGTTTAGGGTTTAGGGTTTAGGGTTTAGGGTTTAGGGTTATAGGTTTAGGGGGGTTTAGGGTTAGGGTTTTTTTTATTTTTTAAAAAGAAAGTAAACTGGTATGTTTAGGTTTATTTGGTTTATTTTTTTTATTTTTTTTATTTTAGTTTAATTTTTTTATTTTAGTTTATTTTTTAGGGTTAAGTTTAGGATTAGGTTTATTTTTTAATTTAGTATTATTTTATTTTATTTTTTAGGTTTAAGTTTATTATTTATTTTTAGTTTAGGTATAGGTTTTATTTTATTTTATTGTTTAGGTTTAGGTTTTATTTTAGGTTTATTTTTAGGTTTTTTTTTTTAAGGTTTAGGTTTATTTTAGTTTATTTTATTTTATTTTTTATTTAGGTTTAGGTATAGGTTTAGATTTTGGTTTTATTTATTTCAGTTTAGTTTATTTTAGTTTAGGTTTAGTTTTATTTAATTTTTTTTAGGGTTAGGTTTTTTTTAGTTAAGGGTTTAGGTTTTATTTCATATTAATTTTAGGTTTAGGTTTTTATTTAGTTTTTATTTTATTTTAATTTTATTTTAGGTTTAATTGTTATTATATTTAGGTTTTTGATTCTTTTTAGTTTAGTTTAGGTTTTTATTTATTTTATTTTAGTTTAGTTTTTTTATTCTTTTTGGGTTTAAGTTTAGGTTTTAGTTTATGTTTTTATTTTATTTTATTTTGTTATGTTATTTTCATTTAGGTTTTATTTATTTATTTTATTTTAGTTTTATTTAGTTTAGGTTTAGGTTTTTAGCTTTTTAGGGTTTAGGGTTTAGGGTTTAGGGTTTAGGGTTTTGGGTGTGGGGTTTGGGGTTTAGGGTTTAGGGTTTAGGGTTTAGGTTTTAGGTTTTAGGATTTAGGGTTTTAGGGTTTAGGGTTTAGGATTTTTAGGGTTTAGGGTTTAGAGTTTAGGGTTGAGGTTTTAGGTTTATGTTCAAGTTTTAGTTTAAGGTTTAGGATTTTTAGTTTATTTTTAACAGAGAACAAATTCAGATTCAACATTTCTTCTTTTTGATTTCATCAACCAAGTAACACACAAAGTTTTCTAAGACACAAGTGACGACATAGATCAAAAACGAATAATCAAAAATCCTAAATACTAGAATTATCTATTGTAAAGACATAGTTCATAGCGTGGTCAGAGGTTCTTGAGTTCTCCATTTAGAACCACCCGGGCCTCTCAAATAGCGGGATCCATCATCATATCCATATTTCTCCCTCGCTACCATAATAACCTCTTTGCTCCTCACCTCCATAACAACCACTTTTAACCACCACCTCCATATCCACACCTCAGATCCCCACCACCACTATGAAAACCACCACCTCCCCGCCTCCATAGATAGGCACGGTTGATGGTGTTGTCCCTGCCATTAAGGTTCTTCCCATTCTTAGGGTTTAGGATTAGGTTTAGGTTTATTACGTTTTAGGGTTTAGGTTTATTTTTAAAATTTATTTAGTTACTTTATGTTTAGGTTTAGGGTTTGGGGTTTATGGTTAGGGTTTATGGTTTACAATTTATGATTTGGGTTTTAAGGTTTATCCTTTTAGTGTTTAGGGTTTAAGGTTTAGGGTTTAGGTTTTAATGTTTTTTTTTTAAATTAAATAAATCGATAGGTTTTATTTTTAGTATATTTGTTTTTTTATTTATTTTTATTTTTATTTAAGTTTATTTTTTATTTTTATTTAATTTAGTTTATTTATTTTAGGTTTATTTATTTCAATTTTGGTTTTTTATTTTAGTTTATTTTTTATGTTCATGTTTAGGTTTAGGTTTATTTTTTAATTGAGTATTATTTTTTTTATTTTTTAAGATTAGGTTTTACTTTTTATTTTTAGGTTTAAGTTTAGGTTTTTATTTTATCTTTCTAGGTTTAGGTTTTAAGTTTCTATTTTAGGTTTATTTTGAGGTATTATTTTTTGGTTTAGGATTAGGTTCATTTTTAGTTTATTTTATTACATTTAGTTTAAGTTTTGGTTTAGGTTTAGTTTTTTTAGGTTTAGGTTTTATTTATTTTAGGTTAGTTTATTTTAGTTTAGGTTTATATTTATTTCATTTTTATTTTTGGTTTAAGTTTTTTTAGTTTAGGGTTTAGGTTTTATGCTTAATTTTTTTTAGGTTTTTTTTGGTTTTATTTTTTAGGTTTAGGTTTTTATTTAGGTTTTATTTTATTTTATTTTATTTTATTTTATTTTAGTTTTATTTTATTTTTTATTCTTAAGTTTATTTTATTTATTTTAGTTTAGGTTTTATTTATTTTATTTTAGTTTATTATTTATTTATTTTTTATTTTTTAGGTTGATGTTAGGTTTAAATTTAAGTTTTATTTTATTTATTTTATTTTTTTTTTAGGTTAAGGTTTTTATTTTATTTTAGGTTTTATTTTTTTGTTTAGTTTAGGGTTTAGGGTCAGATTTAGGTTTAGGGTTTAGGGTTTAGGATTTAGGATTTTAGGGTTTAGGTTTTGGGTTTAGGATTAGGGTTAGTTTTAAGTTTAGGGTTTAGTGTTTAGTCTTTAGGTTTAGGGTTTTAGGGTTTAGGGTTTTAGATAGAGTTTAGGGTTAGTTGGTTTAGGTTTGAGTTAGTTTAAAGTTTATAGTTTAGTTAGGTTAGGTAATTAATTAGGTTTAGAGTTTAGGGATTAGGTTTAGGTTTAGGTTTAGGTGTTTAGGATTAGTTAGTTTAAGGTTTATGGTTTAGGTTTAGGTTAGTTTAAGAGTTTAGGTTTTTAGGTTTAGTTTTAGTAGTTTAGGTTTTAGGGTTTAGTTTAGGTTTAGGGTTTAGGTTTATGGTTTAGGGTTTAGTGTTATAGGTTTATGGTTTTAAGTTTAGGTTTAGTTTTTAGGGTTTTAGGTTAGGGTTTAGGTTTGGTGAGCCTTGAAGATTGGGATTTATAAAAGTAAAACATACTTCTAAACAAAAATCTACTAGGTAGAAATAGAGAACCAGAAAGATTGGGATTAGAACAAGTTATTACATGGTTGAAATTAAATTATTGTTAAAAAAATACTTATCTTTATCCTACAAAGATCAATTGTTTAGAGTTTTACTTGCAAAAGCAAAAAAACCAAAATTATAAATTAGTACATGGACAAATTTGAAGTATTTTTATTGTCTTCTAAAGTTAGGGAATTATTATGCTAATATTGTTTAGGTTTAGATCGACTTGAGCCCTAAACTTAGAAGAGACACTACATAAAATTTATTTGCATGTGGCTTTTTAACAAACTTTAGATTTCAAATAACATCAAAAATTCTTGCACCTAAAAGAATGTCATCAAATGTAGGAATTATTCATTCCACCAATAAATCAAATTCAAATGAATACATCTAAATGAAGTAACACTACTACCAATAAAAGAAAAATAGAAAAGATGATAGATACTATGTTGGGATCCAAAATCTCTCTTAAATCATATTTTAAATGTCAGCAAAAAATTTGCGAGTGTCCTAAATCTCTCACAACATTATGCCACCTATTTTTAAGAATTTACTTTGGAGTTTTACTTGAGTTTTCTTGCTTTTATGTTGAAGCGAATTATTTGTTACATTATATTACTACGTTGAGTCTCAAAGTAGGAGATCTATAGTTTTGGAAATCCTTGTGCAAAGATATTGAGTTCGAATTATTCTAGTTGCACACTACTTATCAAGAAATTTCATCAGATACAATCACTATTGTAAAAATATCATTTAGCAATACTTTGCATCAAGTCTCCCTAATTCACCAACATCTTGAGCACAGTCACAAAGCATTGAAATCCTACCAAAGAGAGCTTTTTAAAGCACAGATTTAGCTCTTCAACATATCTGTTAAATTAAAAGAGATGCAGTTGAGAAGACAATATCAATTAGAAAGGAGTTCTATTATTATATAGGTTATCTCAGCTATAGAAGAGGATTGCTCATAGATCGTCACTTAGGTGACTAAACTTAAGTAGATTCTTTCTTCATTTGTCCACGAACAGGAAACTACCCTTTAGCATCTCTATAAAACTTGAGAGAGGCGGTCTACTATGGCATATAAAGGTCATACAATTTTAATCTCTATTAGAGAAAATGAGGATAATCATTTGTAGCTTAAATCTCTATTATTTTGTTTAAATTTAGGTTTTTATATTTTTAGGGTTTAGGGTTCAGGTTTAATGTTTAGGGTTTAGTGTTTGGGGTTTAGGGTTTAGGGTTGTAAGTTTTATGATTTAGGGTTTAGGATTTAGGGTTTTAGGGTTTAGGGTTTTAGGGTTTAAGGTTTAGGGTTAAGATTTAGGGTTTATGGTTTAGGGTTTAGGAATAGCTTAGGGTTTAGGGTAAGTTTATAGTTTAGGGTTTAGAATTTTTTAAGTTTATGTGAATTATTTGTTACATTATGTTGCCGCGTTGAGTCTTAACGTAAGAGAGCTAAAGTTTTGGAAATCCCTGTGTAGAGATATTGTGTTTGAATTATTCTAGTTATGCACTACTTATCAAGAGATTTTGTTACATTACGTTTGATTTATTTTAGGTTTAGGTTTAGGTTTTATTTATTTTAGTTTAGTTTATTTAAGTTTAAGTTTAGTTTTATTTTATTTTTATTTTAGGTTTACATTTTTTTTTAGTTTGGGGTTTGGGTATTATTTTTTAATTATTTTTAGGTTTATTTTTTAGGTTTAGGTTTTTATTTAGTTTTTATTTTATTTTATTTTAGGTTTATTTTATCTTTATTTTAGGCTTAGTTTTTATTCTATTTAGGATTTTTTTAGTTTAGTTAAGGTTTTTATTTATTTTATTTTAGTTTAATTTTTATTTTTTTTATTTTTTTTATATTTAGGTTTTAATTTATGTTTTTATTTTATTTTATTTTTATATTTTATTTTTGTTTAGGTTTTTTTATTTATTTTATTTTTAGTTTTTATTTAGTTTAGGTTTAGGTTTTTAGCTTTTTAGGGTTTAGGGATTATGGCTTTGGGTTAATTTAGGTTTTAGGGTTTAAGGTCTAGGGTTTAAGGTTTAGTGTTTAGGATTTGGGGTTTGGGGTTTAGGGTTTAGGGTTTAGGGTTTATGGTTGAGGGTTTAGGATTTAGGTTTTAGGGTTTAGGGATTGGGTTTTAGGCTTTTAGGGTTTAGGTTTTAGTGTTTAGGGCATAGGGTTTAGGGTTTTTAGGGTTTAGGGTGACACTTTAGGGATTAGGTTTTAGGTTTAGGGTTGAGGTTTTAGCTTAGGGTTTAGGGTTTTTATTTTTTTAAAAGAGAATAAATTCAAATTCAACATTTCTTCTTTTCGATTTCATCAACCAAGTAACACACCAAGTTTTCCATGACACAAGCGATGACATAAATAAAAATTGAGCATGCATAGGGAAAATCAAAAACTTTAGATAACTAGAAACATCTCTACTATAAAGACATAGTTCCATAAGCAGCAAATCGGATCGGTCATTCTTTAGGGTTCGGTTTAGTTTATTTTAGGTTTTATTTATTTTAGTTTAGTTTATTTTGGTTTAGGTTTAAGTTTATATTATTTTCTTTATATTATTTTTATTTTAAGTTTAGGTTTCTTTTTTTTGTTTAGGGTTTAGGTTTTGTTTTTTATTTATTTTTAGATTTTATTTTAATATTTATCTTTTAGGTTTAGGTTTTTATTTAGTTTTATTTGGTTTTATTTTTTTTATGTTTTGGTTTTTTATTTTTAGGTTTATTTTATTTTTTAGTTTAGTTTAGGTATTTATTTATTTTATTTTAATTTAGTTTTCATTTTTTATTTTATTATATTTTTAGGTTTACGTTTAGGTTTATGTTTAGGGTTAGGTTTAGGTTTAGGTTTTAGTTTAGGTTTTTATTTTATTTCATTTTATTTAGGTTTATTATTTTTTTATATATTTTAATTTTAGGTTTTTCTTAGTTTAGGTTTATGTTTTTAAGTATTAGGGTTTAGGGTTTAGGGTTTAGGGTTTAGGATTTATGGTTTGGGGTTTAAAGCTTAGGGTTTAAAGATGTCAGTTTTAGGGTTTAGGGTTTAGGGTTTGGGGTTTAGGGTTTAGATTTTAGGGTTTTAGGGTTTAGCGATTAGGGTTTAGGGTTATAGGCTTTAGGGTTTAGGCTTTTGGGTTTAGGGTTGTACATTTAGGTTGTAGGTTTAGGATTTGTTTTAGGATTTAGGATTTTGTGTTTAGGGTTACGATTTTTTTTCTTTTTTTATTTAAGGTTAATGGTTTAGGGTTTAAGGTTTGCGGTTAGTTTAGTGTTTAGGGTTGTAGGTTTAGGGTTTTGGTTTAGGGTTAGTTTTAGATTTTAGGGTTTAAGGTTTAGGGTTTAGGGTTTATGGTTTAGGTATTTTTTTTAAATTAAGAAAACTTATAGGTTTAGCTTTATTTAGATTATTTTTTATTTATTTTAGTTTATTTTATTATTTTAATTTTTATTTAGGTTTATTTTTTATTTTTATTTAGTTTAGGTTATTTATTTTAGTTTTATTTATTTTAGTTTAGGTTCTTTAATTTAGTTCATTTTTTAGGTTTAGGTTTTGGTTTAGGTTTATATTTATTTTTTTAGTTTAGTTTTATTTTTATTTTATTTTTAGGTTTAGGTTTTATTTTTTTATTTTTAGGTTTAAGTTTTATTTTTTATTTTTAGGTTTAGGTTTAGGTTTTATTTTAGGCTTATTTTTAGGTTTTATTTTTTAGTTTAGGTTTTATTTTTATATTTAGTTATTTTATTTTATATAGTTTAGGGTTTTGGTTTAGTTTATTTTATGTTTAGGTTTTATTTATTTTAGTTTAATTTATTTTATTTTAGGGTTAAGTTTATTTTATTTTGTTTATTTAGGTTTAAGTATATTTTTTTAGTTTATAGTTTAGGTTTTATTTTATATTTTTTTTAGGTTTAGTTTTTATGATTATTTTTAATTTTTATTTTATTTATGATTTTTATTTTTAGGTTTCCTTTATTTTTTTAGTTTGGCTTAGGATTTTATTTATTTTAATTTAGTTTAGTTTTTATTTTTTATATTATTTTATTTTTAGGTTTAGGTTTAGGTTTTAGTTTAGGTTTTTATTTTATTTATTATTTTATTTTATTTAGGTTTAGGTTTTTTTATTTATTTTTAGTTTAGATTTAGGTTTAGGTTTAGGGTTTAGGTTTAGGGTTTAGGTTTAGGGTTTAGGGTTTAGGGTTTAGGTTTAGGTTTAGGTTTAGGTTTAGTTTTAGGGTTTAGGTATAGGTTTAGGGTTTAGGGTTTTTTAGTTTAGGTTTGGTTAGTTTTTGGTTTAGGGTTAGTTTTTATTTTTAATTATTTTTATTTTATTTTATTATTTTATTATTTTATTTTAGATTTTATTTTATTTATTTATTATTTATTTTTTTATTTTATTTTATTTATTTAGGTTTATTTAGGTTTATTTTATTTTATTTTATATTTTTTTATTTTATTTTTTATTTTATTTTTATTTATTTAGGTTTATTTTAGGTTTAGGTTTTATTTTATTTTTTAATTTATTTATTTTATTTTTTTATTTTATTTAGGTTTGTTTAGATTTATTTTATTTTATTTTATTTTATTTTTTTTTATTATTTAGGTTTATTTTTATTTTATTTATTTTATTTTTATTTTATTTTTTTAGTTGGGTTTAATTTTTTATTTTTTAGGTTTAGGTTTAGGTTTTATTTATTTTTTAATTTTTTAGGTTTAGGTTTATTTTTTATTATTTTTTTAGGTTTATTTTTATTTATTTTAGGTTTATTTTTATTTATTTTATTTATTTAGTTTAGGTTTAGGTTTATTTATTTTAGGTTTAGGTTTTATTTATTTATTTTATTTATTATTTTATATAGGTTTAGGTATTTTATTTTTTTATTTTAGGTTTAGGTTTTCAATTTATTTGTTTTTTTTAGGTTTTATTTTTGATTTTTTTTTGGTTATTTTTAGTTTAGGTTTAGGTTTATTTTTAGTTTATTTTATTTTATTTAGTTGGTTGAGGTTTAGTTTATTTTAGGTTTAGGTTTAGGTTTTATTTTAGTTTAGCTTATTTATTTGGTTTAGGCATATTTTATTTTGTTTATTTTAGGTTTTGGTTTTTTTTATTGTTTAGGTTTTTTATTTTTTATTTATTTTAGTTTATTTTTTTAGTTTTGGTTTTATTTAGGTTTATTTTATTTTATTTTAGGTTTAGGTTTTTTTTATTTTAGGTTTAGTTTATTTTATTTAGATTTTTTATTTTTTTAGGTTTAGTTTAGTTTTAATTTAGTTTAGGTTTTTATTTATTTTATTTTAGTTTATTTTATTTTTTATTTTATTTTATTTTTTTTATTTTAGGTTTAGTTTATTTATTTAGGTTTATTTTATTTAGGTTTTATTTTAGTTTTATTTATTTTAGGTTTAGGTTTTTTTATTTTATTTTAGGTTTTATTTAGTTTAGGTTTAGGTTTTAGTTTTTTTTAGGTTTTAGGGTTTATGGTTTTAGGTTTAGGTTTAGTTTAGTTTAGGGGTTTAGGGTTTAGGTTTAGGGTTTAGGTTTGTTAGGTTATGGTTTAGGTTTAGGGTTTAGGTTTTGGGTTTAGGGTTTATAGTTTAGGGTTTAGGGTTTTAATTTTTTTTTTTTAGGGTTTAGGGTTTAAGTTAGTTTAGGTTTAGGGTTTATGTTTAGGTTAGTTTAGGGTTTAGAATTTAGGGTTTAGGTTAGGGTTTAGTTGGTTTTTAGATTTTATTTAGGTTTAGGGTTTCTTAGGGTTTAGTGTTTAGGGTATAGGGTTTTTTAAAAATTAAGTAAAATGATAGGTTTAGGTTTACTTAGTTTATTTTATATTTTTATTTAGGTTTATTTTTTATTTAGCTTAGTTTACTTATTTTAAGTTTATTTATTTTAGTTTATTTTTTTTAGTTTAGTTTATGTTTTAGGTTTACGTATAGATTTATGTTTATTTTTTAGTTTAGTTCTTTTTTATTTTATTTTTTAGGTTTATGTTTTATGTTTTATTTTTAGGTTTAGGTTTAGGTTTTTATTTTATTTTTTTAGGATTAGGTTTTAAGTTTTTATCTTAGGTTTTATTTTTCAGTTTAGGTTTAGATTTATTTTTAGTTTGTTTTGTTTTATTTAGTTTAGGTTTACGTTTAGTTTATTTTAGGTTTAGGTTTAGGTTTTATTTATTTTAGTTTCATTTATTTAGTTTAGGTTAAGGTTTATTTTATTTTTATTTTAGGTTTAGGTTTTTTTTTAGTTTAGGATTTACGTTTTATTTTCTATTTATTTTTAGGTTTTATTGTTAGGTTTATTATTTAGGTTTAGGTTTTTATTTAGTTCATATTTTATTTTTTTCTAAGTTTATTTTATTTAGATTTTTTATTTTTGAGTTTACTTTTAGTTTTTATTTATTTTATTTTAGTTTAGTTTTAAATTTTTATTTATTTTATTTTAGTTAGTTTTTTATATTTATTTTATTTTATTTTTAGGCTTAGGTTTAGGTTTATGTTTAGTTTTAGATTTTAAATTAGGTTTTTATTTTATTTTATTTTTATTTTATTTATGTTTAAGTTTCTTTATTTATTTTATTTTTAGGTTTTGTTTAGTTTAGGTTTAGGTTTTTGGGTTTTTAGGGTTTATGGTTTAGGTTTAGGGTTTAGGGTTTAGGGTTTAGGTTTAAATTTAGGGTTTGGGGTTTAGTGTTTAGTTTTAGGGTTAGTTTATTTATTTTAGGTTTAGTTTTAGGTTTAGGTTTAGGGTTTAATTTAGTTTAGGTTTATTTAGGTTTAGTTAGATTTTAGGGTTTAGCTTAGTTTAGGTTTAGGTTTAAACTTTAGGTTTGGGGTTTAGGTTTAGTGTTTAGTTTAGGATTTAGGGTTTAGTTTAGATTTTAGGTTTAAGTTTAGGTTTAGGTTTGTTTATTATTTTAGTTTAGGTTTAGAGTTTTTTAGTTTAGTTTGCATTTAGTTTAGGTTTAGTTTTAGGTTTAGGTTTAGTTTAGTTTTTTTTTGTTTAGAGCTTAGGGTTTATGGTCTTTTATTTAAATTAAGTAAACCAATAAATTTAGGTTTATTTAATTTATTTTATATTTTTTATTAGGTTTATTTTTTTATTTACTTATGTTTATTTATTTTTTTTATTTGTTTAATTTAGTTTAGATTTTTTATTTTAGTTTATTTTTTAGGTTTAAGTTTTGGTTTATGTTTATTTTTTTATTTTGTATTATTTTTGTTTTTATTTTCTACTTTTAGGTTTTAATATAGGTTTTTATTTTATTTTTTTACATTTAAGTTTTAGGTTTTTATTTTAGGTTTTATTTTTTAGTTTAGGTTTAGCATTATTTTTAGTTAGTATTGTTTTGTTTAGTTTAATTTTAGGTTTAGGTTTAGTTTCTTTTAGGTTTAGGTTTAGGATTTATTTATTTAAGTTTAGTTTATTTTAGTTCAAGTTTAGGTTTATTTTATTTTTATTTTATTAGCTTTATTTTTCATTTATGGTTTAGGTTTTTTTTAATTTTTAGGTTTATTATTTAAGTTTAGATTATTATTTAGTTTATATATTTTTATAAGTTTATTTTATTTTTATTTTATGTTCGATTTTATTTTATTTAGGTTTTTTTCTTTTTAAGTTCATTTGATTTTTTAGTTTAGTTTAGCTTTTTATTTATTTTATTTTAGTTTAGATTTTATTTTTTATTTTATTTTATTTTTAGGCTTAGGTTTAGGTTTAGCTTTTAGTTTAGGTTTTTTTATACTTTTTAATTTATATTTAGGTTTAATTTACTTTATTTATTTTATTTTTACATTTTATTTAGTTTAGGTTTAGGTTTTTAGGTTTTTAGGGTTTAGGGTTTAACCTTTAGGGTTTGAGGTTTAGGGTTTAGGTATAGGGTTTAGGGTTTAGTGTTTTGGGTTTTGGGTTATAGATTTTAGGGTTTAGGGTTTAGGGTTTAGGGTTTAGGTTTAGGTTTTAGGGTTTAGGGTTTAGGGTTTACGGTTTAGGGTTTACTGTTTAGGGTTTATGGTTTAGGGTTTTAGGGTTTAGGGTTTAGGGTTGTAGTGTTTTAAGGTTATGGCTTAGGGTTTAGGCTTTAGGGTTTAGGCTTTAGGCTTTAGGGTTTAGGGTTTAGGGTTTAGGGTGTAAGGTTTAGGGTTTAGAGTTTAGGGTTTAAGGGTTTAGGGTTTAGGGTTTAGGGTTTATGGTTTTTATTTTTATTTTTGATAGAGAACAAATTCAAAGTCAACCTTTCTTTTTTTCGATTTCATAAACCAAGTAACACACCATGTTTTCTAAGTGACAAGCGATGACATAGAAAAAATAATCATGCATAGAGCAAATCAAATGCCGGATAGAAATGTCTGTGTAAAGACATAATTCCATAAGCTATAGATCGGATCGGTTGTTCTTCAGTTTCTCTAGTTCCAATCAGAACCGCCACGGCCTCCCGAGTAGCGGCAGCCACCATCATATCCCCGATCTCTCCCTCTGCTACCACCATGGCTATAACCTCGCCCTCTCCCGCCTCTAACCCTGCTTTCTTTGACCACCTCCATACCCACCAACACCTCGAGATCCCCCACCACCACTATGATAACCTTCGCATCCGCTTTCACCTCCACCGATCAGGGGCTTGGTTGTGAGATGTTCTTAGTCAAAGTTACGCCCATTCTTAGGTTTAGGGTTTTGGGTTTAGGGTTTGCGGTTTAGGGTTTAGGGTTTATGCTTTTAGGGTTTAGGATTTAGGGTTTAGGGTTCAGGGATTTTTAGTTTAGGGTTTAGTTTTTAGGGATAAGGGTTGTAGGTTTAGAGTTTAGAGTTTAGGGTTCACAGTTAAGGATTTAGGGTTTATGGTTTTTCTTTTAAAATTAAGTAAACCTATAAGTTTATGTTTATTTATTTCATTTTATGTTTTATTTTTATTTAAGTTTATTTTTTATTTTTAATTTGTTTAGTTTGTTTTTTATATTTATTTATTTTAGTTAGGTTTTTTATTTTAGTTTATTTTCTAGGTATCGATTTAGGTTTAGGTTTATTTTTTAGTTTAGTTTTATTTTTATTTATTTTTTTAAGTTTATGTTTTATTTTTTACTTTTAGGTTTAGGTTTAGGTTCTTATTTTATTTTTTTAGTTTTAGGTTTTAGGTTTTTATTTTCAATTTATTTTTAGGTTTTATTTTTTAGTTTAGGTTTTCATTAATTTTATTTTATTTAGTTTAGGTTTAGGTTTTATTTATTTTAGTTTAGTTTATTTTAGTTTAGGTTCAGGTTTATTTTATTTTTCTTTTAGGTTTAGGTTTTTTTTTGTTGAGGTTTAGGTTATTTTTATAGTTTTATTTTTAGGTTTATTTTTTAGGTTTATTTAGTGATGGTGTTTTAGATAGACTAACTCTGGTTAACAGTGATGTTCCTTCCCTCAAGGTTCTACCCATTCTTTGGGTTTAAGTTTAGGTTTATGTTTAGGTTTACTAGGTTTTAGGGTTTATGTTTATTTTTTAGTTTATTTAGTTACTTTAGGTTTAGGTTTAGGGTTTAGGATTAGGGTTTAAGGTTTAGGGTTTAGTGTTTAGGATTTTATGTTTATGCTTTTAAGGTTTAGGGTTTAGGATTAAGATTTAGGCTTTAGTGTTTAGGCTTTAGGGTTTTTAGGGTTTGGGGTTAATTTAGGGTTTAGGGTTTAAGATTTAGGGGTTAGGTTTTCAAAGTTTATTGGGGTTTAGGGTTTTTTTTAGGTTTTAGGGTTTAGGTTTAGTTTAGGTTTAGGTTTTAGGTTTAGGGTTTTGGGTTTAGGGTTTAAAGTTTAGGGTTTAGGGTTGTAGATTTAGAGTTTAGGATTTTGGGTTAGTTTTAGGGTTTAGGGTTTAGGTTAGGGTTTTTATTTTTTATTTTTTTATTTATTTTATTTTTTTAAATTAAGCAAATTGGTAGGTTTAGGTTTATTTTATTTATTTAGTTTATTTTCTATTTATTTTAATTTAATTTATTTTTAATGTATATTTATGTTTATTTTTGTTTTTATTTAGTTTAGTTTATTTATTTTAGTTTAGGTTTTTTGTTTTAGTTTATTTTTTAGGTTTAGGTTTAGGTTTATGTATATTTTTTAGTTTAGTTTTTTTTTTAGGTGTAGGTTTATTTTTTAGGTTTAGATTTTATTTTATTTTATTTTAGGTTTAGGTTTGGGATTTTATTTAGGTTTATTTTTTGATTTTATTTTTTAGTTTAGGTTTTCATTAGTTTATTTTATTTTATTTAGTTTAGGGTTTTTTTTTTTTTTTTAGTAGGTTTTGGTTTTATTTTTAGGTTTATTTTTAGGTTTAGGTTTTTATTTAGTTTATATTTTATTTTATGTTAGTTTTATTTTATTTTTATTTTAGGCTTAGTTTTTATTTTATTTAGGTTTTTATTTTTTAGTTTAGTTTAGGTTTTTATTTATTTTATTATAGTTTAGTTTTTATTTTTTATTTAAATTTTATTTTAGGTTTAGGTTTTAGTTTTAATTTATTATATTTTTATTTTATTTAAGTTTTGGTTTTTTTATTTATTTTTCGTATGTTTTATTTAATTTAGGTTTAGGTTTTTAGCTTTTTAGGGTTTATGGTTTTTTTAAGGAAATTTGGAGAATTTTATTATCACAAAGAAAAAGTACAAAGTCCTTACAAGGGGTAAATCTCTGGACTAATGCTCAAAGAGCAACAATAAGTCTTAAAGAGATAAACCCCCTAACTATTACAATAATATAAGAAAAAAATAACAAAAGCAAAGCAAAACGAAATCACCAACAACAACTGATCAATGTGCGCAACAACAACATCCACTAGGTCCTTTTGATACCAGGAAGATCCACCTGCAACATACTAATGAAAGGATGTGTACAATTAAGCAAGGTTAAAGAGTATGAGCAAAGAAAAGGAGCAAAGTAAAGAAAAGGCTTAGGCTCAATTACAATCATCTTAAGGAGCAACATTATATGTAAGCATCTAAACTTCCGAAGAAGGGTTACAATTACATATAATGCTACCAGCCAAAAGAAGATAGAGAGGAAAACATCAAGGAAATCATTTAGATACCTCTTATAGCCCATCATCCCAAGTTCACATCCTGCAGCTAAACTCCTCCAAGTAGTAGACATAATAGCCAACCACAAAGCCACCAAAACAAATAAGCCCAATAAGGCAGAAAATTAACCAACCATCAAGGACAACAACAGTGTAGTAGGAACACCACCAATGCCACCACCAAAGAGGAATAGTAACATCAAAAGGAGCAAGCATCATGACCTTAACAACACAAACCAAAAAAAACTTAAGACCAAAAAGAAAAAAATACAAGAGCTCATGTCCTCCACAAGCAAATAGGAAAGGCAGCAAGATTTTCATCCAAACCAAAAAAGGGAAGCAGTAGCAGCCAAGAGAAGAGAACCATAGTAGGAGTAGGCCAACCATCATGTCTGTAGAGGAAAGAAAGGCCAAAATAGCCACCCATCCAACCAACCCACATAGCCTCCCAACCACCAGTAGAGAAAATCCAAATCAGTGAAAAGACCAATAGCATCCATCATGCCAAAACCACCCAAGATAACCAGGAAAAGGGTAGAAGCAAACAAAAACATCCACCAAACCCAACCAAAGTAGAAATTTTGATCCAGGTGAGGTGAATAGATAGCCAAGAGAAAATTTTGACCCAGGTAGCCAACCACCACAACAGTAGAAAATCCAAGTCAGTTAAGGAATTAACCAGCTTAGAGATATGGAAAATCCCATACAGAAAATAGTAATAAAAGCCACCACCCAAATGAAGGTCACCAAAAACAACCAAGCAACAATAATCATCCAAACCAACAACATCCAAGTAAAAACCAAAACAACCTAGATAGAAAAATAGAACCACCTGTGTAGCCAACCCAAAGCAAGAGCTCAAAACAAAACCCAGATAGGCCCAGAGTGAAAATAAGCAAATGGCCACAACCCAAAGAAGGTTTAACAAAGGGGAACCAAAAGCAATGGCTCATCAAAACCAACAGAAAAATAAAAGAAAATTATAATCATGAGATAAGGTAATCCTGTTATCCAAGTTGACCCTTAAAGTTTAGGAAAATTTTGATTGTCAAATAAAGTTAAATCAGTTAAGTCTAAAGTAGTCAAGAAATCAACAAGCATTACGCAATGGATAAGGAAAATTTTATAACAAACTTGAAATAATATTTTAATATGATTAAGAAGATAAAATAAATCAGTTTTCTTATATTAGAGTTTAGCATGTCAAAAAGCAAGAACGCATCAACTTAAATCCAGATGTTGAGGAAACCTTTATTCAAATAAATCTCAATAGCTTTATTGATAGCCATAAGCTCAACATAGATAATAGAGCAGACTTTGAGAGGATAGGCAAAATCACAAATGGTAGTACCTTTAGAATTCCTATGAATACCACCACAACCATATTTATTGGAAGCAATAGAACCATCAGTATTCACTTTAATCAAATTTTCTTTGGGTTTTATCCAATGGATAATCCTAGCTCTTTTATAAGAGTCAACATTAGGAAGAATGATACCCAATTTTTTAGCCACAAATTTATAACCTGTAAAATGAATGTTACTAATAAGATTCGCATTAAATAGAGCTTGAATTTTTTTTCTTTGGTTCTAACTAAGATCCTTTTATGGCTCATCGGAATACCATCATATTTAGCATCATTTATTTCCATTCCAATGAACCAGATAAGGGTAATAGCTACTAGAACTTTGTTATGACCTTTCACAGTTTTTTGGAAACATACTTCAAGAGGTTGATATATGGAAAGAGAGCCATGAAAGTTGTTGGTATTAAAATAAATCATCTTACCATAACCATAATTTAGATGCAATAACACCATTGATAATAACATGATTAACATTTTCAATATGAAAGCAATAATAGCACTTTGAAGGCAAATAAAACCCGTTATTCTAGAGCAAAAAGTCCACAAGAATAAAGTTATTCAAAATCCTCCAAGCTAAAATTGAATAAGAAATGGGAATGATATTGTTCCAAAGTTTAATGAAAACATTTGAGGAGTTTTGTTTATCTCTAATAAAATTCCAAACCTCTTTAAGAACAAAATCACCATTATAAGAAAGATTAAAGAGAATTTGGTTAGGTTTGTTAGAGAAAATAAAGATATTTCTAAAGTTATCTAAAAGAGAAATAAGGATATAATTCTCAAGTTTATTTTCGTTCCAAGTGTTCTTATGCCAGAAAGAGTTAACTTTGATAGTTGTAGTAGAGTGGGTAGATAAAAGAGAGTTAATAGAGCCATTGCCAATCCAATTGTCTTGCCAAAAGAAAGAAGAACCGGAATGAATACCCCAACATATTAAGGGTTCAGCAACCCATTTAATGGAGCAAAGCCTTTTCCAAACTGGAGAGTCATGAAATTTATAAGCACAGATAAGAGGGTATTTACCTTGGAAATTATTTTTCATCATAAAATTAGGCCAAAGGCTATCAATCTTTCTAAAATTCCACCGGAGCTTATGAGAGAAGGCATTAATAGGTTCATGAATGGGTTTGCAACTGAGGCCACCTTCACCCAAAGGACCACAAAATTTATGCCAAGAAGTCCAATGCATTGTTTTAGTAGATTTATTGGATCCCCAAAAAAATTTATTAAGCAAGCGATCAATTCTGATAAGAGTAGCATTAGTGGGGATAATAGTTTGAATCAAATAAAGCAACATTGAATTGAGAGTATTTTTAAGAATAGTGAGCATAACACCAAAGGAAAGTAAATGAAATTCCAAAAATAAATTTTATTTCAAATTTTTTGAATTAACTCATCAAAAAGATGGGATCATTTGGACATTTAAAAGAGAGCACCCAAGTACTTAAGAGGAAGGTGTTGATGTTCAAAGTTAGTGATATGCGAGATTTGATTAATTTTATTATTGGAGATGCTTGAAGCTTTGTTTTCATTGATAGATATACCACTTTCTAAACCAAATTTATTTTAAAAAAATCTTGGGAATCTTGATATGATGAATAGAAGCATTGCAAAAAATAATGAAATCATTTGCAAAGCTTAAATTAGAAATAGGAAGAACACCAAGAGTTTTGTAATGCATACTAAGATTGTTTAAGAATAGATCATTGATGCTCCTAGTTAAGTACTCAACAATAATAATAAATAAGGTAGGAGATAGAGGATCCCCTTATTTTAGGCCATGGGAAGAAGGAAAGAAGCCCAAGGCTTCCCCATTAAGGAAAACAGAAAACTAGGCATTTTTGATATAATTTTTAATAAGAAAGATAAATTTATTAGAAAACCCAAATAAATTCAGAATATGGATAAGGAAATCCCAAGAGATATTATCAAAAGCTTTGGTAATATCTAATTTGAACATAATATTTCCACCTCTAGTCTAAGCATCAAAATCATAAATTAATTTTTAAGCAAGCCGAATATTATCAAAAATAGATATACCTCTAACAAAACTAGTTTGGTTTAGAGAGATAATCTTATGAAGTAAAGGACTAAGCCTACTGGTTAGAATTTTGGAAATTAGCTTATTGCAGAAGGTGCAAAGACTACAACAACAACAACAACAACAACAACAACGACGACGACGACAAGCCTTAATCCCACTAGGTGGGGTCGGCTACATGAATCCTTCATCTCCATTGTGTCCTATTATGTGTCAAATTCTCACTTAAATCAAGTATACTAAGATCATTTTTTTATACATCTTAACCAAGTCTTTTAGGTCTACCTCTACCTTTCTTAACATAAGGCAAATCTAATCGTCTACTCTCTTAATCGGTCATGGACGAGATGCTTTATGTGGCCAAACCATCAAAGGTGACTCTCCTAATCTTATCTACCACTAGAGCTACTCCAACTTTTCCGAATACTCATTTTGCATTCTATCTCTAAGAGTAAAGCCACTCATCCACATAAGCATCCTCATCTCAGTAACACTTAACTTAGTCTTATGCTTCTCTTTTATTGGCCAACATTCTGCACCATAAGTCATTGCAGGTCTTACCACCATCTTATAAAATTTTCCCTTAAGTTTAAGTGGAACTTTTCTATCCCATAATAAGCCAAATGCATTCCTCCACTTCAACCATCCAACTTGAATTCTACTAATAACATCTCCATCTATTTCACCATCATTTTGAACATTAGAGCCTAAATATCTGAAACGCTCACTCTTATTAATGACTTTTTCACCTAATGTCACAACACTATCAGAACTTCTACAACTAAATTACACTCCATATATTTAGTTTAGATCTACTTAAATGAAAACCTTTAGACTCTAAAGTTGGCCTCCATAATTTAAGTTTATGTTGGACTCCCTCTAGTCTTATCAATAAGAAGAATGTCATGACAAAAGCATACACCAAAGCTTCTTGTAAATGCCTAGTAAGAACATCCATAACTAAAGTAAAAAGATAAGGTTAAAGCTTTATCCTTGATGTAATCCAACTAAAATAGGAAAATATTTTTCAATCCTCCTTGTGTTTGGACACAAGCCTTTCAAATATCCTTAATGACTTGAATATAACCAATATCTCCTTTCTATTCTAGAACTCTCCAAAGAACATCTCTTGAAACTTTATCATAAGATTTCTCTAAATCAATAAATATCATATGTAGATCCTCCTTACTTCTTCTATGCTTCTCCATCAAACCCCTTAACAAATGTATAGCATCCATAGTAGATCTACTTGGCAAGAAGGTGCAAAGACTAATAGGTCTAAAATAACTCTAATAGTTTGGATTATCTTACATAGGTATGAGAACAATAGAAGTGCGAGAAAAATATCTAGGAAAAGGATTTCCATTAAAAAATATGAACCATAGCCTCAACCAAATCATTATTAATAATAAACTAGCATTTTTGAAAAAATTGGGTAGTGAAACCCTCCGGACCAACAACAGAATCTATGTTCATGCTATTAAGAACTTTAAAAATTTTCTCTTCATTAGGAACAATAGTAAGCAAATCATTATCATTATTGTTTATAATAAGAATGAGTGTGATTTAGAAATAGCTTCATAATCTTATTAAGCATATTTCTAAAGTAATTAATGGTTGAATCCTTAATATCATTATTCTCCATAATCTATTCTCCATTATCATCTTTAATTTGTTGAATATTATTTAATGCTCTCTTTTTATTAACTAAAGCATGGAAATATCTAGTATTTTTGTCACCATCTGTAATAAGTTTACTAGTAGCTTTTTGGCACCAATAAGTATCTTCCATATTTTATAAATTAAGAAGTTTATCTTTCACCTCAATCAAGTCCTTAATCTTAGTAGGATCAGACATAACAGAGACTTCAAGATCACAAACTAAATTTTCTATTTCTTTGATATTAGTAAAAGGTTTTAAAATAATAATTCTTGTTCCACAAACCAGATTTTGTTTAAGTTTTTAAGCTTAAACCAAAATCTATTCATCCCCATAATCAAATTTTTAGGATGTAAGGAACCTTTCCAATTGTTAGCCATAACATTAAAGAAATCAATATGCTGAATCCACATGTTTTCAAATCTAAAATGAGAGAAATTTTTTAATCTATTAAAGTTATCTTTAATAGAAACCAAAAGAGGAGCATGATCAATAAGGTTACCTTAAATGATCGATAGAAGTAATAGGCCATTGAGTAATCCAATGAGTATTAAAAAGAATGTGGTCGAGACTTTGCCAAAGTCTAGAGTTTTGCCAAGTAAAATTTGAACCCTTAAAGCCAATATCAATCAAATTGCAATAAAGGTCATATTGAAAAATTCTTCCATGGAATGAATATTAGGAGAGAAACCATAGATTCATTCAGAAGAGAATAAAATAGTGTTGAAATGCCCACCAACAAACTAAGGTTTATTTACAAAGGTAGCAAAATTCTCAAATTTTCCCATAGAAGATTTCTACGGATCTATTACAAGATGCATAGACAAAAGAGCCCAAAACACAATAGTCACCATAAGATATTTGAGCATTGACAACTTGTTTAAAATCATCAAGAATAGAAGCCTCCACAAAATTATTCCAAAACACCAAGTTTTATTACTAACATCGAGAAAAATTAATTGAAACTGATCATTATAGCAAAATGGTTAATTTTGTTTGCATGAATAAGAGGCTCCAAAATAATAAGTAAAGAAATATTATAAATACAACAAGGTTTCTCTGATTATGAATAGAGAGGGATCCCTCTAACATTTCAAATAAAAAATTAAACATAAGTAAAAAAGGGGTTAAGAAAAGGTTAATTAAGAGAGGAGAGAGGCCACAGTAGATCTAGTGGTTTTGGACAATTTGGGAGGGAAGTTTTTAACATTTTTTTCTTTTTTACATGATAACATTTTGAAACCATTTCCGTTTCCTATAGAATCATCATCCAAGAAGGATTTACCAACATTTTTCATAGATTTAGTGGAAGTGTCCTGAATAGAAGTAAGTTCTCCTTCTTCCAAGCCATTAGAATTTATTAAAGGAAAATGAGCATTGGGTGTAACAAGCGAGGGAGCTGAAATAGATTTATTAAGAAGGCAAGTGTGAACATCAATCCCTTCTTCTTCAATACCCAAATTATTAGACAAAATTGAATCTTTTTGAGAATTTAAATCATCCTGAACTAAAGTAAAGTCAGGTTTCTCAAACTGAATATCATGAGAAACTAAAGCCATATTCTCCATTGAATTCAAATGATGCATAACATTGATATACTTATTAATATTTTGAAGTAAAGCTTTATTTTCATCAATCAAGATTTGGATCAGGATCGACAGAGGAAAAGAATCATCATCCAAAAGTTTAGAGAAATTATTATTTTCCTCATTATAAACCTTCAATTACATAGAAGAAATAAGTGGTCAAATAGCCTTATTAGGAACATTCAATGAATCCCTTTTTTTTAATGAACTTTTTGATATTTAATATTGATCGACCTAAGGTTAGGAATACTAGTTTCCTTAATAAAATTTTCTTTTTTTAGGTGAGGATGCAAAATGAAACATTCAGAATTACTGTGCCCATGGAATTTACATTGAGAATAAAAGACAACAAAATTTTCAAAATCAACTTTCTACATATAACGTAATTTTAAGATCCCCAGATTTCTTTGGGGTGTTTCTTGGTAATGTCTAATTCAAGGATTCTAAAGGTGAGATTTTTAGCCATTGATCAATTTGTAACGAAATAATTAAAGCACAATAAAAGAAATAGATGATGAATTCACGTATTAGGAAGAGAATCCAAACTGAAATGATTGGGTCCCTAATATCAAAGAGTGGAATCCATTTCGGCAACCTCATTTGGCAATTGAAAATTAAATAGGAATGATGAGTAAAAACATGTGAGTAATCCAAATCGTTCGTTACCTGAATCAAAATATGGCAGGGATCAATTAAACAAATCATAAAAGCACCTAAAAGTTTTAGATTATTAAAGAAAGTGAATGTTTTCCAGTCTACGAAGAGTAAACTTTCCAACCAAAGTAAATTTAAATAGCTTAACAAGCTTTTCCACAATTAGATCAGACCACATATCCATAGGCATACCTCTAAAAGAAGTCAAAATAAGTTCCAGGGACTCACCTGAATAGCTATCCTTACCAGTGAGGATGTCTTTGAATGATTTTGAAGTAGCCAAAGCCAAGGTAGTTGATGCCCTTGTAGGATCCATTGGATCCAGTTTCCCCGCAGAATCAATGGGGAAGATGCCAAGCCATGATGTCACTCCAAGTAAAATAAGAAAGCAGCCACAACCGTTGATTCCAGAAGGAATCTAGTGAGAATCACACTAAAGAACCATCAAACTGTGACTAGAAGCTGAAAATGAGAGGGGAAAAGGAGAATCACCAGAGCATGAGGTCGAGGGCTCAGGCGGAGGGTGGGTTTAAGTTAAGTTTTTTGGTTTTTTAGTTTAGTTCATTTTTTATTTTTTTAGTTTATTTTAGGTTTATTTTGTTTTAAGCTTATGGTTTAGGGTTCAGGGTTTAAGGTTTGGGGTTTAGGGTTTAGGGTTTAGGGTTTAGTGTTTAAGTTTTAGGGTTTAGTTTTTAGGTTTTAGGGTTTAGAGTTTAGGGTTTAGGGTTTTAGGGATTAGGGTTTTATGGATTAGGGTTTAGGGTTTAGAGCTTAGGGTTTTTAGGGTTTAGGGCTTAGCATTTTGGGTTTAGTTTTTAGGTTTAGGGTTCAAGTTTTTATTTAGTGTTTAGAGTTTTTGTTTTTTTTTTAACTGAGAACAAATTCAGATTCAACATTTCTTCTTTTCAGTTTCATGAACCAAGTAACACACTATTGACCTCACTTTTGGAGTAAGTTCTCAACCTCCTTTTCTTAGACCTATGAACCTTTTAGATGCAAAAGTTTCTTTAGTCATAATACATTTCTAGAGATTATGTGAACACTTGACCTAATCCTGAAGACTTAGAAGGGTTAATCATAGGATTATGCCAGGGACTTAGGAAAATCACCTACCCTATAGCCAATCCATGTACACCTTCTTAAATTCAATTCAAATCCAAATTTCAAACCAAACCTCAAACTCAATTTGAAATCCAAATCCAAGTCCAAACTCAATTCCAAATGATTGAAACCCAAGATCAAATCCAAACATGAAATCCTTCATAAGCCCTTTAATCAACCTTCATGAACATAGCCAATATTTAATCCAATTCAATCCAAACTCAATTGATTTTTTATAAATCAATTGTACCTTCAATTATCTTCTCAAATATAAATGAAATATAAATTCAAATAGCCAAAAAAAATCAAAAATCAAATCAAAACCCAATTTAAACCTTTTAAGCCATTTCCTTGAACTTGGCCAAAACCCATCTAAATCAAGCCAAAATCAATGGATTTTCTCTTGAATCAATCATTCCTTCAATCATCTATTCAAATATAAATGAAACCTACAATCATCCAGTCAAACTAAAATTAACCCAAGTCAAACCCAACCTAGCCCATTTGACTTGAAATATTCAAATGAATTAAAACTCATTTGAATCCAAACCCATTGCAATTGAATTTATATATCCATCTCAAATCTATATATAAACTCAACTAAATCAAGCTAACTAAATCCAATTGGTTCACTTGACCCAAAGAGGCCAATTTGACCTACATGAACCAAAATCCATTCAATCCAAATCAAAGTGAATTAATCCAATCCACAGTTCATGTCATGATTGTTGATCACCCTAGGATGCTCAATTGATATAATTGGGTCAAATAAAGTCAACCTAGCTTGTTGACCAAGTCAACCCTTTAGCCAATATGAACCCAAACTAGCCAAATTATAACCTAATCCAAATCCATTGAAAACCAATGATTCAAATTAACCCAAAATCAATATTTAAACTTGACTTGACCTTCAATTGAGCCAAAACTAGTTGACCCAAATTGACATAAAGGGGTCAAATTAGACTAAACCCAAATTAAATCTAAATTAAATCAAACCAAACCATACAATCCTCTCCAAATAGTGATATGAATTTGACATAACCTTGGTTTGACCTAATTTGACCCAAATGGGTCAAATTGTGCCAGACCTAACCAAACGAACTCCAAATGACATGAAATTTGGTCCAACTCACTTTTGACTCATTTCAAATATGCAAAATAAAATTCAATGCTAAATGATAACTCTACCCTTGGGCTAAGGGCATCACATAAGACAAAACACCTATGTAAATGGTCATTTCTTTTCCTTGGCCACTCGACACTAATCAATTATTGCACCTAGGCTCCAAGGACACTGTCCAACCTAACCAAGAGGTTGTTGGGTCAACTATGACTTATGGGGAGGTGAAATCACCTCCCCTCCCCCATTTGAACACTTGGCATGAAGGATCTACACTTCTCTTTGCTAGGACACCCACTTGTCCTTCATAGCAGCCATCTTCCATGCCTTGGCAAACAAATTAAGCCACCTAAGGAGAATCCTAACCACCTCAAGCTAAGGACACCCACTTGGAACAAAAATCTTTATGAATGTGGTGATTTTATGCCATTGCAAGGAGATAAAATGTACAGAGGAAAAAACTCTTCCTCACACACTCATTTTACTCTCTTAGAGCTTCCAAACCAACCATCAACCACTCCCACTTAATTTTTGGTCAAAAGCCATCAAAATCAAGTGGATTACGGTGAGGAAGCAATGACCATTGGTGGATTCATTATTTTGAAGTGAAGCAAGAGCCCGAACCCATTCCAAAGCTTCTTCTTGTACTTAAGAGCACGTTCAGATCATCACTACCACTAAAATTCATTCTAATGAAATTTTAGTGGTAGTAGGTTCTTTTTTTGTGATAGTTTTGCTTGATTTTAGGAATTTTCTTTAGATTACCCATCCATTGTTTTTATATTTTCCATCATCCCCGCATATTTTGAGTGATTTCCAGTGAAGATCGCCAGAAAATTGAGCCTAAAATGAAGTTTTTCATTCACTTTTTTCATAAGATTCATAAAAATCTTGCCCAAAATAGTGTTCCATCCACCTCTTCCTCTGGATTGCCCATGCCATCTAATCTTCTATTCAAGGAAATAGACAACTTAGACCATATGGATCGCATGGCTCGATCGATCAGTGCATGGTTGATCCACGGATCATCGTATCGATGGATTCCCGATCGGGTCAAATTTGATTTCGCATCCTTGTCCACATTCCTGCTCATCTGCTATGTGGCACCGCACCAACCACTCACACAATGCCATGTGGCTCCACATGTGGTCAATCGCGTATGTTGATTGGGTTAAGTAAGATATTATGGATTTTTTGCTTTATAAAAATTAATTAAAGACACTTAAAAATTTAAAAATTAATAAAACATAAAATACCTAGATAAAAATTGCAAATAATGCCTCGTTGGATTTATCTTTTCAAAAGGAATCTAATGAAGGCAAAAGCCCCAAATCTTACTAAATATTTTGAGCTTAATTTAAGTTTTAAGGAAAATCAAATTTCATTAATTAGACCAAAATGACAAAACAAATTGATTTCTATTTTTTAGAGATTAAAAGTGAGCTTAAAATCTACCTACCATACAAATTTCAAGTTAAAAGGATTTCTGGATTGGGGGATATTGCATTTTGAAGTTCAAATAGTTAAAATAAATTAATGAAATTTATAAAAATCATGGAAAATCATTTAAATTAGCTAAAACTTTGGAAAATTATAAAAAATCATAGAAAAATCCTAAAAATGTAAGTATATATTTATTTTGAAGGATTTTAGAGGAGATTCAATTAAAATTGATCCCAATTAATTTTGAATAGTAATTAAGGCTTAATTTAGGTTTAATTAAAACTTAATTAGCTTAATTATTGTCTAATTACCTATGTAATTAATCTGAAACCTTTTGAGGTTGATTAATGGGATGACCTCAGCCTCCCATAATTTTCTTGGGATTTATTGCTTGGTTAATTAGGGAAATTGGTCATCTTAACCTTAATTACTTTCCTAATTAATTAAATAAATAATTAATAAATTAAGGAAATCATTAATTAAGCTTGTTAATCATTGAAATAGTGAATGAATGGGAATGGGGAATGAGATTGGGACCTCTTTCACAATCTTTTCCCTAAGTCATTATACTTGAATGAATTAATTAATTTAGGATTAATTGATGGTTTAATTCATTAATTAAATTGCTTAATTAATCAATTTGAAACTATAATCACATGGAATATTAATTAATCAATTCATAGGTAGATCTTTAGGTGTTCAATAGCCTAATGACATTTAAGGAAATTATGGTTAACCCACATGTGTGGGAAAACCATGAAAGTACTTAATTAAGTTTCTTAACTTAATTAATCATTAATTATGAGCCAATTGCATTAGGCCTCTTTCATTTCTTAGGTTCATTGCTGATTTAATTTCCAATGTATGTACATAACATGTAGGCTCATAATTACTTGGTTAATTAAATTATGGAAACATTTGTAAGGTTTAATTAATGGATTTAATGCATAATACAACCTAATTAACCCATAAAATTAACTTAATTACTATTCATTAAATAAAATTAAATCACAAACATGGGAATGGGTTAGGATCAAAAAACTTTTCCTCATTTATTCAAACCAAATGGAATATGAAATTGAAAGTGATAATTAAAAAGCCTTGGTTTTCTTTAAATGCTTTTATTTTATTTTATTATACTTTGGAACTAATTTAATCGAATGAAATCAGATGTTTTTTCTTATTCATTCCTTTCCAATCAGGTTAAATGTTGTATGTCATTTAAAATTCATACATTTATCTTTTCAAAATTAATTAAATCAAATGGTTTTCCTTTATGTCAGGCTTGCATGTGTTGATTTAATTTATAATATGTGTGTTATTATCACTATTAAATCAAACATATTTTCCTAAAACTTATAAATGAATGGTTACATATGTTATGATTACTAGATATAAATACATAAGAGATGTATGTGATTATAGCTTAAATGTATGAAGTGAAGCTCCTTTCCTTTTATTCATGTATTGATTTATGTAAGTGAGAATGTTAATGGGTATATAGTCTGGACATCCCGGGAATACAAGGATTTAGTTAGCGCCAAGTAGGTTATTTGATCACCTCACTTCCTTGGTTTAATAATGGCCCATACTCCATTTGATTTCATTCTTATGTATTTCAATACTAGAATTTGGATGAGGCTTTAATTCATATACATAAATGATTCAATCAAATTAAATATCATTTTTTGCATGATTTTGATTCTCCAAATTATGAATACATGTGTATGTATTTAAGAAAAGTGGTATATAGTCTGACATTCGGGAATATGAGGCTTTAGCTAGCCCTAAGGAGGTCATTTGATTACCTCACTTCTCTGGTTTAACAAAGGCACGTACTTGGTTAGGTCTTTTATGCATACATGTGTGTATTTAATTAGAGAATGGTAATCCTTCCTTTTTATTAAAAATACTTGCATTTGCAATTGTTCAAGTGATTGAATTAATTGATCATGTGATTTCAAGATCTCTTTCTTATGTTCATGCTTGTAAATTTACATATGGTTTGAATTTAATGGTATATAATCTGCATCTTGGGAATATGAGGCTTTTAGCAAGGAAGACCCATCATAGGAGTCCTTATTAGTTGATTAGGGTCAATTATATGGTGATAATTTCCATCTTTCGAGATAGTGCATCTTTCCTTAATGTCGTATATGATCATTTTAATAAGTACCCCCTAAGATCTACGTGGTGTCCCATCTCAAAAATAAACACCACAATTTTTTGGCGACTCACGGGAGGTTCCTTTCTCCATCTCTAGTAGCAATTATTTTCTCCAAACATCGATTATGGACTTGTATTTTATATGGGTCCAACACTATCTTTCTTTCTGTTGGCACTTAGCCTATTTCATCCTTAGGTTGAGCTAGCTAACATCCTTTAGGTTTTAACACCTCACTCTATGTAGGTCTTAAAACCCCTATTATGTCCCCCAATAGTTAAAAAAAATTTGAATTAACTAAAGAAGATGACTAAATGTTTAGAACCTCTTTACCATTCTCTTGGTGAGGCAAGGTTCATCTCATACTTAAGAAAATAAACTCTTTGCAAAAATATATATACTTTCAAAAGCACTTCTCAAATTAAAATTCTCATGACAAAAGATGCATTTATAGATAGCAAACCCCATGCAACAATATCCATGATTGTTTGCATAAAATCAAATAATTTTAAAATCTTTTTTTTCCAAAATCACATATTTTAGAATAGTAATCTCCATTCAACACACCTAAGCTTGTTGAATGAAGATTTTATTTTTAAATAAGATCATGACATAAAATTGAAATTTCATTTAGAACATCCTACATGTGCTAAGTTGGAATTTCTCTTTTCAAAAGCAACATTATCCCATCTTTAAAAATAAAAATATATATATAATTGATTTCCATTTAACATACCTAAATTTGTTAAATGAAAGTCCCCTTTTCAAAATCATTAAAAATTAAAACACATTTGAATTCCATTTGACATACCCAAATTTGTCAAATGTGAATTCCCTTTTTCAAAATCAAAGGTAGATTAGACTCTACTTAACATACCCACATTTCCTAAGTAGAGTTCCCTTTTTAAAATCACAAATAAACCTAACACAACTGAACTCCATTTGATATACCCAAATTTGTAAAATTAGATTCCCACCTTTTCAAAATTGAAAACAAATTGAACTTTATTTAACATACCACATTTGTTAAATAGAAGTTCTCCTCTTTCAAAAATAAAACAAAACAAACTCATCAAACACACTTGATCCCTACTTAACATACCAAATTTATTATGTAAGGGACTTATTTTTTAAAATCAAATCAAAATACATCAAACACATTGTGCTTCACATAGCATACCTAAATTTGCTAAGTAAGAATCCCATTTTCAAATTGAATTCAACAAATCAAATACATGACACACATCATCACAAACAACAAAAATGCTTTCAAAAATTTTTTTCAAACATGCATTTGAATCTCATTTAGCATACATAAATTTTCTAAGTGAAGATTCCAAAATCAATTTCAAAACAAAGTCAATTGACCCTCCATTTAACATACCCAAATTTATTAAATGAGGGTCCCAAACATAAAATCAAATTCAAATGTGAGCCAATGGAAGCATCAATTAAGAGCCTCTCCAAAAGATTTGAACCCCATTCAACATACCCAAATTTGTTGAATGTGGGTTCTAAATTTAAATCAAATTCAAAGTCTCTCCTCCAAAAAAAAAATTTCAAAACCTCTCCAATATTTGAACCCCATTTAGCATACCTAAATTAGTTAAATGAGGGTTCCAATTCAATAATCAAATCAACTAAATAATTTAAGTCAACAACATTCAAGTGAAGGTCTATGGTTCTCTTTCTAGCAATGCAGAGATGATAGCCCTCACGACCATCAGTAGAAAGGAGGTGGCAGGCAAGAAGACACTTCATCAGTTTGACCTACAGCCTGATTCTGAGTTTCTCTAACCAAAGGAGAAAGGCCATAAATTTCCTTCAAGAGCTAAGAATAAGATCAATAAGGATTTTTTGAGTATGTATTATCCATTCTAGATAAGTACGACTCAAATGATTTGAATCCTAATTCCCAAAAGAAGACAACTCTCAAAATGATAATCATAATAACGATCGTAATCCATAAAATAACAGTACCGATGGACTTGATGCCTTTAAGGATTCCAACTCAAGTAGAGGTGCCCCAATTTTAAACTTTTGTGGTGTTACTATCGACAAAGATTTAGAATCATCAAAACTAATAGAAGAAATTTTGGGCACCATCAAAGAGTAGGTAGACATCAATTCTACCTCTCTTTAAGAAGATATCATAAAAAATTGTGTTGTAGTGGGTCCTACCACTTTATCAACACCATAGCAAGAAGCAAACCAATCATTGGAAATAATCAAATTCTAAATCTTTCTTAAGATACACCTGTAATCCAAAATAAGGGCATCAAACTATTCGATGGTTAATCTTAAGGTCATAAACTATCATGGAAGGTTGCCCACTAAGCTAAAATAATGAGTGCACCCTCACCTTCTCTAAGGAGATAGAGGAGTGATTAATTGGAACTTAACCTAATTCTTTCTTGATGGGTTGTGCAACCTCCTCAAGTCTTACTCAACATAGAATATCTATGGAAAAAAAAGACAAGCTATCCCCTCAGAGAACACAATATAAACAAAGACTCAAAAAAAGAGAGAATGAAAAAAAAATAATAAGAGAAAGAAAGAAAAGAAAAAAATGAAAAGAATGAATGAAAAAATAGAGAAAGAAAAGAAGAAAAAAAGAGAAAGTCGATTATGTAAATATGAAATAAATTTTGAAAGATTGAAATATTATGGATAGGATTGTTTATCTACTTGACAAGGGATATTACAAAATTAAAATTGACTAACCTCTAAATATATATATATATATATATATATATATATATATATATATTTCAAATCATCCTTTGCCTCTACGCTTAAATTAGAAGACTTTCAAGTAGAGGATACACTTCACAAGTTGAGAAGAAAATTAGATCATCAACCAATGAGTTTTAAGAGATTAACCTTAGAACATAAAGGTAGTCCACCCACACTCCCAACATTCATATATGAGAAGTTAGAAAGAAAATGCAAATGACTTAGTTAGGTTACTTTTATAGTTTAAATACTGCTTTACCTAAGACCGTAATGAAGTGGCCAATACATCTTTAAAGGTAGCAGTCTACAAATTCAAAATTGAACTTATTGCTATTCCTACTTTGCAAACTTTTGATGCGAACATTTGCACCAAGAACAAGATCATAGTTTGAGGTCAACCTTATTGAAGAAGAAAGATGCTATCATGATTACCCAAGATTATGCCCAGTCAAAAGGAAGGACATTCAAATCCACACATACGTCAATTCTGAAGATTTTAGTTAGGCATGTCTTTAAGATGAAGACATTACCTATTTTAAATTTGATAGCAGGCATAGCCTCTTTACATGTAGTCTCCTCATTAAAGGATGGGTTGAATGATGTTAGAGGATGAGAGGTCATTTTCACTTATAATTTCCATTGGAATTTACCACTATAAGGTCATGACTTTCTCTGGTCACTAGGGTTAAAGAAAAAGGAAGACCATCTTTAAGATCTGAGTAGTTATCTTCGATTGGTTATGACACTACAGCTGAAGTTGAATCCCTTAAAGTATAAAATTAGAATGACTTTAGGGGAGTTTCTAAGGCTTGTAGTAAAGCATCATGGGATAACAAAGATTGATATAAAAAAGATTAAAGTGACATTAGAGATGCAGCCTCCAAGATTCTACTTAACAGGAGAAAGATTTCAATTAATGTTGAATATAGATGGTTTAAACTCTTTCAAAGTTAGTCTATCTCAAAACTTTTTAAATTAGAATTCTACTTCTAATCATTGAAAGGACTACCTTCGTGCTTTGATGGATGGAAAGTAGTTTAAACTACTATGATAGGGGAGTACTCGATGCTTCCAATCAACATAAATTATTTAAAGAAATATTATCCTTAAAATAATGTTTGAAAATAATTATCATCAGTAAAAATCCTATCTTTCCATTCATCAAATCCTTTCTTCATTAGAAGCATTATTTACTTATCTATGAATCTACAATGATGTGTTTAGGATAGGTGTAAGATAACCCAAGTGGCATCCTATCCTTCATCAAAACAAACACAAACTACACACAATTCTATGGTGCTATTAGGATAGGTGTAAGAGAACCCAAGAGGCATCCTATTTTGACTAGTACAACTAAGTTAGGTATAAGACAACCCGAGCAACATCCTTTTTTGGTGGAGTCACATTGCCCCTCTAGCACCATTTCATCCACTCTTCGATGTGTTTAGGGTAGGTGCAAGGAACCTAAGTGGAATCCTATCCTTCATCAACACAACATAAACATAAACTACATAAAATCATATGAACAAATACACATCTTTCATCTCGGGCTACTTTGATGTGGGATGCCCCCAAGACCCTCATTTATTATGCTCTTCGGTGACATGTTACCCTACTAGTGAATCACCCCAGTGGTCCCTTATTCAGGAAGATGTAAGTCTGCTATGCTTTCCTTCCTGACCTAACTGTTACACACTAACAAGCACCTTGATACCATGGTAGGCCTTACTATGCGGTTGTTAAGCTACCCTCATGTTGACTCCATTTAAGAAGATGTAAGTTTGCTACGCCTTCTTCTTAAACTAGTCATCATGAACTAACTTGGTTGAGTATATATGACAAACACACATACACATCTTCTATCTTGGGTTACTTTGATCTGGGATAATGCCCCTTATAATGCTCACTCATTATCTAGGGGTGGCGTCACACTACCCAGTCACCCGTGATCCCCTATTTAGGAGGATGTAAGTATACTATGCTTTCTTTCCTGACTTGGCTATTGCACATCGACGAGTGCCTTGTTAGCATGGTAAGCCTTACGGTGTGGTCAGTAAGCTACCTTCATATTGGCTTCATTCAATAGGATATAAGTCTACTATACACTTTCTTCTTGGACTAGCCATCGTGAACTAACTTGGTCGAGTAGTGGATTTGGAGGCCCCAGTGACACATTTCTTCTTGACTACTTCAAGTCTGGGTCTAGTCCATCATTATGACTCCTTACTTAGTAGTCGCCCTTAGGTTGGGTTTGACTTGTTGTGCCAATAATTGGTCACCCCAGCGGTTTTTCCTTGCTTCAAAAGATGTAAGTTTGCTACACTTTCTTTTTAAGTACAGCCATAGCCCTAGGTTGGATAGCACCTATCGAGCTGATGAAAAACTATCCCGACAATGAGTTTCACTTTAAGGATATATAAGTCTACATTCCTTCTTCCTAGATTGATTGTCGCGGGCACCTTAGGTTGGTTGGTTTTCATTATGTTGATAGCGACCCTCGATGGATACACCACTCATGGTAGGTATAAGTTTTCTATGCTTTCTCCTTGAGTTGGCCACCGTACACTTATAGGCTTTCTTATTTACAGGGTATAAGATAATGACCCTAGTGGCACCTCCCCTGTGGGCACTTTATTTAGATCACATCCTTTGCAACCTCATTTAGACATTACCCGGGTTACTATTGGATTGGAGAATCTCCCTTTCCTAGTAATCACCTCTGTGTTGGAGATTTTGTTCCATGGATGCATAGATTCTCCCTTGGTCCAGTAAATCTAAGATAAGTCTAAGCCAACATAGTCCCTTCACAGTGTGGTCCCTCGCACACCAATAGGGTCCATAATAATAAGCAAATAAACTATATATATATGCTTGTGGATTAGGAATTAATGCCCTTAGTGGTACCTTTCCTAAGAAGGCATCCTATCTTTAGGGATGTGTCAGCAAAACTCCCTATAGGAATCTCCTGACTACTCATGAGTTGAGATAAGTTCTCCATGACACTCTCTCAATAGTCACCCTTAGGTTGGTTCAATCTATTATTCTACCAACAGGTTACCCCGGTGGTCATCCTGGCTTTGGAAGATGTAGGTCTGCTACGCATTCTTTCTAGCATGACCGTTGAACACAGATGGGCAGCCCTAGGTTGAGTTCAATTTATTATGCATCTAATGGGTTACCCCAGCATTTGTTCCTTGCTTTGGAGATGTAAGTCTATTACGCTTTGTCCAGCAAAGCTATTGCACACTAAAATGTACCCCTTAGGTCAGATAGTCCTACCCTTCGGCCCATAAACTACCCCTTTGGATCGATAAATCTGAGACAGGCCAAGGTCGACATAGCCCCTTCTCAGTTTGGTCCATCGCACACTGATGGTATCTATCAAATCAAATTAAAACAAAAGAAAACAAACCAAATCAAAAATAAATAAATCATTGAAATTAATCTTGACTACTTTTGAGTTGACATAAGTCCCTCAGTAGCATTCACTCAGTAGTCACACCTAGGTCAAGTTTGATTTATTGGGGATCCAAAAGATCACCCCAGCGATTGATCCCTGCTTTGGAAGATGTAAGTCTATTATGATTTCTTCCTAAGTACAACCTTTTCACACAAATAGGTAACCCCTTAGGTCAGATAGTCCTACCTTGTGGCTGGTAGACTATCCCTTTGGATTTGTAAATTTGAGATTGGTCAAGGCCGACATAGCCTCTACTAAGTGGGTCCATCGCAAGGAGACAAAAAATAGAGAGGCAAAAAATCACCATGAATGAGGTGATTTTCGGCCATTGCAAGGAGACAAAAAATAGAGAGGCAAAAACTCTTCCTCACACACTCATTTCACTCTCTTAGAGCTCTCAAACCAACCAACAACCATTCCTACTTGGTTTTGAGCAAAACCATCAAAATCAAGGATTCTAGTGAGTGATGTCCATTGGTGGATACATTATTCTAAGTGAGGAAAGAGCTGAACCCATTCTAAAGCTTCTTTTTTTACAGGAGCACTCGGATCATCACAAAATCATCCTCGATGAGATAAATTTCAAAACCATATGCTTTGGGTTCTTTGTTTGTGATGGTTGATCGATTTTAAATTTCCTTGATAACCTTGCATTTTATTTTATTTATTTTACATCATACCCATGCATTTGGAGTGATTTTGATGAGATCACTAGAAAATTGAGCATAAAATGTTTTCATTCAATTTTTCATAAGAATCACAAAAAATCCCATCAAGAAATTCCCACCCTTCAGATTGCTACCATTTGATCTCCCATTGGGGGATGCTTAGATAAATGGATCACGTGGCTCAATGGATCATGTGGCTCAAATAACATGGATGTAGCGTATCATTTGTCCGTCTGTGATCAAATGTTGAATCGATCCATCCTTGTCAGTATTCTCGCTAATCACGGTGACACCTTCCCGCCATGGTCATTTGACCAATAGTAGGTTAAGTAAAAAATTATGGATTTTCTACTTTAAAATTAATTAAAACTCTTGAAATTTCAAAGTTCATAAAAAATAAAATACTTAACTAAAAAAAAAATCGTTATTGGCCTTTCCGAGAGGAATCCAATGAATGCAAAACCCCCAAATTTTACTAAATATTATGAGCTTAATTTAACCTTTAGGGAAAAATCAAATTTTATTAATTAAACTAAAATGACACATTAGATTGATTTGAAATTCTTAGAGATAAAAATTGAGCTTAAAATCTACATACCATAAAAATTTCAAGTCAAAAAGATTTCTGGATTGGGAAATATTACATTTTGAAGTTTGAATAATTAAAATAAATTAATGGACTTTATAAAAATCATGGAAAATCATTTAAGTCAGTTGAAACTTTGGAAAATTATAAAAATCATAAAATGCAAGTATATATTTATTTTGAAGGTATTTTAGAGGAGATTCAATTAAAATTGATCCCAATTAATTTTGAGCAGTAATTAAAGCTTAATTTGAGTTTAATTAAAAATTTAATTAGCTTAATTACTCTCTAATTACATAATTAGTTAATTCCAAACTTTTTATGGTTGATTAATGGGATGACCTCTACATCCCATAATTTTCTTAGGATTTATTGCTTGTTTAATTAGGGAAATTGGTAGTCTTAACCTTAATTACTTTCCTAATTTATTAAGCAATTAATTAATATTCTAAAAGTAAGAAAATCATTAATTAAGTTTGCAACTCATTATGAAATAGTGAATGGGCTTGGGGATTGAGATTGGGAACTCTTTCCCAATCTTTTCCTTAAGTCCATTTTACTTGAATGGAAATTAATTATTTTGGGATTAATTGATTGTTTTATTCATTAATTAAATTGCTTAATTAATCAGTTTGAAACAATTATCACATGGAATCCTAATTAATCAATTCATTGGTAGATCTTTAGGTGTTCAATATCCTAACGACATTTAAGGAAACTATGGTTAACAAACATGTGTGGGAAAACCATGAAAGTACTTAATTAAGTTTCTTAACTTAATTAATCACTAATAATAAGCCAATTGCGTTAAGTATCTTTCATTTCTTAGGTTCATTACTGAGTTAATTTCCAATGTATGTACATATCATGTTAGATCATAATTACTTGGTTAATTAAATTAAGGAATCATAGGTAAGCATTAAACAATTAATGGATGCATAGTACACAATTAACCTATAAAATCAACTTAATTACTTTTCATTAAATGAAATTAAATCACAAACATGGGAATGGGTTAGGATCAGCTAACTTTCTCTCATTTGTTCAAACCAAATTAAAAGTGATAATTAAAAAGCCTTAGTTTTCCTTAAATTCATTTATTTGATATGATTGTCCTTAGGATTTACTTTAATTGAATGAAATCAAATGTTTATGCTCTTTCATTCCTTTCTAATCATGTTAAATGTTGTATGTCATTTGAAATCATACATTCATATTTTCAAAATTCATTAATCCAAATGGTTTTCCTTTATGTCAAGCTTGTGTGTGTTGATTTAATTTATAATATGTGTAGCTATTATCACTATTAAATCCAAACATATTTTCCAAAGCTTATAAATGAATGGTTACACATGTTATGAATGTTAGTTATAAATACATAGGAGATGCATTTGATTATAGCTTAAATTTATAAAGTGAAGCTCCTTTTCTTTTATTCATATATTAATTTATGTAAGTGAGATTGTTAATGGGTATATAGTGGACATCCATATGATGCTTTAGTTATCCCAAGGAGGTCATATGATTACACTTCCTGGTTTAACAATGGCCGCATTCATTGGATTTCATTCTTATGTATCTCAACTAGAATTGGATGGCTTTAATTCATATACATAAATGATTCAATCAAATTAAATATCACTTTTTTTGCATGATTTTCATTCTCCAAATTATGAATACATGTGTATGTATCTAAGAAAAGTGATATATAGTGGACATTCCAGAATACGAGGCTTTAGCTATTAAAGAGGTCATTTGATTACCTCACTAGGTTTAACAAAGGCTTGTACTTGCTTATGTCTTTTATACATGTGTGTATTTAATTAGAGAATGGTAATCCTTCCTTTTATTAAAAATACATGCATTTGTAATTGTTCAGAGAATGAATTAATTGATCATTTGATTTGGAGCTCTCTTTCTTATGTTCATGCATGTAAATTTACATATGGTTTGAAGGTAATAGTATATAGTCTGGACATCCCAAAAATATGAGACTTTAGCTTGACCCAAAGAGGTCATTTGATTACCTCACTTCCTTGGTTGGCAATGACATGTACCTATTTTCATCCTATGTATTTTTTAAGAATATAGATAGAGCCTTAAATTAATATGATAAAATAAATTAGAGGAAATATAAAGCTTCAAATGTACATACTCACATCCATCATTCAAGTGTGCTAAAACATATTATATGTGTATATAAAGGTTTAATGCATGTTACATGTCATGGAAAGGAATGATTTAGCATGTATCATGTGATAGTATTTCAATTAGATTAATCCTAAGAAGCCTTTCACATTGAATAGAATTATTTAAAGAGAACCTAAACATAGGATTAATCTAAAATGTATAATAAGCCATTCACTAAAGAGAACTAAATCAAATTAACATGCTTTAGAAAGTAGTTTAAGGTAGGGATGAAAAAGGCCAACATCTTTTTTCTCTTTACAACACTTAGTTGCTAAGTGTATCATATAATAAAAGAAAACATAAATTAAAACTTACAAATCAATTAAAGCACTTGAAGTGAAACCACCTTTTAAGTTGAATTTTTCTACACTTGGAAAATCTTAACTCTAAAGCCTAGTTAGGACATACCACACAAGCCTTAATACACACATTTTAAGTCACAACTTCCATTATGTTTACATGATTCATGGTGTGATGTGTGTTTTTTTTTTAATATTATTTTAGATTGGATGTTAGGTATATTTTCATGGTTGGATGGTAGGTGATTAGCTAATAATATTTTTGTAGAGATTATTTTTAGGGGCCATAAAATAAATATAAATGCTCTCTTTCAGGTTGCTTAAGTAAGCATAATCAAGTTAGGGTGATGGGCTTGGTTACTCATGTGTGGTGCTAAGTCCAAATTATAAATATATAACTTGGTTGTATGTGTGTTTAGCTTGTCATGCAGTGTAGTTAGATTTTCTTTTTATTTTTGTACTTTTTCATTAGAAATTAGGATTATTTACTATGGGGGATAAGATGAAGATTGGCTAGAAGGCTTTGTCACGGGAGGCCATGTGATGCCTTTGAAGTGGAAGAAACCAAATCAAAGAAGGAAATACATGAATACATGAAGACTTGAACACCCCATAGCATTTATCATTTGTAAATTGAAAATTATTCTTCTATGTATTGTATAAGTAGAGCTATTCCCATTTTTCTTTTAGGTTATGCAAGACACCCTATCAAAGCCTATTATTCTTTTGCATTAGCAATAAAAGTGTTTGATGTTGTGTTTAAAGTACACAATTAGGATGCTTTTCTTAGTTTCTTTATATGTTTGATGTTTGAATGTGTGGCCTTGAATGCGATTAGGCTCTGAGAAAAAAATTAACCTTCATACCCAACTATAATTCATAACCTTACATAAAGCCTATAACATAAATTAAGATAATTAAAAGATTTAGTAACACCTTAGCTGAATGTTGAATGGCCAACAACATGCACATCATATTATTTTGTCTTGAAAATAATGGGTTTCCATCCTTGCACAATAGAGGAATGCTTGACACGTGAGGGCATCCTTCGTGTTGGAAAAAACACCTTTCTTGCTGATTTAGCCAACAACCATATTTCATCATGCATGTAGGCATCAAAAACCCAAAGCATTTATCAAAATGAAGTGTTAAAATAAATAAAATTTGAAAAGATGTTGCACTAGACTAAGTCATATGCTCATACACTCATGGTCTAGTCTCTTGGTGGGTTTAAGGACTTTAGTTTCTTTCTAATTAAATAACAACTAATCTTGCAATTCATATGATCAAACTTCATGATTTAATGCATAGTTGGTACGCCACTCCGGTCATAAGTCCAATAGTCAAACAGTTTATCCTCTTTTACAAAGTTAAACCATATGCCCATTTTCCCTTAGATTTAGGGCTTAGATTTAGGTCACACTTTGGCTTATGCTAAAGCTCACTAGATTTAGGTTTCGAGGTGGCTATTTCTTTTGGCTACAAGCATAAATCCTCACCCCGTAGGCATCTCCATAATCTTGTATTGTTGGATTCCAAGTCCTAGCTTTCTAATGAAATGTCAACTTTGAGAAAACTTATCTTCTCTTCAATTTCAAAATTATAAAGCCTAATTATAGAATAGGTTGAAATGCTCACTAGATTTCCTAGTATCAAGAACATTCCCTACTTATTTCCTTTGGCTTCGATAATAAGTCTTCTCCTTGAGTTTTCCCACTTGATTTTTCAGTACAACTAATCCTCTGATTGTATAAACTTAAAATATTAGGAGACTTTAATTGCTACATTAATCGAGAGTATTCTTATGGGATTCACATCCCTTAGGATGTAATTAACTATGGAGGCCTCCAGGAACTTAATGAACCCTACTTAATATAAATGCTACTTTACTTTTTTGTAAAGTAGGGGAAAGGTCTCTGGTACATTCAAAGACCCATCATGCCTTAGGAGTCCTTATTAGGTGATTAGGTCCATTATAGGGTGATAATTTCTATATTTCAAGATAATGCATCTTTCCTTAATGTCATACCCCCTAAGATCTATGTGGTGTCCCACATCTCAAAAATAAACACCAGACACACCAAGTTTTTGAGACATATGCGATGACATTGATAAAAAATGAGCACACATAGAGCAAATCAAAATCCTAGATAACTAGAATCATCTCTACTATAAAGACACAATTCAATAAGCAGTAGATCAGATTGGTTGTTCTTTCATTTCTGTAGTTCCCATCATAACCATCCTGGCCTCTCGAGTAGCATCCACCATTATATCCCTAATCTCCCTCCACCACCACCATTGTAACCTCTACGTTCCTCCCACCCATAATCACCATTGCTCTAACCACCACCTCCATATCAAGCAGAACCTCTAGATCCTCCACCACCACTGTGATAACTATCGCCTCTGCCTTCTCCTCCACCACTAGATCTAAACTGAGCCTAGATGACTGTGATGTTCTTGCCATCAAGGTTATGCCCATTCTTTGGGTATAGGTTTGGGTTTATGTTTATTAGGTTTTAGGGTTTAATATTATTTGTAATTTTTTTAGTTACTTTAGGTTTAGGTTTAGGTTTAGGTTTAGGGTTTAGGTTTAGGGTTTAGGATTTATGTTTAACATTTAGGTTTAGGTTTAGGTTTAGGTTTTAAGCTTTTAGGGTTGTGGTTTAAGGTTTAAGGTTTAAGGTTTAGTGTTTAGGCTTTAGGGTTTAGGATTACTTTAGGGTTTAGGGTTTAGGGTTTAGGGTTTAAGGTTTAGAGTTTTAGGGTTTGTTATTTAGGGTTTAGAGTTTAGGGTTTAGGTTTGGGATCAGGTTTAAAGTTTAAGGTTTAAGGTTTAGGCTTTTAGGGTTTAGGGTCATTTAGGGTTTAGTGTTTTTTGGGGAAATGTTGGAGTTTTATTACCATAAAAGGAAAATATACAATGTCCTTAAAAGGGATAAAGCTCTAAAATTCTACTACTCTCAGAGATACAAGAAACCTAAAGCTAAACCCCATCATACATTAGAAATAGAAAAGAAAATAAAACAAATACAATAGCGAAAAAAACATAAGAAAAGACAGTGAGACTAAATAAATCTAAAAATAGTAAAAGGAGTCCGGTTCATGATTCTTTTGAGAAAGTAAGATAAGCAAGATCCATAGCAACAACACTTAGGTTAACTAAGCGACCATTCCTCTAAAGTTCCAACTAAAAGAAATTTGCAAAACACTATAGAAGAAAAGTCATAGCTAAAATGGTAAGGAGGAGAGAGGAGAGGAGGGAATGAGAAGGCTCAGCTAAATTAGGATCATCCAAGGCAATACATTTAAGCATCCAAACTTTATAAAGAAGGGTTACAATCATAATGCTACATCCAAGAGAGAGAAGAGGTGAGTAACATCAAAGCCATCATAGCCAGCATACCTGATATAAGAAAACCACCAAGGCTAGCAGTCTGTAGAGTTCTAGATCCTGCACCATTAAACAAAGAACAACCGGCCAGCGACCAACTAGCAACCAAACCACAAAATGAAAACCACAATATACTAATAATAATAACTGAGAGAGAGAGGCTAAAATAAAGTCAGAACACCAACAAAAACCATTATGCAAATACTCATCCAATCTCCAAACCAGGGAAAACTAAAACCATCGTAAGCACGGACCCATGCTAATTGAGAAACAACCAACAAAAAGATAGAACCCTCAAGAAAAGTCCCAACAAGTAGCACTCACCAAACTAGGGTGAGCAACCACAAATGACTAAATAGGCTAGAAATGAAACCATCAACTGAAGGATACCGATGCAAATCACTAGAAGACAAAATAACCACCAAAGGGCAACCACCACCAAATAAATGAAAAAATCCAATCAAAAGATCAAAAAATGTTTGGCTATACAATGCATTAGCAAATTGTCCAAGAAGAAGGAAAAGACCAAAGAGGAAAAAAAATCAACCAACCAAGATTCCAAGGGTAACTAAAGTCCACCAACCATAGCTAAGTAAAAGCATATAAGGCAACCAGAGAACAACCCATCATAAATAACCAACAAAGGAAGCATCCAAAGCCAAGGAAAAGTAGAAAACCAACAAAGCACCACATCAGAGGTCCAAAAGAAGCATCCACCATAGAGGAAATAACAAAAAAGACGGGACCAATAAAAAAACCAACTCCCAAAGATAAAGAGCATAGGAAGCATAATGATAACATAAAAATTGATGCAAATAATGCACCTAGTAGAGGCTAATCCTAGGAGAATAACTAAACACAACATCAAGGAAAAAGAAGGATCCATCAACAAAGAACTAGGAACCGAGAGGAAACCCCTAAGAAAGTAGCCATGAAACTCTCCAAAAGATGGCCCAGAAAGGCAACAATCAATAATAATTCCCACTAGAAAGGCCACCCATTCAACCATAAAAAATGAGCAAAAAATAATTTGAGTTCAAGAGGAGAGCCAACAAACCAACCAGTGCAAAAATTAGAATAAATCTTGAGTAGAAACCATCTCATCCACCGAACCAGTAGAAGAAGACATGATCACAGTGAAACCAAACCAACCCAAGTTGGAAAGACAAGAACCACCAGGCCAACCCAGAAGTAAGAGGTCAAAAACATAACCCAGCTCAGGCCAAAAAGTGAAAATAAGTTTAGGGTTTTGGTTTAAGGTTTAGGGTTTAGGGTTTAGGGTATAGGGTTTAGGGTAGGTTTAGTTTAAGGTTTCTTTAGTGCTTAGCTTTGGGGTTTAGGATTTGAGGTTTAGGGTTTTGGGTCTGTATTTAGGTTTAAGTTTAGTTTAGGATTTAGGTTTAGAGGTTTAGGGTTTAGTTTAAGGTTTTTAGGGTTTTAGTTTTGGGTTTAGGTTTAGGTTTAGCGTTTAGGTTTCTGGGGTTTTAGGTTTTAGTTTAGCTTAGGGATTTAGGTTTAGGTTTAGCTTAGTTTAAGGTTTAAGGTTTAGTTTATGGTTTGTTTAGGTTAGGGTTTAGCATTTAGTTTTAGGGTTTAGGGTTTAGTGTTTAGGGTTTAGGGTTTAGGGTTGAGGATTAGTTTAGGGTTTTAGGGTTTAGTTTGTTAGGGTTGGTTTAGACTTATGGTTTAGGGTTTAGGTTTATTTATTTTAGGTTTAGGTTTAGGTTAGAATTTTTTATTTTTATTTATTTTAGTTTTTCTTTTATTTAGGTTTATATTTATTTTTATTTAGTTCAGTCAATTTATTTTAGGTTTTTTTATTTTAGTTTATTTTTTAAGTTTAAGTTTAGGTTTAGGTTCATTTTATAGTTTAGTTTTTTTGTTTTTATATTTTTAGGTTTAAGTTTAAATTTTTTTTTAAGTTTAGGTTTAAATTTTTATTTTATTTTTTAGTCTTTTATTAAATTTTTATTTTTTAGGTTTTACCTTTTAGTTTCGTTTAGGTTTATTTTTAGTTTATTTTATTTTATTTAGTTTAGATTTAGGTTTAAGTTTTATTTATTTTAGTTTAGGTTTTGGATTATTTAATTTTATTTTAGGTTTAGGTTTTATTTTTTAGTTTAGTGTTTGGGTTTTTTCTAATTTATTTTTAGGTTTATTTTTTAGGTTTAGGTTTTTATTTAGTTTTTATTTTATTTTATTTGAAGTTTATTTTAATTTTATTTTAGATTTAGTTTTTATTTTATTTACGTTTTTATTTTTTTAGTTTAGTAAAGGTTTTCATTTATTTTATTGTAATTTAGTCTTTATTTTTTATTTTATTATTTTTAGGTTTAGGTTTAGGTTTAAGTTTAAGTTTTAGTTTAATTTATATTTTTCTTTTAATTTGGTTTAGGTTTTTTATTTATTGCATTTTTAGGTTTTATTTTGCTTAAGTTTAAGTTTTTAGTTTTTAGGGTTTAGGTTAGTTTATGGTTTAGGGTTTTTTTTTGGGAAACCCCATATAGGGGGAATTTTATTGCCACAAAAAGAGGGATACAAGGTCCTTAACATGTGATAAACTCCACAACTACTGCTCAAAGAGCTATAATCAGCCTAGAGAGTAAATCCCCTATCTAAGTACAACCAAAAGCAAAATAAAAGAGTAAAGGAAAGCATAAGATACAAATTGATTAACATAGATAAGCCAATGAATAGATTTGGGCCAAAGCTCTTCAGGATGAGAGAATGCATGACACTAGGGAGCAAACCTGCAAGAGAACAAGAGAAATTCACCTGCAAGAGAAAAAGAGAAGTGCATCTGCAAAAATGAAGAAAGATAGAAATTAGAATAGTTAAAGTAGTATAGAGAAAGTGAAAAGTGAGAGCAGCATAAACTGAGGAAAATTATAGAGAAGTGTGTGAAAGAAGGCTCAGGCTCAGTCACACCAAATTGGGCGGCTGAGCATCCAAACTTAGGAAGGGTTACATCACATGAGCTATTACCAAACCAAGGAGTGAAATCATCACACCATCATAGCCTACAAACACAGAAAGCGACCATTTGTTGAAAGTCTTATGGACCTTAGTACACCAAACAAAGCCATATATAATATAGAAAGGAGATAGCAAAGAGCAGAAAGATAAGGGGTCCCATGCAGGAAAACTATCATCAATATAGTCACCATAGCATGAGAATCCCTATACATATGAGAATGAGCCATCTTTCCTAGAATCCCTTTTAAAACCATAGCCAAGAGTATAATTAGGCCAGCATAAAAACCCACAACAAGAGAACAGCAGAAAAGAAACCTACTGAAATCCTACTAAGCAAATCAATGAGCCAAACATATGAGACATTTGCAGAAGTTAACAAAAATCAAATGTAAAGTAAGGTAGTAGAACCCAAACCCAAATACAACAAGTGATGTAGAAGTCTAACAGGACCAAGGTTAGAATGCAGCAATAGATTAGTTGTACTAGTAACCATAGGAAATACGCTGCATCCCACCGTAAACAGCACCAAATAAAGAGTGTCAAAAAAAGACTGATAATAGCATCTTTGGGCATAAAATCGATAATCAGATCGACAAACAACCAAGACGACAAAAAAGACAATAGTCCATAGAACCATTGAAGAATAGTGCATAAGATAATAACCAAGTAGATAGAAGCATAATCATAGGGATCTGCACAAGTCTAACTGAACCAAGATGGAAAAAATAGTAACAGATTAAGTAGTCCACATATATTAGGTGATAAGCAGTAGCCCAGACACAAACATCAAAGACAATTAGTAAGCCAACCCCATAAGCAGCTTGCTGGACATAGGACCCTAAAGTCCTATAGTCAATAGATAAAACAACAAAACAATTATTGCACCCACCATAAGATAATCTAATATAAAATAGAGAAACAACATAAACACTTAAGGGGTTCAAAGGAGAGCAAACATTGGAATCCTAAAAAACCAAGATAGCAGATAACCAAGCCAACAAACAACCAAGACAACAAATAACAGCAAGCTGGCCATAAAGCCACCCATTCAGAATAGATAGTGCATTAGTTAGTAACCAAGTAGGTAGTAGCATAATCACAGGCAACAAATAAAATAGCAAAGCCATTATTGCACCCACCATAAAATAAACCAAAATAAAATAGTGATACAACATAGGCACATAAGGGGTTCAAAGGAGAGCCAACTTTGAATCCTTCAAGATAAAGAAAAGCGGCAGCCAGTTAAGCCAACATTAGTAAAAGTAGACTGGAAAGAAGACAAAAGAAAGTCCAATCCTGGAAGGAGAAAATAATAATAATAACAAGGGTATAATAGTGTCTCTCCATACAGGTTGGGGAGATGAGATTAGCAAGAACAATCAGAAAAACCAAGACAACAAATAACCAAGAAACAACCAAGATAGCAAATAACAGCTAGCTGACCATAGAACCACCCATTCAGAATAGACAGTGCATAAGATAACACAGGGATCTGCACAAGTCTAATAGAACTAGGATGGAATAAATCACAGCAGATTAAGTAGTCCACAAATATCAGAGGATAAGCAGCAGCCCAATCACAAATAGTAAAGACAATCAGAGAAACAACCCCAAGATCAGTCTACTGGACTAAAGACCCGATAATCCAACAATCAACAATTAAAATAGCCAAACAATTGTTGCACCCACCATAAGATAAATCAGTAAGGAACAGGGAGACAACATAGAGTTGAAAGGGGTTCAAGAAGAAACCATCATTGAAATCCTTCAAGATAAAGAAAAGAAGACCAGTAGGTAAGCCAACATCACCAGTAAAAATAGGCTGAAATGAAATCAAGAATAAAATCCCATCCTACAAGGAAATAGTAATAATAGCAAGGTTATTGTGGTTGCTCTCCACGTAATAGAGGTGAGGTTAGGTAGCATAGGAGGGGCACAACTATTAAAGAGAGAAAAGATAAATTCAAACTGCCATGTATAAAAGTATAGCAATTACATAATGAGACAATAAAGTCATGAGGCCATGAACAAATTTCTAGATTAAGGAAAAGAGAAAAAACACAGCCTTAATCATATAATGGAAAATTACAATAGGACCCATAAATAGAATAATGATAGCAAGAAGTCTGTCCCTATAAGCAGAAAGAAAAGCATAAAATAATCCATCTCCCTCCAAAACGAAGAAACCTTACAAAAAGTGGTTTGGTAAGCGATAACCATAAAACCCCAAATAAGGTTAGGATAAGTAATCCAACAGTAGATGCCCTAGAGATCAACAACTAACCGAGAAAGGGTACAGAATTAGCATTAGCAAAATCCAGAAACATCAAAACTAAAAGTTGATCATGCGTTAACAGTAATGTAAGTCCAAACCAATAGGATGGATTAATTTCTGAGGTAAGGGAGTCCACTATTGTCCAAATTAACCAAACCATATATATGTTTAGGAAGTGTAAGTTGATCATGGAATTTTATGCCATCCAATCTAGCACCCAGATTAGCAAGGTAATCAGCACATGCATTACCTTCACGCCATACATGAGTGATTTTAGAATAGAGTTGAGAGAGGAGAGCTCTAGTCTGCTTTAGAAGGTAGTATAATTATGTATTGCCCATTTTGGTGGAAGTCAAAAGATCAATCAGCAATAGGGCATCCACCTCAATCCAAATATTGAGCCAACCTTTTTGAAGGCAAATCTCAATAGCTTTGTAAACTGCCATTAGCTCAGCAAAAGGAACAGAGAAAGTATTAAGGGGGTAAGCAAAAGCACATAAGACTTTACCATTTTTTTAATAGAGTTTAAGGCTTTCTTTTTTTTGAAAAGAGCATGGAAGTACCAGGTATTTTTGTCACCATCAACAATATGTTTGCTAGCAGCCTTTTGCCGCCAGTAGGTTTCTTCCATATTTTGATATTTAACCAAGTTATCTTTAGTGACATTCAACTCCTCAAGTTTAGTAGAGTCAGTCAAAATAGCATCTTCAAGAGAATAAACTAATTGTTCCATATTTTTGAGATTGGCAAAATATTTTTAAAATGATGCTTGTTCCACCAATTTAGGTTTTGTTTAAGCCTTTTAAGCTTAAGCCAGAGGTGAATCATTCCCTTAATAGAATTATCCGGATGAAGAGGGGCCATCCAGTTAATGGATACAACATTTATGAAATCAATGTGTTAGATCCACATATTTTGGAATCTAAAAGAAGTGGGGGAGGATAATCTACTGGAGGGTTTTTGGACAGAAATCAAAAGAGAAGCATGATCCGAAAAAGTTCTGCTCAAATGCTCAACAAAAGTAATGGGCCATTGATTGATCCAAAGAGAATTAAAAAGAGTCCTATCAAGCTACTGCCAGAGTCTAGAGTTATGCCACATATAGTCAGAGCCCGTAAAGCCAATATCAATTAGATTACAATCAAGAATCATATTAAAAAATTCTTCCATGGAATGAATGTTAGGAGAGCAACCTCCCCTTCCTTTCGAGGAAGAGAGAATAATGTTGAAATCACCCCCAACCAACTAGGGTATGTTGATCAGGGAGGCAAAGGTTCTTAAGTTATCCCAAAGGATGTTCCTACCAGATCTATTACAAGAAGCATAAATAAAGGAACCAAGAATAAAAAATTCACCCAATGAGATGTGGACATTAACCAATGGTTGAAGATTATCAAGGATAGAGATGTTGACTAAATTATTCCAAAAACTCTAAATTTTATTGCTAATATTATAATATAAATTTTGAAAGCCAAGCGTTCAAGAAACATGGTTGATCTTAGAAGAGTGTATGAATGGTTCAATAACAACAAGTAAGGCTATGTTATAAACGAAGACTTCTAATACTGGGACAATGAGAGTCCCAATACCCCTAACATTCCAAATAAGTAAATTGATCATAATAAAAAAGGAAGGAAAGGAAAAGAGATAACTAAAGAAATAAAAAGTAAGAAGAAAAGAAAAGTAGAGGCAGTTATTTAAGGGAAGTTAGGGAAGATCTAGTAGTTCTAGTGGAGCTATTAGTGAACATTCTAGCTTTAAGAGATTTTTTTTTTAAAATAGTTTAAAAGGTCTTTTTTTGTCCAAAGTATACCCATCTGAGAGAGAGTGATTTGTAATATTTAGAATAGGACATGTATCAGTCAAAGTATTCCTAATGATAATTTCCCCTTCTTCAGTGTCAAAAGTAAGCTGAGAAAGGCGGTTAGCATGTGTATCACTTTGAAGGGTAATAGGAGAGGTTGTAATGCCATTAATAGCATAGATTTCATGCTCATTTTCAGAATTACTTTTCAGATTTTGTTCCATCATCAAAGGATCAACAGTTTTCAGATTTTGCTCTTTCAACAAAGGATCAATTTCAAAATTTGTCTCCTCGAGTTCACTAGCCAAAAGGGGTAGGCTAGAATGAGTGAAGGTATTATCTTGAGGAGCCAAATTATTACAATTAGAAGCAATGTTAAGTAAGTTATCATTAGCCTCCTCACAAACCATTATTTGTAACATGCTCATTGCTCTCCAATAGGCAAATCGTGGACAAAAAGTAGGGTAGAGGGATGATTTCCATTTTGAGTGACTTTAGGCACATAAGAAAATTTATTGATTTTTTCATTTGATAAAGTAGGATTAGGATCCGGAAATTTATCCTTTTTAAGATGAGGATGTAACACAAAATATTTAGATTGATCATGGCCATGTATCTTACAATGTGTGCAAAAAATAGGGAAATTCTCAAATTCCACTTTTTGATTATAACCAAATTTCTCAGAGCTGATCCAAACTTATTTAGGATGCTTTTTAGTAATATCAATCTCAACCAAAATATGAGCAATAGAAGGTCATGATCTCGCAGCGGTTGCCTGATCAATTTGAAGAAGTTGAACAAAGAAAGCCCCAACTACAAAGAGAACTTGATGTGTAACATAATGTATTCTCATATTAGGAAGAGCTAGCCATATAAGAAAAATTGGGGATTCCTCTTTTATATCAAAAAGAGGAGACCATTTCAGAAGTCACATTTGACAATTAAACATAAAGTAAGAGCGATGGGTAAAGACTCTTGAGTAATCTAAGTCATTAGAGAGCTGAATTAAAATATGCCTAGGATCAATCAATCCGATAGTGAAAATGCCTGAAAGTTTAAGGCTATGAACAAATGATCGGATGTTATCGAGAGTTGGCCAGCATAAGGAAAATTTACCCACTAAAGAGAATTCAAAAGGCTTCACCAACTTTTCCACATCTAGATCCACAAAAGCGGAGGCATCCCAAATGAGGTCGAGATCAAATTCAAAATTGGGGAAAGATTCTTACCAGATAATGCATCCTTGAAGGACTTAACTTCAAAGTGGGATGATTTGGATCCATAATTCCATATAAATCTGATGCCCTAGTTGACACCTCCAAGTTTGAAAAGCTCGGCTGTGCAAAAAGCGGCTCCTCCACCATTGAAAGAGCAAAGGGAAACTCACATTAGCAGCCAATCAGAGAAAAATAGCAAAAATTATGATCGGGAATGATCAGAAATTGGTCAAGCCATAATGAAAACGAAAGGGAAATCAAAATATCTAGAGAGCGCAACCGCCGAGAGGAGAACGGGGAGTTTATTTATTTATTTATTTTTTATTTATTTTATTTTATTTTTATTTTTATTTATTTATTATTTATTTATTTATTTATTTTTATTTTTCTTTTATTTTATTTTTTATTTATTTTATTTTAATTTATTTATTTATTTTTTATTTTAATTATTTAATTATTTATTTTACTTATTTATTTATTTATTTTATTTTATTTTTATTTTATTTATTTTATTTTTTATTTTATTTAGGGTTTAGGGTTTAGGGTTTAAGGTTTAGGGTTTTAGGTTTAGGGTTTAGGGTTTAAGGTTTAGGTTTTAGGGTTCAAGATTTAGGGTTCATGGTTTTAGGGTTTAGGGTTTAGGGTTTAGGGTTTTTATGATTTAGGGTTTAGGTTTTAGGTTAGGATTTTTAATTTTTTTTAAATAGAGAACAAATTCAGATTTAACATTTCTTTTTTAATTATTTCATCAACCAAGTAACAAACCAAGTTTTCTAAGACACAATCGATGACATAGATAAAAAATGAGCATGCATAGAAAATCAAAACCTAAATAACCTACCATATAAAGTCCATAAGGTCCATCGGATGGAGTTTCTCCGGTTCCCATCAAAACCACCTCGCCTCTTGAGTAGGATCCATCATATCCTCGATCTCTCTCCCTCCGCCACCACCAGTGTAACCTCTCACTCCTCCCACTTCCATAACCATTCTGTGACCACCTCCATCCACCCACCTCCAAATCCCCACCACCACTGATAACCATATACTTCACCTCAGATCACTAGAGGCACGGTTGTGGTGATGTTCTCCGTCAGGTTTTGCCCATTCTTAGGGTTTAGGTTTAGGTTTCAGTTTATTAGGTTTTAGGGTTTAGGCTTATTTTTCATATTATTTAGTTACTTTAGGTTTAAGTTTAGGTTTAGGGTTTGGGTTTGGGGTTTAGGGTTTAGGGTTAGGGTTTAGGTTTTAGGGTTTAGAGTTTAGGGTTTAGGATTTAGGGTTCTAGGTTTTATGCTTTTAGGGTTTAGAGTTTAGGGTTTAGGGTTTAGGGTTTTTGGTTTTTTAGGGTTTTGGGTTTTGGGTTTAGGTTTAGGGTTTAGGGTTTTAGCTTAGGGTTTAAGGTTTTTTTAAAAAAATTAAGCAGACCGATAGGTTTAGATTAATTTAGTATATTTAATTTATTTTATTTTTTATTTTTATTTACATTTATTTCTAATTTTTATTTAATTTAATTTATTTATTTTTGTTTAGGGTATCTATTTTAGTTTATTTTTAGTTTTAAGTCTAGATTTAGGTTTATTTTTTAGTTGAGTTTTACTTTCATTTTATTTTTTTGGTTTAGATTTTTTTTTGGTTTAGGTTTAGGATTTTATTTTATTTTTTTAGGATTAGGTTTTAGGTTTTTATTTTAGGTTTTATTTTTTAGTTTATGTTTAGGTTTATTTTTAATTTATTTTATTTTATTTAGTTTAGGTTTAGGGTTACTTTTAGTTTCTTTTAGGTTTAAATTTTATTTATTTTAGTTTAGTTTATTTTAGTTTAGTTTTGAGTTTATTTTATTTATTTTATTTTATTTTTAATTTAGGTTTAGGTTTTTTTTAGTTTAGTGTTTAGGTTTTATTTTGTATTTATTTTTAGATTTTCTTTGTAGGTTAATTTTTTAAGTTTAGGTCTTTATTTAGTTTTTATTTTATTTTATTTTAGGTTTAATTTTTTATTTTACATTTAGTTTTTATTTTATTTATATTTTTTATTCTTAGGTTTATATTATTTTTTAATTTAGTTTAGGTTTTTATTTATTTTATTTTAGATTATTTTTATTTATTTTTTATTTTTTTTAGGTTTAGGTTCTTGTTTAAGTTTTCATTTAGGATTTTATTATTTTTTATTTTTTATTTTATTTAGGTTTAGGTTTATTTATTTCTTTATTTTATTTTTATGTTTTATTTAGTTTAGGTTTATCTTTTTAGATTTTTTAGGATTTTAGGTTTTTAGGGTATAAAGTTTAGGGTTCAGGGTAGGGTTTGGGGTTTAGGGTTTAGGGTTTAGGATTTTAGTGTTTAGGGTTTAGGGTTATGGTTTAGAGCTTAGAGATTAAGGTTAAGTTTTTTGTCTTTAGGGTTTAGGGTTAACTTAGGATTTAGGGTTTAGGGTTTATGGTTTAAGCTTTAGGGTTTACGGTTTTTAGGGTTTAGGGTTTGTTTAGGGTTTAAGGTTTAGGGTTTAGGGTTAGGGTTAGGGATTAGGGATTAGGGTTTAGGGTTTAGGGTTTAGTGTTAGTTTAGGGATTAGGTTTTCAATCTTTTAGGGTTTAGGGTTGTAGGTTTTGGGTTTATGGTTTAGGGTTTAGGGTTAATTTTAAGGTTTAGGGTTTAGGATTTTATGTTTAAGGTTTAGGATTTTTTTAAAAATTAAGTAAATCATTAAGTTTTGGTTTATTTAGTTTATTTTAAATTTTTATTGAGGTTTATTTTTTATTTTTATTTAGTTTAGTTTATTAATTTTCTATTTATTTATTTGAGTTTAGGTTTTTTGTTTTAGTTTATTTTTTAGGCTTAAGTTTAGGTTTATGTTTATTTTTTAGTTTAGTTTTATTTTTATTTTCTCTTTTAGGTTTAGGTTTTATTTTTTATTTTTAGGTTTAGGTTTAGGTTTTTATTTTATATTTTTAGGTTTAGGTATTAGGTTTTTAATTTAGGTTTATTTTTAGGTTTTATTTTTTAGTTTAAGTTTAGGTTAATTTTTAGTTCATTTTATTTTATTCAGTTTAGGGTTTAGGTTTAGTTTATTTTAGTTTAGGTTTAGGTTTATTTGTTATTTTTTATTTTAGGTTTAGGTATTTTTAGTGTAGGGTTTAGGTTTTATTTTTTATTTATTTTTAAGTTTTATGTTTAGGTTTATTTTTTAGTTTATTTTTGGTTTTTATTTATTTTATTTTAGTTTAGGTTTTATTTTTAGTTTATTTTCTTTTATGGTTTAGGTTAAGGTTTAGGTTTTAGTTTATGTTTTTAATTTATTTTATTTTTTATTTTATTTTGGTTTAGGTTTTTTTATTAATTTTATTTTAAGGTTTTGTTTATTTTAGGTTTAGGTTTTTAGCTTTTTAGGGTTAGTTTAAGGTTTATGGTTTAAGATTTAGGGTTTGGGGTTTTTAGTTTAGTGTTTAGGGTTTGTTGTTTTTTGGGTTTAGGGTTTATGGTTTAGGGCTTATAGTTTAAGGTCCAGGTTTTAGGGTTTTGGATTTAAGGTTTTAGGGTTTACGATTTAGGGTTTAGGGTTTATGGTTTTTAGGGTTTAGGGTTTAGGGTTATGGGTTTTGGTTTTGGTTTAAGGTTTTAGTTTATGGTTCAAGGTTTTTGGAATTTTTTTTTAACAGAGAATAAATTTAGATTCAACATTTTCTTCAGTTTGATTTCATCAACCAGGTAACACACCTAGTTTTCTAAGACACAAGCGATGATAAAGGTTAGAATGAGCATAGAGCAAATCAAAACCTTAGATAACTAGCTGTCTCTTTAAAGGCATAGTTCCATAAGAGCATCGGATGGGCCATTCTTGATTTCTCTGTTCCCACTGACCTCTCAAGTAGCGGATCCACCATCAAATCCCGATCTCTCCTCTACCCCCACCATGGCACCTCCTTGCTCCTCTTACCTCCATAACCACCATTGTTGCCTCCTCCATATCCACCAGACCTCAGATCCCCAGCACTTTCACTACCTCCACCTTTTCCTCCATGAGATCTAGACTAAGCTATGATGATGTTCCCTCAGGTTCTACCCATTCTAAGGGTTCAGGTTTAGGTTTATTAGGTTTTAGGGTTTAGCTTTTGTTTATATATTATTTAATTAGTTTAGGTTTCTATTTAGGGCTTGGGGTTTAGAGTTTAAGGCTTAGGATTAGGGTTCAGGGTTTAGGGTTTAGGGTTTTAGGGTTTATACTTTTAGGGTTTAGGGTTTAGGGTTAGGGTTTAAGGTTTAAGGTTTAGGGTATAGGGTTTAGGGTTTAAGGTTTAGGGTTTAAGATTTATAGTTTATGGTTTATGGTTTTATTTAAAAAAAATTAAGTAAACTGGTCAGTTTAGGTATATTTAGTTTATTTAGTTTATTTTTTATTTATTTTAGTTTATTTTTATTTAGGTTTATTTTTTATTTTTATTTAGTTAGGTTGTTTATTTTTGATTTATTTATTTCATTTTAGTTTTTTTATTTTAGTTAATTTTTTTAGGTTTATTTTTAGGTTTAGGTTTAGGTTTATTTTTTAGTTGAGTTTTATTTTTATTTTATTTTTTTATGTTTAGGTTTTATTTTTTATTTTTAGGTGTAGGTTTAGGTTTTTATATTATTTTTTTATGTTTAGGTTTTTGGTTTATTTTTAGGTTTTACTTTTAAGTTTAGGTTTAGGTTTATTTTTAGTTTATTTTATTTAATTTGGTTTGGGTTTATGTTTAGGTTTAGTTTATTTTAGGTTTAAGTTTAGGTTTTATTTTTTTAGTTTAGCTTAATTTAGTTTAGGTTTAGGTTGATTTTACTTTCTTTATTTTATCTTTATTTTAGTTTTAGGTTTTTTTTAGTTTAGGGATTAGGTTTTATTTTTTATTTATTTTTAGGTTCTATTTTTAGGTTTATTTTTTAGATTTAGGTTTTTATTTAATTTTTATTTTATTTTATTTTAATTTTATTTTGTTTTATTTTACGTTTAGGTTTTATTTTATTTAAGTTTTTTATTTTTAGTTTTATTTTTTTTAATTTAGTTTAGGTTTTTATTTATTTATTTTCATTTAGTTTTTATTTTTTATTTTATTTTATTTTTAGGTTTAGGTTTTGGTTTAGGTTTAGGTTTAGTTTAGGTTTTTATTTTATTTTATTTTACTTATTTTATTTAATTTTAGGTTTTTTTATTTATTTTATTTTTTGCTTTTATTTTGCTTAGGTTTAGGTTTTTGGGTTTTTAGGGTTTAGGGTTAAGGGTTTAGGGTTTGGAGTTTAAGGTTTTTTTTTCAAAAAAAGGAAAAATTTTATTGCCCTAAGAAAAGGATTATAAAGTCCTTAAAAAGGGATAAATCTCCAAAAGTAATGCTCAAAGAGCTACAATAAAGCCTAAAGAGATAAATCCCCTAATATAAGAGAAAAAGAAAAGCAAAAGGAAAAGAGAGAGAACTCAGTAATAACACTAAAACCCTCTGAGTAGATCACAAACCACCTGTAAGAACCCAAGCTCTGAAGAAAAAGACCTGGAAGAAACTTAAGCGAAGATAATCTAACATATGGTTTGAAATGATTAACCTACCATAAAATTTCCAAGTTACATAAAAATAAACCTATAATAAAAACCTAAATTAGGCAAACCTCTTAAATGCTTAGGAATATTATCATTGGTAAACAAAGTAAAGTCTGAGAGATCGCACACTAAACTAGCTAAAAAAATCAGCACATACCTTCTCTTAAAATATGTGTAATTTTAAAAGAAAGTTTAGGGATAATAGCTTTAATATTTTAAATTAAATAGAAAAGCCCAGTATTACCCTTATGGTTAGAATTGATCCTAGCAACAACCATCTTAGCATCAGATTCCAACCAAATAGCTTGAAAATTTCTCTCTAAACAAAGCTTAAGAGCATAAAAAATAGCCATCAATTGAGCAAAAATAACTGATTTAGCAGAAAGAGGAGTGGAAATTGAAAAGATAATATTCTCATGATTGTTTCTAAAAATACCACCATAACTCGACTTATTATGTGCAACAGATCAATCAGTATTAATTTTAATGCAAAAATTAAGAGTATTAATCTAATGAATAATTTTAAATTTAGGGGACAAGTCACAATATGGAAAAAGGATGCCCAATTTAGAGGCGACAAACATCAGCCTCTAAAATTACTACTACTGAGAAGAGCAGCCTTATGTAAAGAACAAATATTTTCTTTAGTCCTAGCAATAATCTTCTTATGGTTCATAGGCACATCACAATGTTTAGAATCATTTCTATTAAGCCAAATAAACCAAATCAAAGTAATAGCCACCACAATTTTGATATGCCCTTTAATAGTATTAAGAAAATAAGAATCCAAATGTTGCATTAATGTTTTGCCATTACAACTTAAACTAAATAAATCCTCATACCAACCCCAAACTTTAACTGGCACCATTAACAAAAACATGATTAACATTCTCAATATGAAAACAACACATGCATTTGGAAGGTAGATAATAAGCTTTGTTCCAAAGTAAAGAGTCAATAACAATATAACCCCTTAAAATTCTCCACATAAGAATAGAGTAAGAAGTAGGAATAATATTATTCCAAATTTTAAGAAAAATAGGAGAAGTGGATTTTTTAACTTTAAGATAATTCCATGTATCTTTAAAAGAAAATTCTCCATTACTAGAAAATTTAAAAAGAATTTGATCCAAAAAATTACCATTAATAAAAATATTAATGATGTTATTACTAATGAAATCAGTAATCAACTCAATTAGAAGAGAGAAATTCCATTCCCCATTATAAATAAAATTACTAACTTTCAAAGAAGAAGTATAATGGGTATTAAGCAAAGAATCAATGAAAAAGTCATCTGTCCAGTTATCTTGCCAAAAGAAGGAAGACCCATTATTAATACCCCAAAAAATTATAGGATCCACTTTCCATTTAATATCACAGAGCCATTTTCAAATAATAGAATCACCATGTTTATAATTGCAAATCAAATGTTGCTTACCTTTGTAATATTTAAATTTCATAAATTTGGCCCAAAGACTTTCATTTTTCCCAAAATTCCACCAAAGTTTATAAGAAAAAACATTGGTGGAGTCCATCAAAGATTTACACCCAAGGCCACCTTCATAAATAGTACCACAGATATCGCCTAAGAAGTCCAATGAAGATTTTTGGCCGAATTCCTAGAACCCCAAAAATACTTATTAAAAATTCTTCTAATCGAGATAAGAACAAGAGAAGTAGGAACAATATTAAGCAACATATAAAAAGGAAGAGAATAAAGATTACATTTATTAACAATTAATCTACCACCAAAAGATAAAAAAAATGAAATTCAAGGGTAGAAATTTTATTTTGAATATTATGAATTACCTCATCAAAGAGATGGGATCTCTTATGACCACAATATAAAGGGGAGCCTAAATAATTAATAAGAAGATTTTGATGAGATAAACTAGTGATATCCTTTATTTTATTAATTCTATGAACATAAATAGATGTAGAAGTCATACAACAACTTTTATGAGTACTAATCAAAAGGTCACTTTCCCTTTCAAATTTATTTAAAAAACCCTCAAGCCTTTTAACATAATATAACAAGCCAATACAAAATATTATAAAATCATCAGCAAAGCTTAAATGAGAGATAGCCAAACCACCAAGATTCCTGAAATACATACTAGAATTCTTTTAAAAAAAAGATTAAGCCAACAAGACAAATATTCAATCATAATAAGAAAAAGTAACAGAGAAAGAGGGTCATCTTGTCTTATACCTTGAGAGGAATTAAGGAAACCAAAGTTTTCACCATTGATAACTAATGAAAACAAAACATTTTTAATTATATTGTTAACCAAAGAAAAAAAATGATTAGAAAAATAAAATAAAGTTAGAATGCTATTAAGAAAATCCTAAGAAATGTTATCATAAGCTTTTATGATGTCAAGCTTAAAAAGAAAATTACCATCTCTAGTTTTAACATTCAAATCATGAATCAATTCTTTAGCAAACAAGATGTTATCTGAAATAGTTCTATCTTTCACAAAGCTAGTTTGATTAGGAGAGATAATATTAGGATAAAACTTACAAAGCAAATTAGTCAAAATTTTAGAAATCAATTTATTGAAAAAAGTACAAAGACTTGATGTCAAAAGTCATTCCAAAAGTCAAGAGTATCTTTCTTTGAAATAAGAAAAATAAAAATGCTAGAAAAATATTTAGGAATAGATTCCTTTCAAAAAATTCCTCAACAACATTAACAAGATCAACTTTAATAATAAACCAAGCTTTTTGAAAGAATAAAGTAGTGTAACCATCTGGCCCTACAATAAAATCAGCATTCATACCATTAAGAATATTAAAAATTTCCTCATCATAAGGAGGAGTAACTAATCACTCATTATCCTCTATAAACATAATAGAAGGGATGATAGAGAGATTGGATTAATGCTTAAGCTGACAATTTTTATTTAAAATATCTTTAAAATAATAAGAGAAAAAGAAAATATATCCTCTTTTTCGGTAAGCTAAGAACTATCAAAGTTCTTGAATTTATGAATGCGACCAAGAACTCTCCTTTTCATTATCAAAGCATGAAAATATTTAGTGTTTCTTTCCCCTTCAAAAAGATGCTTAGAAGAAACTTTTTGTATCCAATAAGTCTCCTTCATATCCTAAAACTTAATGAGATTATCTTTAGCTTCAGTAAGATTATAATAAAAAGAAGAATCAGTAATAACAAGTTCCTTCAAATATTTCACCTTTTGTTCCATATTCTTGATATTATCAAAATGATTTTTAAAATAGTTTCTATACCACTAAGTGATATTATACTTAAGCCTTTTAAGCTTAGGCAAAAACCTCAACATACCAAATGCAAAATCATCATGAGAAAGAGGAGCACACCAATTATAAGCATTAACATCAAGAAAACTTTTATCTTGTAACCACATATTTTGAAAACAAAATTTTTTAATGATATTATTTTATGAACAACATCCTTAATAGAAATAAAAAGAGGAGCATGATCCAAGAGAGTTCTACTAAGATGCTCTACAAAAGTTAATGCGCATTGGTTTAACCAATAATTATTAAATATGGCATGATCCAACCGTTGCCACAATCTATAATTATTCCAAGTAAATTGAGAACCAATGAAACCAACATCATGATGATTTCAATCCAAAATCATACTTGCAAAAACTTCCATTGAATGTAAATTTAGTCAAGAACCCCCTTTCCTTTCATTCAAAGAAAGGGTCGTATTGTAATCCCCACCAACAATCCAAGAATCATTAACAATAGAAGCAAAACTAGATAATTGATCCCAAAGAATTCTCCTCTCAAACTTGTTACAATAAGCATAAACAAAAGATCCAAAAGCATGATGATCACCAAATGAAATATCCATATTAATAACTTGATGAAAATCATTAATAACATAAATATTAAGAGAATTATTCCAAAATTACCAAATCTTATTATTGCTATTGAAATAAAAGTTGCTAAAACCAATCATCCTGACCGCATGCATTATTTTAGAAGAAAAAATAAGAGGTTCAAGAATAACCAAGAAACCAACATTATAAATTCTACAAAGATTCTTAATTCTATTCCTAGCAACAAGAGTACCAATGCCCCTCACATTACAAATAATAAAGTTAAACATTACTTTTTATTAGGCAAAGAAGATGAAGAAGATCGATTAGATCTAGAAACTTTAGGAGGATAATTTTAAAACTATTTTTTTTTCATTTTCACAAAAATAGTTTGAAAACTAGTCTCATTCTCCATTGATTCATCATCAGAATAGTTTTATCATCATTATTAATAATATATTTAGGAGAAGATCTCATTTGACAAGAAGACAAATCCTTTTTGTCCATTAAATGAGAATTATCACTAAGCAAAATACCATTCAGAATAACAGTTAAAGAAGGTGTAGAAACATATTTATTAAGCAAACAAACACTTGGCTGCACATTATCAAGAAGCTCCATACCATCATTCTTTCTCAAATTCAAAGAAGATAAAACAAGATTTTCTTTTAGAGATTTTCTTAGGTGAAATAATAAAACCATTTTTTAGATTTTTAGCAACACAAATCTCTTTGGAATCTGAAACTAAAATAAAAAAATCATCCACTTGAAAATTTTTAGGAATAATAAAAATAATAGTAATTAAACCGATTACTCTCTAAACAGGTTTGAAGCATTTTTAACAAGCTTATCACAACCACTTACATTGGGAACACCATTAGAAATATTAGGAACAACATTAGAAACCTCCATAATATCATTCATATCTCCATTATCCTTTTCATGTAAAGCATTTTTTTCTTTTATCACTTTTTAAATCTATAATTTTCTAGCAACCTTAGGATCTTTAACCACTTTCTTCCCAAGATGTGGATGAGCAACAAAACATTCTGAGACATCATGGCCATGAGTTTTGCAATGATTGTAGAAAGCTCGTCTAGTTTTTCAATTTCCAAATCAGAGCACATAATAGCTAGAACACCTTTGAAGGTCATATGAACCAGGTTTAAAGAAATATCAAAGAAGTTGAAGAATCCTTACCGGCATCTTTAAAGGTAAAAGGTTTAGCTATTCCCAAAGAATTGGAAGGCAGGTGGAGCATTTAGTTTTCCCAAGTATTGTATGCCATGGCAAATGGTGCCACATAAGAACAAACAAAGATCGCCAAAGGCCAAAATAGAAATTTCTAGAAAACTAAAATGATGAGAAAGAGAACGTAAAGGATTCAAGAATCTCGCTCGGAGACGAAGGGGTTGTAGAATAATGTTTAAGGTTTTAGTTTGGGGGGGTTATTCTTTTTGGTTTTAGATTTTTAAATTTTTTTTGTTATTTTGTTTTTGTTTTAAGGTTTAGGGTTTAGGGTTTAAGGTTTAGGGTTGTAAGTTTTTAGGGTTTAGCATTTAGGGTTTAGAGTTTTAGGGTTTAAGGTTTAGAGTTTAGGGTTTGGGGTTTTAGGGTTTAGGTTTGTAGGTTTAGGGTTTACAAGTTAAGGTTTAGGGTTTAGGTTAGGCTTTTTTATTTTATTTTTATTTTTTTATTTTTTATTTTTTTAAAATACGTAAACTCATAGGTTTAAGTTTATTTAGTTTATTATTTATTTATTTTAGTTTATGTTATTTTTATTTTTATTTAGGCTTGTTTTTATTTTTATTTAGTTTAGTTTATTTATTTTATGTTTATTATTTTAGTTAAGGGTTTTTATTTTAGTTATTTTTTAGGTTTAGGTTTTGATTTTGGTTTATTTTTTACTTTAGTTTTATTTTCATTTTATTTTTTTTGTTTTTGGTTTTATTTTTTATTTTTAGGTTTAGGTTTAGGTTTTTATATTGTTTTTTTAAGCTTAGGTTTTAGGTTTTTATTTTAGGTTTATTTTTAGGTTTTATTTTCAATTTTGGTTTAGGTTTATTTTTAGTTGATTTTATTTTATTTAGTTTAGGTTTAGGTTAATGTTTAGTTTATTTTAAGTTTAAGATCAGGTTCTATTTATTTAAGTTTAGTTTATTTTAGTTTATGTTATATTTGTTTTTTATTTTAGGTTTAGGTTTTTTTATTAATTTCAGGTTTAGGTTTTATTTTTTATTATTTTTAAGTTTTATTTTTAGGTTTATTTTTTAGGTTTAGGTTTTTATTTAGTTTTTATTTTATTTTATTTTAGGTTTATTTTATTTTTAATTTAGTTTTAGTTTTTATTTTATTTAGGTTTTATATTTTTTAGTTTAGTTCAAGTTTATATTTATTTTATTTACTTTTATTTTAAATTTTTATTATATTTTTTTAGGTTTAGGTTCACGTTTAAGTTTTAGTTTATGTTTCTATTTTATTTTATTTTTTATTTTGTTTTGGTTTAGGTTTATTTATTTATTTTCTTTTAAGGTTTTATTTTGTTTAGGTTTAGGTTTTAGCTTTTTTATGGTTTAAGGTTTAAGTTTAATTTAGGGCATAGAGTATATGGTTTAGGGTTTAGGGTTTGGGGTTTAGGGTTTAGGGTTTAGGGTTTAATGTTTAGGGTTTAGGTTTTATGGTTTAGGGTTTAGGGTTTTAGGGTTTAGGATTTTTGATTTAGGTTTAGGGTTTAGGGATTTTAAGGTTTAGGCTCTAGGGTTTAATGTTTAGGTTTTAGGTTTAGGGTTTAGGGTTTAGTTTAGGGTATAAGGTTTTTGGTTTTTTTTAACAGAGAATAAATTTATATTTAACATTTCTTCCTTTTGATTTCATCAACCAAGTAACACACCAAGTTTTCTAAGACACAAGCAATGACATTAATAAAAAATGAGCACGCGAAGAATAAATCAAAAATCTTAGATTACTAGAAACCATCTCATTATAAAAAGCAGTTCCATATGCAACATCAGATCTTGATTTCTCCAGTTCCCATCAGAACCACCAAAGCCTCTCAAGTAGCGAGAACCACCATCATATCCCCAATATCTCCCTCCACGGCAGTAACCTCTATCATTCCTCCCACCTCCATAACCACCGCTGGTCCGACCACCACCTCCATATCCACTAGCACCTCTAGATCCCCCACCACCACTATGATAATTGCTACCTCTGCCTTCGCCTCTACCGCTCGATCTAAACTAAGCTTCGATGACAGTGATATTCCTATCGTCAAGGTTCTGCCCATTCTTAGGGTTTAGGTTCAACTGTAAGTTTATTAAGTTTTAGGGTTTAGATTTAGGTTTAGGTTTAATTATGATAGGTTTAGGTTTAGGGTTTACAGTTTAGGGTTTAAGGTTTAAGGTTAGGGTTTATGGTTTAGGGTTTAGGGTTTAAGGTTTTAGGGTTTATGCTTTTAGGGTTTGTGGTTTAGGGATAGGGTTTACGGTTTATGGTTATAGGTTGTAGCTTTAGGGTTGTTGGTTTATGGTTTAGGATTTAGAGTTTATGGTTTTTTTATGTTAAGTAAACTATTAGGTCTAGGTTTAGTTAGTTTATTTAATTTATGTTTTATTTATTTTAGTTTTATTTTTTAGTTTAAGTTTAGGTTTTAGTTTAGGTTTTTATTTTATTTTATTTTTATTTTTATTTTGGTTTAGGTTTATTTATTTATTTTATCTTTAGGTTTTATATAGTTTAGGTTTTATTTAGTTTATCTTTTTTTGGTTTAGGTTTAGGTTTTAGTTTATGTTTTTATTTTATTTTTATCTTATTTTATTTTAGTTTAGATTTTATTTATTTATTTTACTTTTAGGTTTTATATAGTTTAGGTTTAGGTTTTAGGTTTTAGGGTTTAGGGTTTAGGGATTATGGTTTGGAGTTTTAGCATTTAGGGTTTTTGGGTTTAGGGTTTAGGATTTAGGGTAAGAGTTTAGGGTTTAGGATTTAGTGTTTAGTGTTTTAGCTTTAAGGTTTAGAGTTTTTAGGGCTTAGGATTTAAGCTTTAGGGTTTAGGTTTAGCTTAGGGTTTAGGGTTAGTTTAGTGTTTAGGATTTAGGGTTTAGGCTTTAAGGTTTAGGGTTTTAGGGTTTAGGGTTTAGGGTCAGTTTAGGGTTTTAGGTTTTGGGTTTAGGGTTTAGGATTTAAGGGTAAGGTTTAGGGTTTTGAGTTTAGGATTTAGGCTTTAGAGTTTTTGGTTTTGGGTTATCTTAAGGTTTAGGGTTTAGGGTTTTGGGTTAGTTTAGGGTTTATGGTTTAGGGTTGTATGTTTAGGATTTACAGTTTAGGGTTCATTTTAGGGTTTAGGGTTTATGGTTTAGGGTTTAGGATTTAGGGTTTAGGGTTTGTTACTTTAAATTAAGTAAACCGCTATGTTTAAGTTTATTTAGTTTATTTACTTCATTTTTTATTTTTTATTTTTATTTAGGTTTATTTTTTATTTATATTTTGTTTTGTTAATTTATTTTAAGTTTATTTATTTCAGTTTTGGTTTTTTACTTTTGTTTAGTTTTTTTAGGTTTAGGTTTATGTTTATATTTATTTTTTAGTTTAGTTTTATTTATTTTTAATTTTTTAGGTTTAGGTTTTATTGTTTATTTTAAGTTTAATTTTAGGTTTTTATTTTATTTTTTAGGTATAGGTTTTCAGTTTTTTTTGGTTTATTTATAGGTTTCATTTTTTAGTTTAGGTTTAGGTTTATTTTTAATTTATTTCATTTTATTTAGTTTAGGGTTTAGTTTTAGTTTATTTTTGGTTTAGGTTTAGGTTTTATTTATTTTCCTTTAGGTTTAGATTTATTTTATTTTAGCTTTAGGTTTTTTTTTTTTAGGGTTTAGGTTTAATTTTTATTTATTTTTAGGTTTAGGTTTTTGTTTAGTTTTATTTTATTTTATTTTAGGTTCATTTTATTTTTATTTTTCATTTAGTTTTTATTTTATTTAGGTTTATTATTTTTAGGTTTATTTTCCTTTTTTACAGTTTAGTTTGGGTTTTTATTTATTTTATTTTAGTTTAGTTCTTATTTTTTATTTTATTTTATTTTCAAGTTTAGGTTTAGGTTAAGGTTTTAGTTTATTTTATTTTATTTTATTTTGGGCTTAGGTTTTATTTATTTATTTTTAAGTTTTATTTAGTTTAGGTTTAATGTTTTATGTTTTTAGGTTTTTAGGGTTTAGCATTTAGGTATAGGGTTTAGGGTTTGTGGTTTAGGTTTTAGGGTTTCGGGTTGTGGGTTTTAGGGTTATGGGTTTACAATTTAGGTTTGTTGGTTTAGAGTTTAGGGTTTTAGGGTTTAGAGTTATTGGTTTAGGGTTGTTGGTTTAGGGTTTACGGTTTTAAGGGTTAGGGTTTAGGGTTTAGGGTTTAGGGTTTAGGGTTTAGGGTTTAGGTTTAGGGTTTAGGGTTTAGGGTTAGGGTTTATCTTTTTATTTTTTATTTTTTTAAAATTAAGTAAACTACTAGGTTTAAGTTTATTTAGTTTATTTATTATTTATTTTAGTTTAATTTATTTTTTATTTAGGTTTATTTTTATTTTTATTTAGTTTATTTTATTTATTTTAAGTTTATTTATTTTAGTTTAGGTTTTTTATTTTAGTTTATTTTTAAGGTTTATTTTTTTCGTTTAGTTTTATTTTTATTTTATTTTTTAGTTTTAGGTTTTATTTTTTTTTTAGGTTTAGGTTTCGTGTTTAATTTTATTATTGATTTATTTTTTAGGTTTTAGCTTTTAGTTAAGATTTAGGTTTACTTTTAGTTTATTTTATTTTATTTAGTTTTGGTTTAGGTTTATTTTTAGTTTATTTTAAGTAGGTTTAGGTTTTATTTAGTTTAGTTTAGTTTATTATTGTTTAGGTTTAGGTTTTATTTATTGTTTAGATTATTTTAGCTTTAGGTTTAGGTTTTATCTTCTTATTTATGCTTTTTTTTATTTTTATTTTAGGTTTAGGTTTTTTTATTTAAGGTTTAGGTTTTATTTTTTATTTATTTTTAGGTTTTATTTTTAGGCTTATTACTTAGTTTTAGGTTTTTATTTAGTTTTTATTTTATTTTATTTCATTTTATTTTAGGTTTAGTTTTTATTTTTTTTGTTTAGTTAAGGTTTCTATTTATTTTATTTTATTTTAGTATTTTTTATTTTTTTTCTTCTTAGGTTTATGTTTTTGTTCAGGTTTAGGTTTAGATTTTAGTTTATGTTTTTATTTTATTTTATTTTTTTATTTTATTTTGGTTAGGTTTTCTTATTTATTTTATTTTTAGGTTTTATTTAGTTTAGGTTGATGTTTTTAGTTTATTAGGGTTTGGGTTTAGGGTATAGGTTTGAGGCATTTAGAGTTTAGGGTTTTAAGGTATATGGTTTAGGATTTAGGGTTTATTTTTATTTTAATTTATTTTAGTTTATTTATCTTAAGTTTATTTATTTTAATCTAGGTTTTTTATTTTAGTTTAGTTTTTAGGTTTAAGTTTAGGTTTAGTTTTATTTTTTAGTCTAGTTTTATTTTTATTTTATTTATTAGGTTTAGGTTTTATTTTTTATTTTTAGGTTAAGGTTTAGGCTTTTATTTTAGTTTTAGTTTATTTTTGGTTTTATTTTTTTAGGTTTATGTTTATTTTTAGTTTATTTTATTTTATTTAGTTTAGGTTTAGGTTTAGGTTTAGTCTATTTTAGGTTCACATATAGTTTATATTAGGTTTAGGTTTAGGTTTTATTTATTTTAGTTTAGTTTATCTTAGTTTAGGTTTACATTTTTTTATTTATTTTAGGTTTAGGTTTTTTTAGTTTAGGGTTTAGGTTTTATTTTTTATTTATTTTTAGGTTTAATTTTTAGGTTTATTGTTTAGGTTTAGGCTTTTATTTAGTTTTTATTTTATTTTATTTTAGGTTTATTTTATTTTTATTTTAGGTTTAGTTTTTTTATTTAGGTTTTTTAATTTTCTCGTTTAGTTTAATTTTTTTTTTTTTTTGTTTAGTTTAGGTTTTTATTTATTTTATTTTAGTTTAGTTTTTATTTTTTATTTTATTTTCTTTTAGGTTTAGGTTTAAGTTTAGGTTTTAGTTTATGTTTTTATTTTATTTTGTTTTTTATTTTGTTTTTTATTTTATTTTGGTATAGTTTTATTCGCTTATTTTATTTTTGGATCTTATTTAGTTTAGGTTTAAGTTTTTAGGGTTTAGGGTTTAGGGTTTAAGGTTTAGGAATTTATGGCTTAGGGTTTTAGATTTTATGCATTTAGGGTTTAGGGTTTAAAGTTTAGGGTTATGTGTTTTGGCTTTAGGGTTTTGGGTTTTTTGGGCTTAGGGTTAGTTTAGGGTTTAGGGTTTGGGGTTTAAGGTTTAGGGTTTGGGGTTTAGGGTTTACGGTTGTAGGTTGTAGGTTTTAGGGTTATAGTGTTTAAGGTATAGGGTTTGGGGTTTAGGGCTTAGGGTTTAGGGTTGTAGGTTTTAGGATTTTGGGTTTTAGGATTTTGGGTTTAGGGTTTAGGGTTTTGGGATTTAGGGTTTAGGGTTTAGTATTTTAGTGGTTAGGGTTTAAGGTTTAGGGCTTAGGGTTGCAGGTTTAGGGTTTAGTTTTGTTTTTTTATTTTATTTTCTTTTTAGGTTTAGGTTTTAGTCTAGCTTATTTTTATTTTTATTTTATTTTATTTTGGTTTAGGTTTATTTATTTATTTTATTTTTAGGTTTTATTTAGTTTAGGTTTAGGTCTTAGCTTCTTAGGGTTTAGGTTAGTTTAGGGTTTACGGTTTAAGGTTTGGGGTTTAAGGTTTAGGGTTTAGGGATTTTAAGGAAATTCATAAAGGGGAGAATTTTATTGCCACAAAGAAAGGAGTACAAGGTCTTTAAAGGGGATAATTCTTTTTTACATTTAGCTTAGAGAGAAAAATCCCCTATTTAATGCAACAAAAGCAAGGAAACTAAATAAAAGCAATAACAAACCAAAAAATAAATAAGGAACAACACAGGAAATATGGCGATCATCCAAAGCCCGCTACTAAGGTCAGAAGTCTTATGAGAGTTGCACAATCCACATCCAGGTTTCAAAATTTGCAGAGAACCTCTAAAAGAATCTTGCAAGCTACTAGAAATTGTAATTAGCACTACTAGTGAAAATCAAGCTTTAGCACATAATAAAGAGCAATATAAGAGAAAATTTCTAATAAGGCTCATGCTCAGTCACCTGCATCTTCAGGGGCAACCACAAATGTGAGCATCCAGACTTCAAATGAAGGGTTATAGTCACATATGCTGCTACCAGCCAAAAAATAATCAAGAAATCATCCTAGCCATCATAGCCCACTTACCTCGATGGAGGCAATTTGCCAAAGAGTGAAAGTAAATAATTCTCTTGTACCTGCAGCCTAAGCAATAGAAAAAGTTGGCCCACAAAACACCCAATCGACTAAAGTCCACCAAGCCCGAAAGGAAGTAGCATCAACAAAACCACCATAGTAGAAATGAAAGAGCAGCTGCCAAGATATCAACTAAAAAACAAAGCAACCATGAATAAGAACCAAACCCACTAGAGTCACCAGACAACCACAAGCAACTGCCCAAAACCAAAATAATAACCTACAACTAGCACCAAGAAACCAGCAATTCCAAACCAGATTAGAGGTCAAGGCCAACACTAATAGCAACCACCAATCCAATCGATACAGCAGAAGCAAGAAATAATAAGGCAATCCCAATACCTCCATCAAAAATAGAAAGATAGCCACAAGAAAATAGCAGCACCCAGCCACTATAAGGCCAAAACTTGAATAAAGAAAAGCCACCAAAAGGTCAACTCTACCAGCTAACGATAGATCTGAAAGAAAATAAAAAGGAAAACCAACCAAACCAACCAGCACAACCAACCAAACCAGCCAGCCCAGAAGACCATCCATCCAATTAACAAAGCTATAGAAGAGCCAACTTCGATAAGGAAATAGCCAGTCTAAAAGGGAGGCAATCCCAACATAGAGAAAGACAAGCATAGTGACAACCAATAGGAAGACACCCAAAACTACTAAGAAATAAATGGTCATCACCCAACCAGACAAAAAGCCACAGCCTCGGAGGACCACCCAACCACAAACAACCAACCAAAGTGGTAAGGAAAATAGACCAAGGCCCCATCCAAACACAAAACCACCAAAAGGCCTAGCAAAAACTCAAGGGTAATAAGATTGATAGCAACCATCAAATAATAGCCACCCAAGATAGCCATGTAGAGGGTAGTATCAAATAGCAGAACCCACCAGGCCCAAAAATAGCAGCAGAAAAACCTCCTTAAGTAAAGAAATAGCTAGCCAAAACCATAGGAAAAACTAGGACCAATTAAAAAATGGGAAAAGCCAAAAGCATAGAGGCATAACCCAAAAGGACGCCACCATAAGATCAAGGTATCACATGAAGAAATTGTTGACATTTAGATCCCTAAATAAAATAGTTAGCCAAAGAGAACACCTCTCCAACAAAAGAGGCTGAATAGCCAACCACCACCTCAAAGAGATCTCCCAAGTATTACAGTACAACCCAAACAGAGAGTGAAACAACCAAAAAATGTAGCAAAATGAAAATGCACATAGAGAAAATCATAGAGAACCTAAAATACATAAAGCAAAGTTAATTTCATAGATAAGGTAATTGAGTGTTATCCAGATTAACCAAGCCTCTCAATTGTCTAGGTAATTTATGATGTTCATAAAGAGTGAGATCATTTAATTTAGCACCTAGATTAGCGGATTATCACACGACATTTCCTTCATGCAAATGTGAGAAATTTTAAAGCAAACTTGAGAGGAGTGTTTAGTATGATTAAGAAGGTAGAATAAATCTGCATTCCACATCTTAGTGGAAATTAACATGTCAATGAGTAAGAGAGCATCAACTTCAATCCAAATATTGATAAAAAAAATTTGCAAACAAATGTCAATAGCTTTGTTTACAACCATTAATTCAACATAGATAACAGAACAAGCTTTAGGACGATAAGCAAAAGCACAAATGACATTACTTTTAAAACCCCAAAAAATACCACCACAACCAAATGTATTCTAAGAGACAGAGCCATCTGTATTAATTTTAATAATATTATTATGAGGTTTTATTCAATATATAATCATATCTTCTTTATAGAAGGTGATCTCAGGTAGGTAAAGAACCAATTTTTTGGCCACAAATTTGCAACCTCTATAATGAGTGTTACTAATTAAATTAACATTAAATAAAGTATGAATTTTTTCTTTGGTTCTAGTAATAATCCTTTTATTATTCATAGGAATACCATGATATTTAGCATCATTTCTACCCATCCATATGAACCTAATAAGGGTAATGATAATTAAAACATTGATATGAACTTTCATAGTTTTGGAAACATGCTTCAAGTAACTGATATAAAGAAAGAAAACCATGAAAATGGTTAGTATTAAAAAGATCATCATACCAAAACCATAATTTGGAGGCAATAGCATCATTGACAAAACATGATTAACATTTTCAATATGAAATCAACAATTACATTTGGAAGGCAAATGAAAACTTTTATCCTAGAGCAAGGAATCAACAAGAATGAAGTTTTTCTGAATTCTCCAAGTAAGGACAGAATAAGAGATCGGGATGACATTATTCCAAAGTTTAATAAATACATTAGATGAAATATGAGCATCTCTAATATAATTCTAAGCCTCTTTAAGAATAAAATCACCATTATTAGATAGCTTAAAAAGAATTTGATCAGGCTTGTTGGAAAGGATAGGAATATTAGTAAATTTGTATACAAGAGAGATATGAATAAATTCGTTAAGTTTACTATCATTCCACTTATTATTAAGCCAAAAAGTTAACTTTAGTAGCAGCAGTAGAATGGGTAGATAAAATAGAATCAATATAACCACAACCAATCCAATTTCCTTGCCAAAAGAAGGAAGATCCTGAATTTATACCCCAAGATATCAAAGATTCAGCCTCCCATTTAATGGAGAAAAGCCTTTTCCAAATCGTGGAGTCACCCACTTTATAAGTACAGATTAGAGGGTGCTAACCCTAGTAGTATTTAGCTATCATAAAATTAGCCCAGAGGCTATCTTTTTTTCTAAAATTCTACTAGAGTTTATGTGAGAAGGCAATAATAGCTTCACGAATAGGTTTGCAACCAAGCCCACCTTCACCTAGAGGACCACAACATTTATGCCAACAAGTCCAATGCATCATTTTAACCTAATTATTAGAGTTCCAAAAAAAAAATATTAAGGAGATGATCAATTCTATTTAAGATAGAATTAATAGGGATAATGTTTGAATAAGATATAAAGTCATCAAATTAAGAGCACTCTTAAGCAAAGTAAGCCTGCCACCAAAAGAGAGTAAGTGAAATTCCCACACTAAAATTAAAATTTTTTTAGATAAGCTTATCAAAAAGATGGGATCCTTTTTAACCTTTAAAAAGAGGAGCACTCAAGAGGATCCTTTATTAATAGGGAGTTGTTGGCGTTTAAAGTTAGTGATTCTGAAGATATGATTGATTTTTTTATTAGAAATTTTAGAGGAGGTAATAAAGCGACTCTTGCTTTCATTAATAAAGACCACTTTCTCTACCAAAATTATTTAAAAAAGTTTTGATATGATGAAAGGAAGCATTGGAAAAGATAATGAAATCATCAAAAAGCTAAGATGAGAAGGGGAGTTCTAAAGTACATGCTAGGATTTTTATTAAATAAATCATTTAAACTCATAGAAAGGTATTCAACATCAACAATAAACAAAGAAGGGGATAAAGGATCTCCTTGTCTCAAAGCATGAGAAGAAAGAAAAAAGCATAAAACTTCACCATTAAGAAGAATAAAAAATAAGGCATTATTAATATTGTTTTTAATAAGGTTAATGAAATTATTAGAGAAACCAAATAAATGCAAGATATTTAAAAGGAAATCCCAAGAGATATTATCAATGGCATTAGAAATATCTAATTTTGAAAGGATGTTACCACCTATAATTGGAACATCTAAATCATGAATAAGCTCTTGAGCAAGAAGAATGTTATCGATATAGATCTCCCTCTAACAAAACCAGTTTGGTTGAGAGAGATAATTTTTTGAAGCACAAGACTTAGTCTATTAGCAAAAAATTTAGAAATCAATTTATTAATGAAAGTGCAAAGACTAATAGCTTTGAAATCACTCCAAGAATCTTTATTATCTTTTTTAGGTATGAGAACAATGGAAGTGCTTGAAAAATATTTAGAGAGAGGATTGCCATTAAAGAAATCAAAAATAGCATCAACTAAGTCATTCTTAATAGTAGACCAACAATTTTGAAAAAAATTGATTTGTATAACCCTCTAGACCAGCAATGGAATGAATGTTCATGTTATTAAGAAGTTTACCAATCTCATCTTTAGTAGGCAACTTAGTAAGCCAATGATTATCATTATTGGTAATAATAGAGGGGATCAAAAATGAATTAGAAATCGCTTCATAAGAGTGAATTTTGTTAAGCACATTTCTAAAGTGGTTAATAACAGAATATTTAATAACATTAATATCAGTGATCCAATCTCCATTATCACTTTTAATTTTTTGGATAGAATTTAAAGCTCTCTTTTTATTAAATAAAGCATGAAAATACCAAGTATTCCTATCCCCATCAATAATATGTTTACTATAAACTTTTTTGCTACCAATAGGTCTCTTCCATATTCAAATAATTAATCAGATAATCTTTAGCTTCATTCAAATCCTTAAGCTTAGAAGAATCAATTAAAACAACATTTTCACAAACCAAAAGTTCCATTTTTTTATATTAGCAAAAAGATTTTTAAAATAATGTTTGTTCCACAAAACCAGATTTTGTTTGAGCCTTTTAAGCTTAAACCATAATCTATGCATACCCCTAATCGAATTATCAGGGTGTAAAGGAGAAATCCAATTAATGGCCATGACTTTAAGAAAATCTAGATGCTTAATCCACATATTTTGAAATCTTAAAGTGGGTGAGGTGTTTAATCTTTTAGAGTTATCTTTAATAGAAACCAAAAGAGCAGCGTGATCAGATAAAGTTCTACTCAAATGGTCAACATAGGTAAGAGGACACTAATTAATCTAATGATAGTCAAAAAGAATTCTATCAAGATGTTGCTAGAGCTTAGAGTTTTGCCAAGTATAATTATAGCCTTTAAAACCACTATCAATAAGATTGCAAACAAGAATCATATTTGAAAATTCTTCCATAGAATGAATATTAGGAAAGCAACCACCCCTTCTTTCAGGTGAATATAGAATAATATTGAAATCAGCCCCAACCAACAAAGGTTTGTTAACAGAAAAAGCAAACTTCTCAAATTCTCCCAAAGAACATTCTGACCAGCTCTATCGCAAGAAGCATTAACAAAAGAGCCAAGCACACAAGAATCACCCAAAGAAATTTGAGCATTGACAACATGTTGAAGATCATCTAAAATTAAAATATTTAAGAAGCTATTCCAAAAGCACCAAATTTTATTACTGATGTTAAAGGAAAAATTAATAAAACCAAGCATTCTAGCAACATGATTGATTTTATCAGCGTGTATAAGAGGTTAAATAACAATAATTAAAGAGATATTATAAATTCTAGAGAGATTTATAATACAATTACGAACAGTGAGGGTGCTAATCCCTTTAACATTCCAAATAAGAGAATTATACATAAAAAAATTATAAAAGGAAATTAAATGATAATAATAAAGGGGGAGAGAGAGAAAGAATAACAAATCCTCTTCTTAGCTAAAAATTGAAACAACACATTATTTATGTAAAGTGGATCCATATCTAGTAGATCTGGCAAGATTAGGAGGTTGCATCTTAGAGTTCTTAGTTTCCTTTTTAAAGATAATTCAGATATTTCTATTTTTCTCCAATGTGTCACCATCAGAACAAGATTGATTAGCAAGATTATTAATAGGATAATGATCATTAAGAACATCTCTAATCACAACTTCCCCCTCTTCCAAATTAGCATTTTATTAAAAAGTGGGATTTGAATGAAGATCAATCTTGGAATTAAGGGAAGAAGAAGAAATTGTAACATTCAAAGCACAATTACCAATGTTAGAATTAGTGTTTTGCTCAAGAATTTTAGCCGCATTCAAGTTATCATTTAAACCTCATTCTCATCAATTAATGTTGCCAAAGAAGCATGAATAGACTCATTAGAGAATGAATCATCATTTTTTTCAGTCTCTTTGAATATGGAATTAGCCATAATAGACATATTCTTGGAAGAGCTAACCACACAGGAACAGTAGGTGATTCCTCCTTTATATCAAAAAGGGGAGACCACATCAATAAACGGATTTGACAATTAATGACAAAATAAGATTGACATGAGAAAACCATTGAATAATCCAAATCATTCGTAAGTTGAATTAGAATATGTCTTGGATCGATCAAGACAATAGAGAAAGCACCTGAAAGTTTAAGGTTATGGAAAAAAGATCAGATCTTATCCAAATTTGGCTGGTACAAAGAAAATTTTCCAATCAAAGTTAATTTGAAAGGGTTTGCAAGCTTTTTGACATCAAGATCTAAACACATTATTACAGGCATACCTAAAAATGAAGTCAAAATAAGATTCATCAAGATAGAAGAGGTAGAGCTCTTACCAGAAAGTGCATCCTTAGAGGATTTAATAGTAAGAATGACATTAGGTTTATGTATCCCCATAAAATCAGATGCCCTAGCTAGATCATCCAAAATGGGAGAAATAAGCCACGGTTTGAGGTCACCATATAATCAGAAGAGACACATCACGCGAGCAGCCAGAGATTGAAAAAACTCTAGAAATCAGTTGAGAATGATGAAGGATCCACTAAAAATGTAAGAAGGGGATGGTGAAGGAAAATGAAAGTACTAGAACCCATAAGGGTTTATGGGTTTATTTAGGTTTATTTTATTTAGTTTATTTAGTTTTATTTTATTTTATTTAGGTTTTGTTTATTTATTTAGGTTATTTAAGTTTATTTTAGGTTTATTTAGTTTATTTATTTAGATTTAGTTTAGTTTAATTTATTTAGGTTTAGGTTTAGGTTTTAGGTTTAGGTTTAGTTTAGGGTTTAGGGTTTAAGGTTTAGGGTTTAGGGTTTAGGGTTTTAGGGTTTAGGAGGGTTTAGGTTTAGGTTAGGAAGTTTAGGGTTTAGGTTTAGGGTTTAGGGTTTTTGTGCTATTTTTTTATTAAAGAACAAATTCATATTCGATATTTCATCTTTTCGATTTCATCGACCAAGTAATGCATAAAGTTTTCTAAGACACAAGCAATAACATAGATAAAAAATGAGCACGCATAGAGCAAATCAAAAACCCTAGATAACTAGAACTGTCTCTACTGTAAAGACACAATTCCATAAGCAACAAATCAGATCAACCATTCCTCAGTTTCTCTAGTTCCCATCAAAACCACCATGGCCTCTTGAGTAGCAGCATCCACCATGGTATCCCCGACCACTCCCTCCGTCACCACCACAGTTGTAACCTCCATTACTCCTCCGACATCCATAACCACCACTGCTCTGACAACCACCTCCATATCCTCCAGCACCTCTAGATACCTCACCATAACTGTGATGACTATTGCCTCTGCCTTCGCCTCCATCACCAGATCTAGACTTAGCCTCATTGCTGATGATGTTTCTGAAATCAAGGTTCTGACCATTCTTAGGGTTTATGTTTAGATTTATGTTTAATAGATTTTATGGTTAAGGTTTATTTTTTAATTTATTTTGTTACTTTAGGTTTAGGTTTAGGGTTTGGGGTTTTGGGTTTTGGGTTTAAGGTTAGGGTTTATGGTTTAGTTTAGGGTTTAGGGTCTTAGGGGTTTATGCTTTTAGGGTTTAGGGTTTAGGGTTTAGGGTTAGGGTTTAGGGTTTAAGGTTTAGGGTTTAGGGTTTAGGGTTTATGGTTTAGGGTTTAGGTTTAAAGTTTAGTTTTAGGTTTAAGTTTTAGTTTTGGGTTAGGGTTTAGATTTTAGGATTTATTGTTTAGGTTTAGGGGTAGGAGTTTAGGGGTTTCTGATTTAGGGTTTAAGTTAGAGTTTAAGTTTAGGTAAGGTTTAAGGTTTAGGGTTTAGAGAGGTGGATTAGGGTTTGGTTATTTTAGGTTATAGGTTTAGGGTTTAATTTAGTGTTTTAGAGTTTAGGTTTGCTTGGGTTTAGGGTTTTATTAGGGTTTTAGGTTTAATTTAGTGTTTAGATGTTTAGGTTAAAGGTTTAGGTTTAGGGTTTTTTTTAAAATCAGTAGGTTTAGGTTTATTTAGTTCATTTTTCATTTATTTTTAATTTCTTTCATTTTGGTTAATTTATTTTTATTTAGTTTAGTTTATTTATTTTAGGATTATTTTTTTTAGTTTAAGTTTTCTATCTTAGTTTATTTTTTCGGCTTAGGTTTAGGTATATTTTATGTTTAGTTTTATTTTTATTTTATTTTTTTTTGGTTTAGGTTTATGTTTTATTATTAGGTTTAGGTTTTTATTTTATTTTTTTTCAGTTTAGATTATAGGTTGTTATTTTAGGTTTTATTTTTTAGTTTAGGCTTAGGTTTATTTTTAGCTTATTTTATTTTATTTAGTTTATGTTTAAGTTTAGGTTTAGGTTTAGGTTTTATTTATTTTAGTTTTTTTTATTTTAGTTTAGGTTTTAGTTTATTTTATTTTATTTATTTTATTTTTATTTTAGGTTTTGGTTATTCGTAGTTTAGGGTATGGGTGTTATTTTTTATTTACTTTTAGGTTTATTTTTAAGGTTTAGGTTTTTATTTATTTTCAATTTATTTTATTTTAGGTTTATTTTTTATTTTAGGTTTTGTTTTTATTTTATTGAGGTTTTTTTTTAAGTTTATTTTATTTTTTAAGTTTAGTGTAGGTTCTTATTTATTTAATTTTATTTTAGTTTTTATTATCTATTTTATTTTATTTTTAGCTTTATGTTTAGCTTTAAGTTTAGGTTTTAGTTTAGGTTTTAGGGTTTATGGTTTAGGGTTTTAGGGTTTAGGGTTTAGGATTAGGGTTTAGGTTTTAATATTTATGGTTTAGGGATTAGGGTTTAGCTTTTAGGTTTAAGGTTTAGGTTTTAGTTTAGGGTTTAGTTTAGAGCATAAGGTTTAGGGTTTATGGTTTTATTTATAATAAAGTTTAGGGTTTAGGGATTAAGGTTTAGGGTTTAGGGCCTTAGGGTTTAGGGTTTAGGGTTTAGGGCTTAGGTTTTAGGGTTTTAAGGTTTAGTTTAGGGTTTAAGGTTTAGGGTTGTAGGGTTTAGGGTTTAGGATTTAGGGTTATAGGGTTTAGGGTTTAGGGATTATGGTTTTTTAGGGTTTAAGGTTTAGGGTTTAGTGTTTTAGAGTTTAGGGTTGTAGGCTTAGGGGTTTAGGGTTTAGGGTTTAGAGTTTAGGGTTTAGGGTTTAGGGTTTAGGATTTAGGGTTTAGGGTTTTAGTGTTTCGGGTTAAAGGTTTAGGGTTTAGGGTTTTAAAAAAAAATTTAGTAAATCGTTAGGTTTAGGTTTATTTAGTTTATTTTTTATTGATTTTTATTTAATTTTATTTTATTTTATTTAGTTTTATTTATTTTTATTTAGTTTTGTTTATTTATTTTAGAATTATTTATTTTGGTTTAGTTTTTTATCTTAATTTATTTTTTAGGTTTAGGTTTAGGTCTATTTTTTAATTTGGTTTTATTTTTATTTTATTTATTAGGTTTAGGTTTTTTGTTTTATTATTAAGTTTAGGTTTAGGTTTTTATTTTATTTTCTTAGGTTTAGGTTATAGGTTGTTATTTTAGGCTTTATTTTTTAGTTTAGGCTTAGGTTTATTTTTAGCTTATTTTATTTTATTTTTTTAGGTTTAGGTTATAGGTTGTTATTTAGGTTTATTTTAGTTTAGGCTTTTATTTTTAGCTTATTTTATTTTATTTAGTTTAGGTTTAAGTTTAGGTTTAGTTTATTTAGGTTTAGTTTAGGTTTATTTATTTTAGTTTTATTTATTTTAGTTTAGATTTCAGTTTATTTTATTTTGTTTATTTTCTTTTTATTTTAGGTTTTGGTTTTTCATAGTTTTGGGTTTAGTGGTTATTTTATATTTACTTTTAGGTTTATTTTTAAGGTTTAGGTTTTTATTTAGTTTTCAATTTATTTTATAGGTTTATTTTTTTTATTTTAGGTTTAGTTTTATTTTATTTAGGGTTTTATTTTTATTTATTATTTTTTAGTTTAGTTTAGGTTTTTATTTATTTTATTTTATTTTAGTTTTTATTTTCTATTTTATTTTATTTTTAGCTTAGGTTTTTATTTTATTTTATTTATGTAGGTTTAGGTTTTAGGGTTTATGGTATAGGATTTATGGTTTAAGGGTTTAGGGTTTAGGTTTAGGGTTTAGGGTTTAGGGTTTAGAGTTTAGGTTTAGGATTTAGGGTTTAGGGTTTAGGGTTTAGGGTTTAGGGTTTAGGTTTTTTTAAAATTAAATTTAGTTTTTTAGGTTTAGGTTTATTTAGTTTATTTTTAGGATTTTTTATTTGTTTTTATTTTATTTTATTTAGGTTTATTTATTTTTATTTAGTTTTGTTTATTTATTTTAGAATTATTTATTTTGGTTTAGTTTTTTTATCTTAATTTATTTTTTAGGTTTAGGTTTAGGTCTATTTTTTAATTTGGTTTTATTTTTATTTTATTTATTAGGTTTAGGTTTTTTGTTTTATTAAGTTTAGGTTTAGGTTTTATTTTATTTTAGGTTTAGGTTATAGGTTGTTATTTTAGGCTTTATTTTTTAGTTTAGGCTTAGGTTTATTTTTAGCTTATTTTATTTTATTTTTTTAGGTTTAGGTTATAGGTTGTTATTTTAGGCTTTATTTTTTAGTTTAGGCTTAGGTTTATTTTTAGCTTATTTTATTTTATTTAGTTTAGGTTTAAGTTTAGGTTTAGTTTAATTTAGGTTTAGGTTTAGGTTTTATTTATTTTAGTTTTATTTATTTTAGTTTAGATTTCAGTTTATTTTATTTTGTTTATTTTATTTTTATTTTAGGTTTTGGTTTTTCATAGTTTTGGGTTTAGTGGTTATTTTTTATTTACTTTTAGGTTTATTTTTAAGGTTTAGGTTTTTATTTAGTTTTTAATTTATTTAATATTAGGTTTATTTTTTTTATTTTAGGTTTAGTTTTTATTTTATTTAGGGTTTTTATTTTGAGGTTTATTTTATTTTTTAGTTTAGTTTAGGTTTTTATTTATTTTATTTTATTTTAGTTTTTATTTTCTATTTTATTTTATTTTTAGCTTAGGTTTTTATTTTATTTTATTTGTGTAGGTTTAGGTTTTAGGGTTTATGGTATAGGATTTATGGTTTAGGGTTTTAGGGTTTAAGGTTTAGGGTTTAGGGTTTAGGGTTTAGAGTTTAGGGTTTAGGATTTAGGGTTTAGGGTTTTAGTGTTTCGGGCTAAAGGTTTAGGGTTTAGTGTTTTTTTTTTAAAATTAAATTTAGTAAAGCAGAGGGTTTAGGTTTATAGTTTATTTTTATTGATTTTATTTGATTTTATTTTATTTAGGTTTATTTATTTTTATTTAGTTTTGTTTATTTATTTTAGAATTATTTAGGTTTAGTTTTTTTATCTTAATTTAAGGTTTAGGTTTAGGTCTATTTTTTAATTTGGTTTTATTTTAAATTAGGTTTAGGTTTTTTGTTTTATTATTAAGTTTAGGTTTAGGTTTTTATTTTATTTTCTTAGGTTTAGGTTATAGGTTGTTATTTTAGCTTTATTTTTTAGTTTAGGCTTAGGTTTATTTTTAGTTTATTTTATTTTATTTTTTTAGGTTTAGGTTATAGGTTGTTATTTTAGGCTTTATTTTTTAGTTTAGGCTTAGGTTTATTTTCAGCTTATTTTATTTTATTTAGTTTAGGTTTAAGTTTAGGTTTAGTTTAATTTAGGGTTTAGGTTTAGTTTATTTATTTTAGTTTTATTTAGGTTTAGGAGTTTATTTTATTTTGTTTATTTTCATTTTAGGTTTTGGTTTTCATAGTTTCGGGTTTAGTGGTTATTTTTATTTACTAGGTTTATAAGGTTTAGGTTTTATTTAGTTTTAATTTATTTAATATTAGGTTTATATTTTAGGTTTAGTTTTTTATTTTGTTTAGGGTTTTATTTTGAGGTTTATTTTATTTTTAGTTTAGTTTAGGTTTTATTTATTTTATTTTATTTTAGTTTAATTTTTATTTTATTTTTTTTTAGTTAGTTTTATTTTATTTTATTTGTGTAGGTTTAGGTTTTAGGTTTTATGGTATAGGATTTATGGTTTAGGGTTTTAGGGTTTAAGGTTTAGGGTTTAGGGTTTAGGGTTTAGGGTTTAGAGTTTAGGGTTTAGGATTTAGGGTTTAGGGTTTTTAGTGTTTCGGGCTAAAGGTTTAGGGTTTAGTGTTTTTTTTAAAATTAAATTTAGTAAACCGTTAGGTTTAGGTTTATTTAGTTTATTTTTTATTTATTTTTATTTATTTTTATTTTATTTTATTTAGGTTTATTTATTTTTATTTAGTTTTGTTTATTTATTTTAGAATTATTTATTTTGGTTTAGTTTTTTTATCTTAATTTATTTTTTAGGTTTAGGTTTAGTATTTTTTAATTTGGTTTTATTTTATTTTATTTTTTTAGGTTTTTGTTTTATTATTAGTTTAGGTTTAGGTTTTATTTTATTTTTTAGGTTTAGGTTTAGGTTTTATATTTATTTTTAGTTTAGGGTTTATTTTATTATTTTATTTTTTTATTTTTTTTTAGGTTTAGGTTATTTTATTTTATTTTAGTTTAGGTAGGTTTATTTTAGTTTATTTTATTTTATTTAGTTTAGGTTTAGTTTAGGTTTATTTAATTTAGGTTTAGGTTTAGGTTTTATTTATTTTAGTTTTATTTATTTTAGTTTAGATTTAGTTTATTTTATTTTTGTTTATTTATTTTTATTTTAGGTTTTGGTTTTTAGTTTTTATGGTTATTTTTATTTACTTTTAGGTTTTATTTTTAGGTTTAGGTTTTATTTAGTTTTATTTTATTAGGTTTATTTTTTTTTATTTTAGGTTTAGTTTTATTTTATTTAGGGTTTTTTATTTTTTGAGGTTTATTTTTTTAGTTTTATTTATTTTTATTTATTTTATTTTATTTTAGTTTTTATTTTTATTTTATTTTATTTTTTAGTTTAGGTTTTATTTATTTTATTTTTAGGTTTAGGTTTTGTTTAGGGTTTAATGTTTAGGGTTTATTTTTAACTTTTAGGTTTAGGTTTAGGTTTTAGTTTAGGTTTAGGGTTTTGTTTAGGTTTAGGTTTTTTTTAGGTTTAGGGTATTATTATTAGGTTTAGGGTCTTAGGTTTAGGGTTTAGGTTTTTTAGGGTTTAGGTTTATTTTATTTAGGGTTTAGGGTTTAGCTTTATTTAGGTTTTATTTTTTAGGTTTAGGATTTAGTTTAGGGTTTAGTTTTATTTGATTTTTTTAGGAGAACAATTATTAGTTTTCTTCTTTTATTTCATCAAGGTAACACACCAAGTTTTCTAAGACATAAGGACATAGATAAAATGAGCACACATATCAAAAAGATTTATTTTTTTTATACATGTTTAGGTATAGGATCAATCATTCTTTTTTTATTTTAGGTTAGTAGGTATATCATATCTCGATCTCTTAGCCACCACCATGGATTATATTTGTTTACTATTCATATCTAGTTTAGATTATTTATATTGTTTTAGGATCTAGAGGTAGTTTATGTTATCAGGTTATTCTTAGTTTAGTTTAGGTTTATTTATTTTTTATTTTAGGTTTATTTTTTAATTTATTTAGTTACTTTATTTTAGTTTTAGGTTTAAGGTTTAGGGATTAGGGTTTTGTTTTAGGTTTTATGCTTTTATTTTATGGTTTATTTGGGTTTAGAGTTTAGGTTTTAGTGTTTAGGTTTAAATTTTTATGGTTTTTTAGGATGTAGGGTTAGTTTAGGGTTTATGGTTTAGGGTTTAGAGTTTAGGGTTTAGGGTTTGGGGTTTTAGGAAAGTTAGAATTTTATTACCATAAGGAAAAGATACCATGTCTTAAAAGGGGTAGCTCTAAATTCTACTCTGAGCTAATGAAACTAAGAGCTAAACCCCATCAAGTACATTAGAAAAATAAAGAAAATACAATAAAAGCAAAAGCATAAAGAAGAAGAATAAGAATAAATAAATCAAAATAGTAAAAGAATGAGTTAGTAGTTCATGATTTCTTTGAGAAAGCAAGATAAGCAAGATCCACATAACAACACAGGTTGGTAGTAATGACCATTCCCTGAAGTTCCAAAAAGAAATCTCAACACACTACAAAGGCAAAGTCATTGCTAAAAGGATAAGATAAAGAAAAGAGAGAAAAGAGAAGGCTTAGGCTGGTTAAGATCATCTCAAGGGACAACAATACATATGAGCATCCAAACATCATAAAAAAGGATTACAATCATATGTAATGCTACCAACCAAAGGGAAGAGGTGAGTGACATCAAAGCCATCATAGCCAGCATACTTGATATAAGCAAACATCCAAAGCTAGCAGTCCATAGAGTTCTAAATCCTGCACCATTTAATAAAGAGCAACCGACCAACAACCAACTAGTAGCCAAACCACAAACAAAACCATAATAACCACCATAAGAGGCTAGAATATAGTTAGAACATTCACCATTATCAAATCCCAAAACAAACCGAAAACCATAACCAACTCGACAAAACAGACCCATGCCAATTAGAGAAATAGCCAAAAAAAAACCATAAATCAATGGAAAGTCCTGACAAGTAGCAGTCACCAAGCCAAACCAAGGTGAGCAACCACAAATGACTAGATAGCTCAAAAATGAAACCATCAACTGAAGGAAACATAAGTTGCAACTAGTGCAAATCACCAGAAGATAAAACAGTCACACAAAAGGGGGCCAAAGGCTGCAACCAACCACTAGAAATCAACAAGTCCAATCTAAAAGAATCAACAAAGGTTTGGCCAGCAAAAGCCTCCAGCAAATTGTTCAAGAAGAAGGAAAAGACCAATAAGGAAAAAATCAACAAATTATGATTCCAACGACAATCAAAATTCCTCCAACCAAACTAGCTAAGTAAAACAGCCATAAGGAAACAACCAGAAAATAACCCATCATAAGTAACCAACAAAGGAAGCATCCCAAAACCAAGGAAAACTAAACCACAAAACCACAATAAACCCAAATCTTAATAACCATAAAAACTAGCGACCTACAAAACCAACTTTCTCAACAACAAACACTAGCATATAATAGCAAACACAAAATGTCGCAAAAACATAATAACAAAAATAATTCGGAGAATAACCAAATGCCAAACCAAGGAAAAAGAAGATTCAAATAAACAAGGAATGGGAGGAAAACCCAAAAGTAATAAAATTCTCCAAAGAAGGCCTAGAAGGAATAATAATAGTTCCCATAGAAGGCTACCCATCCAACAATGGCTAGTAAAGTAATCCAAGTTCTAGAGGAGGTAAACAAACCACAAAGTGCAAAAAGAATAAAGCCAGAGAAGAAACCATCTCATCCACAAACTAAGTAAAGGGAGACAACCACAGGAAAAATAACCAACAAAGCTAAACAACCTTAGCAACCATGAACCTCAAAATCTAGGTCAAATACAAAACCCATCTTAGGCTAAAAAGTGAAAATAAGTTTAGGGTTTATGGTTTATGGTTTAGGGTTTAGGGTTTAGGGTTAGAGTTTAGGGTCTAGGGTTTAGGGTTTAGCGTTTAAGCTTTAGGCTTTAAGATTTTGAGGGTTTAGGGTTAGGGTTTAGGATTTAAGGTTTAGGGTTTAGGGTTTAGTTTATGGTTTAGGGATTAGGGTTTAGGGTTCAAGGTTTAGGGTTTAGTTTTTAGGGTTGCATGTGGGTTTAGGGTGTAGCTTAGTTTTGGGTTTATAATTTTTTAGGGTTTAGGGTTTAGGGATTGGTGTTTAGGATTTTAGGGTTTAGGGTTTAAGGTTTAGGGTTTTTTAGTGTTTAGGGATTAGGGTTTATGGTTTAGGGATTGGTGTTTAGGATTTTAGGTTTAGATTTTAATTTAGGGTTTTTTTAGTGATAATATTTAGGGTTTATGTTTATTTATGTTTAGTATTTTAAAATTAAATAAACTAGTTGTTTAGGTTTATTTAGTTTATTTATTTTATTTATTTTATTTTTTATTTTTATTTATTAATATTTTTTTATTTAGTTTAGTTTATTTATTTTAGGTTTATTTATTTTAGTTTACGTTTTTTATTTGAGTTATTTTTTAAGTTTATTTTTATTTTTTAGGTTAGACTAATTTTTATTTTATTTTTTAGGTTTAGGTTTTATTTTTTATTTTTAGGTTTAAGTTTAGGTTTTTATTTTATTTTTTTAGTTTTAGGTTTTTATTTTAAGTTTATTTTTATGTTTTATTTTTTAGTTTAGGTTTAGGTTTATTTTTAATTTATTTTATTTTATTTAGTTTAGGGTTGTAGTTTAGTTTATTTTAGGTTTAAGTTTAGGTTTTATTTATTTTAGTTTAGGTTAAGGTTTATTTTATTTTGTATATTTTAGGTTTAGATTTTTTTTAGTTAAGGGTTTAGGTTTTATTTTTTATTTCTTTTTAGGTTAATTTTTTAGGTTTAGGTTTGATTTAGTTTTTATTTTACTTTATTTTAGGTTTATTTTGTTTTTTTAGTATAATTTATCTTTTTATTTATTCTTTTTAGTTTAGTTTTTATTTTTTATTTCATTTTATTTTTTGGTTTATGTTTAGGTTTTAGTTTTAGTTTTATTTTATTTATTTTTATTTTATTTAGTTTAGGTTTTATTTATTTATTTTATTTTTAGATTTTACTTAGTTTAGGTTTAGGTTTTTAGGGTTTAGGGTTTGGGGTTCAAGATTTAGGGTTTAGGGTTGTAGGTTTTAGGATTTAGGGTTTAGGGTTTAGGGTTTATGGTTTAGGGTTTAGTGTTTTAGGATTTAGGGTTTAGTGTTTAGGATTAGTTTTAGGATTTAGGATTTTGGGTTAGGGTTATTTTTTATTTTTTATTTATTTTTAAATTAAGTAAACTATGAGGTTTAGGTTTGTTTAGTTTTTTAAGTTTAATTTTTATTTATTTTTATTTATTTTATTTTTTTATTTTTGTTTAGGTTTATTTTTATTTTTAATTTGTTTTGTTTATTTATTTTAGGTTTATTTATTTTAGTTTAGGTTTTTTATTTTAGTTTATTTTTTAGGTTTAGGTTTAGGTTTAGGTTTATTTTTTAGTTTAGTTTTATTTTAATTTTAGGTTTAGGTTTTATTTTTTATTTTAAGGTTTAGATAAGGTTTTTATTTCATTTTTTTATGTTTCGGTTTTAGGTTTAGGTTTTAGGTTTTTATTTTAGGTTTATTTTAAGGTTTTATTTTTCAATTTAGGTTTAGGTTTATTTTTAGTTTATTTTATTTTATTTAGTTTAGGTTATGCTTTAAGTTTTGTTTATTTTAGGTTTAGGTTTAGGTTTTATTCATCTAAGTTTACTTTATTTTAGTTTAGGTTTAGGTTTATTTTATTTTAATTTTTTATTTTTAGGTTTTTTTAGTTTAGGGTTTATGTTTTATTTTTTATTTATTTTTTAGGTTTATTTTCAGATTTATAGGTTTAGGTTTTATTTCATTTATTTTAGGTTTATCTTATTTTATTTTAGGTTTAGTTTTCATTTTATTTAGGTTTTTTTTATTTTTAGTTTAGTTTAGGTTTATTTCTTTTATTTTAGTTTAATTTTTATTTTTATTTTATTTTCTTTTTTAGGTTTAGGTTTAGTTTAAGTTTAGGTTTTATTTATTTTATTTTATTTTATTTTATTTAGGTTTTGGTATTTTATTTGTTGTTTTATTTTTAGGTTTTATTTAGTTTAGGTTTAGGTTTTGAGCTTTTTAGGGTTTAAGGGGTTTGTTTAGGGTTTAGGGTTTGGCGTTTAGTGTTTAGGGTTTTTTTATTTTTTTTAATTAGGGAAAGTTAGAATTTTATTACCATAAAAATAAAGGATACAATGTCTTTAAATGCTCAAAGTTCTACTACTCATGGAACAAGAAACCTAAAGAGCTAAACCATCAAGTAATGGAAAAAAAATTAAACAAATAAAATTAAAAGCAAATGAGAAAAAGACACTAAATAAGACTAATATAACTCAAGAAAGAAATAAAAGACTAGTTAGCAGCATGATCCCTTTGAGATGTCAAGATAAGCAAGATCCATCATTTGAGTTGATTAAGTAAAGATGATTCCATCGTGAAGTTCCAACTATAAGATTCTACAAAACACTACAAAGGCAATGGTCATAGCTCAGGGAAAAGATAAAGTAAACAATTTAGAAGAGTTGAGAAAGAGAAGGCTTACTCAGATCATCTCAAGAACAATACATATGAACATCCAACCTTCATGAGAATTATATACACTACCAAAGAGAACATATGAAATCAAGGCCATCATAGACATACAATATAAGCAACCATCCAAGGAAAAATAGTCCTAGTGATCGTTCTCGCAAACAAACACAAAAAAAATAAGTAGCAATACCAACCAAAACCACAATAAACCAACCACTTAAAGCTAATATGTTACAATCATTGGTTGTGCTAAAATAAACCAAGCAATAACTCCACCAAAGCCACCACCAATAGAAAGAGAAACAAAAAAAAAGGGTAGTCAGCATAAATAGGGCAAACAACACAATCGAGCAAAACAGTCATAGCATAAGGAGGAAAGCCATAACAATCCAAATTTAAGGGCAAAACCTCCACCCAAATAGCAAAATTAATAAGACTAGGAAAGCCATAGCATAGAAAGGCCAAGAGAGCATCTAGAAATTACCATCAAACCACCACCAAGTGAAAAAGAACAAGAAATCCACCACCACCAACCAGAGCAAATATGAAACAAGGAAAGCCAAATAAACCAGGGAGTCATACCAATAACATAAATCCCAAAACCAAGCCATGACACAAGCATCCAAGGCAAAGACAAGAAAAAAAAACCTCTTAAGCAACCAACCGACAATAAGTCTAAAATAGACCAAAAAACCACAAGCTCATATCTCCACAAAAAAATAGCCTAAAATAACCAGGACATTTGTTGAGTACAGAGAAATCAAAGCAACAAAAATTGACATAAGCGAGAACAAAATAAAAGAAAAACAACTAACACTAGATAACCAAAGAGCGGACCATAAACCCAAAAGAACCCAACCAAAAGCACCTAAACCAACAATCAAAACATAACACATCCACCAACAACAAAATAGCCAACTAATAGGAAATAACAAAACTAATTGATAAGACAATACAAAAACCAAAAAAGGAAAAAAAGAACAATAGTAGACAAATCCACAACCCACTGGAGATCTCAAAATAACCAATAAAAAAAATGATAGTCACTAGAGAAAAGGCAGGACCACCCAACCAGCGCAAAATTATAATGAAATGGGCAGGAAAACAAAACCCATTCTAAATCCCAAAGATCATTAAAACAAATAAAAAAAAGTAGGAAGAGAAAAACACTAATAACACCTCCAATCCATAAGAAGGAAAACCAAATGAGCCTCCAAACCAAGAAGGAGAATCAATACATGAAAACCCAAAACTAGCCCTAGAAGGGCCAACAACAACCATGAAAATATAACCCAAAACAATAGTAGATGTATGAAACAATACAAAAATTGTAAAAAATCAATTTGAATAAGACCATAGCTAAAAAAGTAAAACAACATCCATTAATAAAGGGGTAGGCCAAAATTGGCACTACAACAATGAGACCCTCAAAAAAATGACTAGGCGTGTGAAAGAGCCATGAACAAAAGCCATTAGTCTCAAGGATAGAATTAAAACCACTACACCAAAATGGGTCTCAAGTATAGAATGGGGTTAAGAGGAATGGGGGTTTAAGTATAAAAATAAACTCAAGAAAAACCACTTCTTAGTGAGAGAAGCATAAAATAAACAACCAAAAAATAGTCTAAATAAAACCACCATAGAAAAATGATCAAATAAATTAAAGGCTAAATAGGTAAAGTCCAGTGTTATCAGTTGACTAGACCATTATGCTTAGGTAAGTTATGGTTATCAAATAAAGAGGTCATTTAATTCTCCCAAATTAGCTGGAAATTAGCACAAGCATTACCTTCAAAAGAAAGTGAAAATTTTTAGCAAACTTGAGAAAGAAGCTTTTAATGTGATTAAGAAGATAAAATAAGTCGAAATTCCCATTTTATTATTATTATTGGGCATATCAAGTAATAGAAGAGCATCAACTTCAATCCAAATATTAAAGAGGCCTTTGCTTAAACAAATATCAATAGCTTTGTTAACAACCATATTTCATAAATAATAGAACAAGCTTTGAGGGGTTGGAAAAAACACAAATGATAGTACCTTTAGAATCCCTAAAATTCCACAACCATATTTGTTTGGGAAATAGAACCATAGTATTGATCTCAATAAAATTTTATAGGCTTAATCAAATGTATAATTAATACTCTTGTAGGAAGATCATCATGCAAAGTGATACCAATTTTTAGCCACAAATTTATAACCTCTAAAGTAGATTACTAATTAAATTTGCATTAAACAAAGCATGAATTTTTTCTTTAGTTCTGGTAGGATCCTTTTATGGTTAAGGGATACCACGATATTTAGCATCATTTCTATCCATCCAAATGAACTAAATAATAGTAATAAATTAAAACTTTATAACCTTTCAGTTTTGTGAAACAAACTTTTAAGAAGTTGATATAATGAAAGAGAATATGAAAATAGTTAGTGTTAATAAATCATCATACCATATCAAAGTTTGGAAGCAATAACCATTGATAAAAAAAACATGATTAAAATTTCAATTTGAAAGAAATAGTACTTAGATGGTAAATAAAACACTTTAAGCTAAAGGAATCAATAAGTATGAATTATTCAAAATCCTCCAAGCTAAAAATAATAAGAAATGGAATGATATTGTTCCAAGTTTAATGAAAACATTAGAGGTGTTTTGTTTATTTCTAATAAAATTTGATCCTTTATTAGAAAGATAATGATGTTGCAAAACTTGTCAAAAAGAAATAAGAATGTAGTTCTAAGTTTTTTTCATTCCAATTGTTATTAAGCCATAAGAGTTAACTTTCATAGCAGAGTAGGGTGTGTAGATAAAGGGACTCAATAGAGCCATTGCCAAACCAATTGTTTTGCCAAAGAAAGAAGAAAATGAATACCCCAAGATATTAAGATTCAACAACCCATTAAATGAGCAAATCCTTTTCCAAATGGAGTCACCAACTTTATAAGCACAAGTAAGAGGGTGTTTACCTTGGAAATATTTTTTCATAAAATTTTATCATTCTTCTAAATTTGAGAACTATCTAATATTTGACATTTATGGGAAGTCCAATACATTCTTTAATAGTATTGGATCACTAAAAATTTATTAAAAGCGATCAATTCGATAAGTAGAATTAGTAGAATAATAGTTTGAATGAAATAAAGAGGCATGAATTGTGCTTTTAAGAATAGTGAGTCTACCACCAAGAAAAGTAAATGGAATTTAAAACAAAATTTTATTTAAAATTTTTTAATTAACTCATCAAAAAATGTGGGATCATTTTGGACCTTCAAAGGGAGAACTCATACTTAAAAGGTAAGTGTTGATGTTTAAAAATGATATTTTATTTGATTAATTTTATTATTGAAGATATTTGAAGAAGTAAAAATAACTTTTGTTATCATTGATAAGCCCACTTTCTCTACCAAATTTATTTAAAATTTTAGTTCTTGATATGATGAAGAGAAGCATTGCAAAAATAATAAAATCATCAAAAGCTTAAGTGGAAACAAAGACCATAAGAGTTAAGTAGTACATACTAATTGTTTAAGAATAAATCTGATGCTAAAGTACTCAACAATAATAAAATAAACATGAGATAAGGATTACTTGTCTTAAGCCATGGAAGGAAAGAAGCCCAAAGCTTCCCCATTAAACAAAATAAAAAAACATTATTAATAAAATTTTTATAAGAAAAATAAATTTAGTAGAAACCCAAAAATCATAATATGAAGAAATCCCAATAGATATTAACAAAGCTTTGGAAATATCTAATTTGAAAAGAATGTTTCCACCTCTAGTCTTAGCATCTAAATCATGAATTAATTCTTGGGCAAGTAAAATGTTATCAAAAATAAATCTACTTATAACAAAATTGGTTTGGTTGAGAGAGATAATCTTATGAAGTAATCGACTAAGCCTATTGGTAAGAATTTTGGAAATAAATTTATTGAAGAAGGTGGAAAGAATAATAGGTCTAAAATCACTCCAATAGTCTTTGTTTTCTTTCTTAGGTATGAGAACAATAGAAGTGCTAGATAAATATATAGGAAAAAGATTACCTTCAAAAAGTCAACTGCAGACTCAATCTAATCAGTATTAATAATAATCCAACATATTTGGAAAAATTGGGTAGCCTCTGGACCAGCAATAGAATCTATGTTCATGGTATTAAGATCTTTAAAAATATCATCTTTTGCACAATAGTAGAAAATTATTGTCATCATTAGTAATAATAGAAGAAATTAAGTGTGATTTAGAAATAAATTTATAAGAGCAACTCTTATTAAGATTCTAAAGTAATTAATAATTGAATCCTTAATACCATTACTCTGTAATCCATTCTATTTCATCTTTAATTTTTTTGAATATTATTTAAGGCTCTATTTTTGTTAACTAAAGCATGGAAATAGCTAGTATTTCTCCATCATAATGTGTTTACTTGATTTTTTTGTAATAGTCTCTTCATATTTGAAAATTAACAAGCTTATCTTTTTTATTCTTTAATCTTAGAAGGATGACATATAGACTTCAGATCAATATTTTTCCATATCTTTGATAAGCAATAAAGATTTAAAATAATGCTTGTTATAATTTTGTTTAAGTATTTTAAGCTTAATTCATCCATTCATCCTCATAATAAATTATGAATAAAGCTTTGCAATTGTTAGCCACAACATTAAAATCAATATTTGAATCCACATGTTAAAAACCTAAAGGAGAGATTTTTTTTCTATTAGAATTATCTTTAATAGATTAAAGAAGCATGATTCAAGGTTTAGCTTAAATAATTATTAAGTAATAGACCATTAGTAATCCAATGAGTATTAAAAGAATTACAACCTTTGCAAAGTCTAAAGTTTTGCCAAGTATAATTAGAATTATTTAAAATAATATTAATCAAATTACAAGCAAGGATCATATTGGAAAATTCTTCCATGGAATGAATATTACAAAACAACCACTTTTAGAAGATAACAAAATAGTGTTAAATCACCACCAACCAAATTTATTATAGAGGTTGAAAAATGTCAAGTTATCCCAAAGAAGATTTCTAGAATTACAAGATGCATAAAAAAAAAAAGCCCAAAAATAATCTTCATAAGATTTGAGCATTAATTTGATGAAAATCATCAAGAATAGAAATGTCTACAAAGTTATTCAAAAACACCAAATCTATTATATTTAAGAAAAAATTTGTGATTAATCATTCTATATGTTTAATTTTATTAACTTATAAGCTGAATAATAAGTAAGAAATATTATGGATATGATAAAGATTTCTAATATGGTTACAAAAGAGATGTACCAATCCCTCTAACATCTAAACTAAAATTAAACATAAAGAAAAGAGCGAGTAGTTCATTGAGAAAAAGGGAATTATGCTTAGTTTTCTTGGTAATTTAAGAAATTTTTTAAATTTTTTTTCTTTTCTAAATAGAAAGTTTGGAAATGATTTCTTTTGCTCTTTGAATCATCATTTAAAGTTTAGATGTCATTGAGAAATCTCTTGATGAGAAGTGAATTCTCCTTCTCCAAACTAGAATTTATTAAGACAAATGAGCTTAGAATAGCAAGGAAATAGAAAATGATTTATTAAGAAGAAAATGGAACACTAACCCTTTCATCATTAGCCAAATTATTAGATAAAAACAAATCTTTTTGAGAAGTTAAATCATCTTGAATTTGGAATATGGAATGATTTATCAACACGATTATCGAGTATTAAAGCCATATTCTCCATTGAATTAGAATGATGAATAATATTAAATTAATTTGTTCTCCATTAAAACTTCATTTTAATATATCAATAACAAAGCAATTATGAGGAAACAAAATCCTCATTCAAAAGTTTGAGTATTATTGATTAGAAGCCTTCAATTGCTCGGAAGAAGTAAAAGGTAAATTTCCTTACAGGGAACATTCAAAAAAAGTCCATTTTAAAGTAGTTTTTAAAATTTAATGTAGGGTTAGAAGAAGTTTTCTTAAGAATTGTTTTAGGTGAGGATGAAGAATGAACATTGATTATCATGATGATTTATGAGAATAAAGATAGGAAATTTTATTTCAATTTTTATATAATCAAATTTTTAGATAAACCAAATTTCTTTGGTGTTTCTTGGTATTATCTAATTCAAAGGATTAACCACTAAAGTTAGATTTGTAATGCTTGATCAATTTAAGAAAATAAGGCATGAAAAGAAATTCATGGTTAATGAAATGAATAGGCATATTGGGAGAGAAATCAAAACAGAATAGGGATTTTTTATCAAATAGTGGAGTACTTTTTAGCAACCTCATTTGGGATTTAAAAAATAATAAGAGATTGACAAAACATGAGTAATCAAATCATTCATCAACTAAATTAAAATGTGGTGAGGATCAATTAAAAAGAATCATAAAGCACCCAAAATTTTTACTATGAAGAAAGAAATGAATGTTTTCCATTATATTAAACTTTCCAAAAGTTAATTCAAAAGGCTTGAAGCTTTTCCACAATATTAGAGCACATAAAAATGCATGCCTGAAAAGTCAAAATAAGTTTCAAAACTTATAAATAAATCCTTAGGTGAGAGATCTTTGATTTTGAGTAACCAAAGTAGATGATGCAGGGATCCATAGGATCTTTGATTTAATCATTAGAAAGATCGATGTCATTTCAAGGAAGAGATGAAATTGATCATCGATTAAGAAGGAATCTAGTGAGAATTATTCAAATGTCATAAACACATGAAAGCAAAAAATGAGAGGGGAAAGGAAAATTTTATGAGAGGAAGACTTAGGATTTTTTTCACTTTAATTTTATATTTTTATTTTATTTAGGATTTATTTATGGTTTTATGGTTATGGTGTTTATTTTAGGTGGGACACGCAAATCTTTGAGGTATTTATTGAAGTGATAATTACATAAGGTATGATGCTATCTTGATAATAGAAATCATCACCCTAATAGATAATCACATAATAAGGACTCTAGGCATGATAAGTCTTTGAATGTACTAGAGATCTTTTTTACATGGAAAAGTAAAGGTTTATATTAAGCAGTTAATTGTTTATGGAGGCAAGCCTCCATAGTTAATTATCATAAGAATGAATTTCTTAAATACTCTTGATTAGAGTAGAAATTAAGGTCTCCAATGATTTAGGCTATACTATCAAGATTATTTGTATTGAAAAATTAAATGGGATTGTTCAAGGAAGACTTATTGGAAAGAGAATGAGTAGGAAATGCTCATGATACAAAGGAAGCCTAGTGAGCATTTTAATTTATCTTATGGTTTGGTTTATATGTTTGAAGTTGAAGATTAATTTTATTGAAGTTGACATTTTATTTGAAAGCTAGACTTATAATCCAACAACATTAAATTATGGAAATCTAAGAGGTGAGAATTTATGATAGCCAAGAAAATAGCTCATTCTAAATCTAGGAGCTTTGGCATAAGCCAAAACAATGTTGAGCAAAGATGGGTATGGTTACCTCCATAAGATGGATAAAAGGTAAGCACAATTGCTTTAAGTTATGTCCTCTTATGAAATTCATGTAGGCAAGTCTTTTGAGTTGCAAGATAGCTAGTGTAGTTATTATTTAGAAAGTGACTAGAGTCCTTAATTACAAAAGATACTAGGGATGAGTGGTGAGTAATGACTTAATCTATGCATAATCTTTTCAAATTTTATTTCAATTTTGACTCTTATTTTGACAAAGGCTTTAGGATTTTGATGCTTATATGCTTGATGAAAATAGGTTATGGGCCAAATCATAGAAGGTGTTCTCCCTAAATGAGATCTATGGTTCAAGAGAAATATGCATGCATGTTATGAGACATTCAACCATTTAACTAAGGATTGATATTTTTTAATTTTTATTTAGAACTTAGGCTTTATGGAGTTTGAGTTATTTTAAATATTAATTTGAGTTATTATTTGGGTAGAGAAATTAATTTTATCACAGGAGCTAATGCATCCAAGACATTAAAGCATCAAACATAAGAAACTAAGAAAGCATGTTGTTTCTAATGTGCAATCATCAACATCAAACAATTTTATAGACTACCATAAAAGATAGGTTGAATTGTTATTCCATTACACCCAAGAGAAAATGGGTGTAGAATCTACCCATATACAAAGTATATAAAATAATAATTATAATTATAAATTCTATGGGGCTTCAAGTATTCATTATTCATATCTCCTTCATTTCTTCATATCTTTGCTTCTTTTGATGTGGTAGGCTTTAAGGCATCTGGCAAAGGATAAGCCTTTGAATGTTCATTTTGAATAATTTAATGCGTATATTAAAATGAAAAGTAATTCTAAGTACACCAAAAACAAGTGTTAGCTAAACACACATAAAACAAAGTAGTTATATCTAATTTGAACTTAGAACATGGGTAATAATGTCCTAACTTGGATTATGTTTATGGGCTTAAGCAATTAAAGAGAGCATTTATATTTATTTTTTAATTATAATCAATCCTTGAAAAAATAATGTTAGACTATCAATATTTAATCGATCCACATTCTAACATGCTAAAATATTACATCACAAAGAAAATTGTTTACAATCAACACATTAATAAATTATAGTGTGTGAAAAAGGGTTTGTGTGATAAGACATTACTAGGCTTCTTTAGTTTAAGTTTCATTTGGGTTTGAATTTGTTTAAATTTTTTCTTTAGTTGGTTTTAATTTAAATGATTTAATGATTTATTTTCCATTTTATTTCACTTTTATTTGGTTAAAGTGATATTTAGATTTCAAGAATGAAGAGTAGAATGAATTCATTTTGATGGAACTCACCATATTCTATTTAACTTAAAGAGTCTAAGGTCCTTTGTCTTATTAGCCCATTTGAATTTATGTGATTGATTTTATTTGATTAATGTTTGTTTGATAAATTAGATTTTTAAAATTTGAGTTTAAATAATCTTCATTTTGTTTTGATTGATTAATTTTGGATTAGATATTTTGATTTAATTAAATTTTCATAACAATATCCTTAATATCTAATGAAGTTTAAGTTTATTTAATTTCATATATTGATTGATTAATTTTATTAGATGTTTTGATTTAATTTAATTTTGATAATTCAATATTAATATCTAATGCTTTTTTTTGTTTTAATTTATATGATTATTGTCATTTCAATGTTTATTTTAAATTCATTGATTTTATTATTTTATTTGAGTTTCATTTGGATTGGTGAATGTATTTAATTTACTTATGATTTATTTGAAGTTTGTGTTCTTTCATTTTGAATTCTAATTAGGGTTTAACTTATTAAATTTAACATCTAGTTTATATAAATGATTATCTCTTTGCTTTTATTCTCTTATCTTAGTTCAATAGGTTTGTTTATTTGGATTTATTTTTTGTTTAACTTATTTTGGTATTGATTGAAATTTGGAGTAATTGGATATAATTTAATAAATTTAAGTTTATATTTAATTTTATGTTTATTTGATTTGATTATGATATTTAGAATATGAATTATACAAGTTTGGTCATATTTTTTCTTGACTTTATTTATTATTTATATATATATATATATATATTATATATTTTTTTTTTTTTGATTTTTTTTATTTTATCAAATTTTATTTTTTTTTTTTTATTTTTAATTTTTTTTTTTATTTGTTTTATTATTTTAGTTGAATTTTCAAATTTTATATGTTTCAAATAAATTGATAATTTTAGTTGTAATTTTTGGATTTAATATTTTCTTGATTTTAAATCAACATTAAGAGATTAAATTGATTTTATAATTGACTTTCATAAATTATGTTACTTTTTTATACATAATATTTATAATACTATTGGCTTAGTTAATTTTTCTCTTTTTTATACTAAGTTTTACTTAGATTTTGATAATTTAATTTGCACTTTTTTGTTTGATCACATATTATTTTGTTTTGTTTTTTGTTTGGAATTCTAAAGATTGATTAACTCCTTTTTTTTAGTTGATTGAATTTAATAATAAATAAAATAAGTGGATTAATCGTTAGATTCAATCAAAAATCAAATAGCCCACGAGTTAATCATGGCTTGATAGAGAATCAAATCACTTCCATTACTAATAAAAATATTCATTTCAAACACATAAAATAAATAGTTTTTTTCTAAACTCTCCATAAAAGTTAAAAGTAAAGTGCCGCGGGTTCTAAAGGTTGGATCTAATGATTAGCATTCAAAATCATCAAACATAAGATCCCAAGGCTTTCTAAGCGTTTAAGAATTATACCTCACTAGCTAATGTCAGTGGATTCGACAAAGTGGCTTCATTTAGAAGAAATGAAGCCTATTGAGATGCTTGTTGGGTTGGATCAATACTAGCATTCCTTTTCTTTTCTCATGTTCATTGAATTGGTCAATTTGAGCGACTTTGTTGAGACATGAGGGTGCTTGAGATGTTTCTAGGCTTGCCTCCTCACCAAGTATCTCATAAGCTCACTCACTACTTGAAGAGCTTCATCATTCTCATGGACAAAATAGTTAAAGCAAGGCGGAGAAATATCTCTCCCTTACATGCTTGGGTGTAGAGAAAGAGTTCAAATCAGCCAATGGAGGAAACTTGGATGGAGAATTGGTAGTGGAATGCAGCTAGAAGAAGGAAAGGAGGTTCAACATAAGGAGATTAAAGTTCTTTAGATATTTTGTAAGGAAATATGGAGAAGATCAAGTGTTGGAGTAATAGAGGAGGTGAGAGGAGAGGGCTCGATGCTATAGCATGATACTATTGAACTAAAATGAGAGGGAGGAGAAGAATTCTATAGCCAAAGAGTTTAAAGAGGACTAGATTTTGCATTGAGTTGGAGCGATGAATATTCTCACAAGTTATAGTGCCTCTTGACCTATGGGCTTGGGGATGAAGCTTTCCTATGGATAAGAGTGTCAGGCATGAGTCTTTTGGCTACTCACAAACAAAAGAGAGAGGAGGTGTGTAGCTAGCCTTTGAATCAATTAGAGGAGGAAATACACAAGAGGATGAGATATTTATTTGTACATATGGAGAGTGAAAAGGATGAACAAAGGGACTCCAATCCCATGCGCTAGCCTTGATCGATGGAATGAGATCGAGGATGTCTTTGGTGCTCTTGCATGAAGGAAGATGTGAGAGAGGTCAAGCTTCTCTTAAAAAAATGGCAAGGATGAGAGGCTCTGTACGCAAGGAAGAAAAAGCTCCACTTTCTCTCTTGTTCCTATCCAGTTCATGGGGATGAAAATGGAGGAGGAGATGGTATTGATAGAAACATGGAAAGAGTCTCATGATTTATTTTATATTTTATTTTTTTAGGGATGGGAGGCTTTGTATGAATGAGAGAGAGAGAGAGAGAGAGAGAGAGAGAGAGAGAGAGATGACTTGCATGTTCCAAGCGCGTAAGATAAAATATTTTATTTTATTTTATTCTTTTAAACCTCGAGAGAAGGTTTTCATTTGAATAGAAAATAAAAAAAATTTATTTGAGATTCACGTGAAATAAAAAAATACTTGAAGCTTTTGCTAGCATTTAGAAAAGAGTGATGTCCAAATTTATTATTATTTTATTTTAATTTTTAACGGGATAAATGTGGCATGATAACATACATTCTTGATAAAAAAATATTTTTCTTGGTATAGGATGGAATTTTTTTGTTATGTGTTTTATAGACTTATTCTTTTTATATATAAATCTTCACAATTTTTTAATAGTTTTGATATTATAGTTTTAATTTAAATTTTTAATATATAATTTTGATATTATATAATTTATAAGTTTATAAATTATATATATGATTATTATTATTTTTAATATTTATTATTTATTTAGTAGTTAATTATTTTGATTTAATTTTAATCAAATTTATATTTGATGTTCAAATTTAATTATATTTCTATTTCAATTATACAATGACAATGTTGTTTGTTTTTTTTTTGTTATATGATTGATTTTCTAATTTTGATAGTTTGATTTGCTTGCTAATTATATTTTGTTTCAGTTGGGCTTAATTGATTTAAATGATCAATTTTGCTCAATTATGGTGTGTTTGGGTTACACTGTTAAGTGTTTAAGATGATTTGGAGTAATTGATCTCACTTGATTTGATGTAGATTTAGATTTATTTTGACCAAAATTGGGCTTAATGGGCCACATTGAACTTATTTGAGTTAAAAGATCAAATTTATTAAATTAAACCCAATGGTTGCTAAATTTTATCTAATTATAAATTTAAAATGATTTTGGATGTTTGATTTGAATTAATTTTCAATTTAATTTGAATTTAGATTTAATAGCATCCATCAGGTCTACTTGTTAGGTGGCAAATCAACCCATTTGGATCTTCATTAAATTTAGATTTGTTTAGTTTTAGACTCAAACATGTTCATTTGATGATTTTGAGTCTTTGTGCTCAATTTGATCAAATTTTAATTTGTTGACTTTTGTCTTAGTGGACGTGGGTCAACTCTAGGTCAAATGACCTATTTGCTATTTTGTCCCATCTTGATTTCTTTTAGTATGTTTGTGTTTATGCATTGATTTCATGTTTTTTGATTCAATTTAATTTAGTTTAATTTTGATTTAATTAAATTTTATTTGGACTTAGGTGATTTGGAGCTTATTTGTATATTTTGGGTAAAATGGGTTATGTTAGGATTGACCTTGGCTTGATTGATTTGATTGTATATTTTGGTATGGCTTGAAATGATGATTGAAGGATTGATTAATTTATGAGAAAATCAATTGAGTTAGGTTTGATTTGGATGAGATTTACTAAGTCCATGAAAGCTTAGGGTTTGATTTGGATTTTATTTGATTTTGATTTAGTTTGGATCATGATTTAAGTTGAGTTTGAGTTTGAATTTGATAAATTGATTAAAGGTTTGAATTGATCTTTGAGAAAATCAATTGAATTTGGATTGATTTGGATTTGGCTAAGTAAGTCTATAAGATAAATCATAGGCTTAGGAAGGATTTTGATTTTGGATTGATCATGGGCTTCAATCATTTGATTTGGATTTGAATATTTGAAGAATTTGAGTTTTGGTTTGAGAAGGTGAACAAAGGTCGATTTAGGCTATAGAGGTGAGTCTCCTTAATCCCTAAGGCATAGAAATCTGGTTAACCTCTAGTCTTTGCAGGTTAAGTGTTCACCTAATTTAGAAGTGTCTTATGACTAAGGAAGTCTTTGTGTCTAGAAGACTCATAGGTCTAAGAAAAAGAGGTTAAGAACTCACTCCAAAAAGTGAGGTCAACAAAAGGACCCCCAAATAGGTGTGGTGTAATTGACAAGGCACAGACATGAGCGGTGAGATGATCAACAACATCCAAAAGATTGCAAGCACTGAAAAAAATGATCTATGCCTAAGTTTTAAAGGTAGATAGAATCACAATCTTAGTGCAGTGCAACTCAACTTATGCCAAGGGCATAAGAGAGCAAAGTAAATTTTGTTGGAATTTTATGTTAAGGACATGAAGGAAGATGGGATCACATGCATTGGGCATGACATGTGAGAGGTTTATCTAAGGGCATAAGGAGAAATCCACTTTGGATTGAGTATATGAACCTTCCACTAGGGAAGCGGTTCAAGATATCCATTGGGATATGGATTTGAGTTTGATTGTAATATGATTTATTTTATTGTGTCTTAAGAATCTATAACTGGGATCAAGATCAAATTAATTTTAATTTATTTTATTTTAATTGATATGGAGGCATATCTATAGGGATATGGATTTGAATCCTAGGGATTGAGAATGTGAACCTTCCACTAGGGAAGCGAGGTTGGAGCTATCTACTAGGGATAAGAGTTTGATTGATTTCTTATGGCTCCACTAGGAGAATGATTTTGAATTGAGGGTACATCCAGGACATAAGCTTTGGTTGAATTTGTTAGATATTGATTTAGGCTCCAAAAGACTAATCGATTTGTGCCTCAGGTGAAGTTTGGTTTGTTTGATATGTTTAATTTGACTCCACTAGGAATGTTGGTTTTAAATTTGGTTTGCATAAAGGAAGATGTGAGAGAGGTAGCTTCTCTTAAAAAAATAGGATGAGGCTGTACACAAGGGAGAAGAGCTCACTTTCTCTCTCTTGTTCCATCCATTGGGGATGAGGAGGAGATGGTATTACAGAAACATGGAAAGGAGTCTCAGATTGCTATTTTTTACTGGATGGGAGGCTCTCTATAGAGAGAGAGAGAGAGAGAGAGATGGCTCTTAAGTGGGTAAGATAAGATATTTTATTTTATTTTAAAGCTAGAGAAGCGGTTTTCATTTGAATAGAAAATAAAAAATTATTTGAGATTCTGTGAAATAAAAGATAATGCTTTTGCTAGCTTTATTAAAAGAGTGATGTCCAAATTTATTATTATTTTTTTTAATTTTTTAACGAGATAAATGTGGCATGAGAATGATAGCATACATGCTTGGTATATATATATATATATTATCTTGGTGCTACGTGACTAAGGATGGAATTGGTTTTGTTATTGTTTTTTTAGACTTATTCTTTTTTTTATTTAAATCTTCAACAATTTTTAATAATTTTGATATAGTTTTAATTTAACTAAGTTTATAAATTATATATACTATAATTAATGATTATTCAAATTGTATATTTATTATTTATTTAGTAGTTAATTATTTTGATTTAATTTTAACCAAATTTATATTTGATGTTCAAATTTAATTATATTTCTATTTTAATTATACAATGACAATGTTGATTTTTTGTTATATGATTGATTTTCTAATTTTTATAGTTTGATTAGCTTTCTAATTATATTTTGTTTTTGATTGGGCTTCATTGATTCAAATGATCAATTTGGCTCAATTATGTGTGTTTGGGTTACACTCATGTTTGATTAAGTGTTTAAGATGATTTGGAGTAATTGATCTCACTTGATTTGATGTAGATTTGATTTAAGCCCATTTTGAGTTAATTAATACATTTATTTAAATCTTAAATTAAACCCTATAAATTTTTAAAATTATTTTGGATGTTTGATTTGAATTAATTTTCAATTTAATTTGAATTTAGATTTAATTGGATCATTTGGGTCTACTTGGGTTGTGGCCAAATCAACCCATTTGGATCTTCATTAAATTTAGATTTGTTTAGTTTTAGACTCAAACATGTTCATTTGATGATTTTGTCTTTAGTGGCTCAATTTGATCAAATTTTAATTTGTTGACTTTTGTCTTAGAGTCATGGGTCAACTCTAGGTGAAATGACTTATTTCTTTTATGTCCCATCTTGATTTCTTTTTAGTTTGTTTGTGTTTATGCATTGATTTCATGTTTTTGATTCAATTTAATTTAGTTTAATTTTGATTTAATTTGATTTTATTTGGACTTAGGTGATTTGGAGCTTATTTGAATATTTTGGGTCAAATGGGTTAGGTTAGGTTTGACCTTTGGCTTGATTGATTTGATTGTAGATTTTGGTATGGCTTGAAGTGATGATTGAAGGATTGATTAATTTATGAGAAAATCAATTGAGTTATATTTGGATGAGATTTTTTGGCTAAGTCATGAAATTGGCTTAAGTTTGATTTGGATTTTATTTGATTTGGATTTTGGTTCGGATCATGATTTGAAGTTGAGTTTGAGTTTGAATTTGATAAATTGATTGAAGGTTTGAATTGATCTTTGAGAAAATCAATTGAATTTGGATTTATTTGGATTTGGCTAAGGCTAAGTCCATAAGATAAATCATAGGGCTTAGGAAGGATTTTGATTTTGGATTCGATCATGGGCTTTAGTCATTTGATTTGGATTTTGATATTTGAATTGTATTTGAGGTTTAGTTTGAGAAGGTGAACATAAGTCAGATTTAGGCTATAGAGTGGGTGAGTCTCCTTAATCCCTAAGGCATAGTATAATCCTATGGTTAACCTCTAAGTCTTTAGGCTTAGTTAAGTGTTCACCTAATTTTTTAGAAGTGTTTTTGTGACTAAGGATGTCTTAGTGTCTAGAAGACTCATAGGTCTAAGAAGAAGAGGTTGAGAACTCACTCCAAAAGGACAAAGGACAAGTGTGGTGTAATTGACAAGCACACCGCGTATTGGCGTGACGAGATCATCAACAACATCCAAAATTGCAAAATACTAATGAAAATGATCTATGTTTAAGTCGAAGGTAGATAGAATCATGATCTTAGTGCAATGCAACTCAACTTATGCCAATGGCATAAGAAAACAAAAAATAGATTTGGTTGGAATTTCATGTTAAGGACATGAAGGAGAAACGCTAAGGGATCACACATGCATTGGGCATGACATGTGAGAGGTTTATGCTAAGGGCATAAAAGGAGAAATCCACTAAGGATTGAGTATATGAACCTTCCACTAGGGAAGCAGGTTTAAGCTATTTGCTGGGGATACGAATTTGAGTTTGATTGTCAATATGATTAGTTTTGGAGTGTCTCCACTAAGGATAAGAATCTATATTCCACTGGAGATCAAGATCGAATTAATTTTAATTTATTTTATTTTAATTAATGTTGAGGCATATTTGCTAGGGATATGGATTTGAATCTTCTAGGGATTGAGAATGTGAACATTCCACTAGGGATAGGTTTGGGCTATCCATTGGGGATAAGAGTTTGATTGGATTTCTTATGGCTCATTAGGAGAATAATTTTGAATTGAGGGTTCCTGGGGACATAAGCAGTTGAATTTGTTAGATTTAGATTTTGATTTAGGCTCACTAGGACTAATCGATTTTACCTCACTGGGGTGAAGTTTGGTTTGTTCGATATGTTTAATTTGACTCCACAAGGAAGGTTGGTTTTGAATTTGGTTTGTTATGGACCTATGTGTGCAATGGACCCACTAAGAAGAGCTATGGAGGCCTTGGCCTATTTTAGATTTACAAATCCAAAGGGGTAGTCCACACCACATAGGGTAGCTATCGACCTAAGTGTTGCCTTTCGATGTGCAACGACTACACTTGGACGAAAGCATAATAGATTTATGTCTTCTAAAGTAGGGATCAGTCATTGGGGTGATCTATCTATGGCACAACAAATCAAACCCGACTTAAGGTGATTACTAATAGAGTGTCATTGGGGATCTTACCTCAACTCAAGAGTAGTCTTGATGATTAATTTGATTTATATTGATTTGATTTAATTTAATTTAATTTGGTTTGTTATGTTATGGACCCAGTTGGTGTGTGATGGACCCAGAAGAGCTATGTCGCCTTGCCCTATCTCAGTTACAAGTCCAAAGGGTAGTCTACCACAGGTAGGACTATCCACCCCAGGGTTACCTTCGGTGTGCAAGGTTGTGCTAAAGAAGAAAGTGTATCAGACTTACATCTTTCAAAGTGGGGCAATCACTAGTGACTTGTTGATGGCACAACAAATCAAACTGACTAAGGCAATCTTGAGTGAATGTCTGAAGACTTATGTCAACTCAAGAGTAGTCAGGATTAATTTGATTTGATGGATCCCATCGGTGTGCAATGGACCACACTGAGAAGGGCCTATGTCGGCCTTGGCCTATCTCAGATTTACCAATCCAAAGGGGTAGTCTACCGGCCGAAGGGTTAGACTATCCCACCTAAGGGGTGCCTTTTGTTGTGCAACGAATATAACATGAAGAAAGTGTAATAAACTTACATCTTCCTAAGCAGGGACCAGCCACTTGGGTGACCCATTGATGTACAATAGATCAAACTAGAGCTGCCCATTGTGCATCTCTTTGGAAAGAATGTAGCAAACTTACATCTTCCAAAATGAGAATCAGATAACTTGTTGGTGGCAAAATATATTGAACACCTAAAGGCGACTTCTAAGAGAGTGTTGGACTTATGTCAACAAGAGTAGTACAATTCCATAAGTTTTTGCTACCTCTTATTGACTTTTATTTTGGAGAGTTCTCAACTTTTTTCATCATAGATCTAGGACTCTTGTAGACCCAGAGCTCCTTAGTCTTAAGACACTTCTAGTGATTAGGTGAACACTTAACTAAGCTAGAGACTTAGAAGGGTTAGCTATAGGAATAGGTTATGCCTTAGGACTAGGAAGACTTACACCCTATGCTTTAAACCCAATCTATGCTTTCTCCTCAAACCAAACCTCAAATCAACTCAAATTCAAATCTAAATCCAAATTCCAAGAAAATGATTGAAACCCATAATCAAATCCAAATATCAAAACCCTTCAAACTTTGATTTCATCTTATGGACTTAGCCTTAACCAAATTCAATTGATTTTCTAAGATCAATTCAATCCCTCAATCATTTATCAAATCCAAATCCAAATTCCAAACAAATGATTAGAACCCATGATCAAATCCAAAATCAAAATCCTCTCAAAGCCTTATGGTGGAATTCCATAAACCTAGTTAAATCTCCTCCCAATTTAACCCAAATTTGATTGATCTCTTCATGAATCATTTATATCTTCATTTATACTCACAAACATAAATGAGATATAAAAATCAAATAATAAAACTAAATCAACCTAAATCAAACCAAGCCAAATCTCTTAAGCCCTATGGACCTATCTCCATAAGCTTAAATCTCATACAAATCAACCCAAAATCAATTGGTTTCTTTATAAACCTATTACTTCATCATTTATACTCATAAATTTAAATGAACCCACCTTCCAATGACCAAAATAAATCAAACTAAATCAATTCTACTTAAGCCCCTACATCCTTAAGCTTAGTCAAATTTGTTTCCAAACCACTCAAAACTCAAATGATTTTCTCATGAATCATTTATATCTTCATTTATATTCTTAAACAAAAATGAAATATAAATTCAAATAGGCAAAACCAAATCCAAAATCAAGTCAAAATCCAATTTATACCCTTTAAGAATTTCTTGGACTTAACCAAATCCTATCAAATCAAGGCAAAACTAATGGTTTTCTCTTAAATCAATCATTCCTTCAATCAATATCCAAATATAAATGAAAACTACAATCATCAAACAAAATCAAAATCAACTCAAGTCAAATCCAACCTAGCCCATTTGACTTGAAATATTCAAATGAACCAAAACTCATTTGAACCCAAACCAATTGTAATTGAATTTATATGTCAATCTAAAATCCATATATAAACTCAACTAAATCAAACTCTACTCAAAATCAAGCCAACTAAACCAATTAACTCACTTGACCCAAAGTGACCAATTTGACCTACTTGAACCAAAATCCAATTCAATTCAAATCAAAGTGAATTAAGCCAATACAAACTTTATGTCATGATTGTTGATCATCCTAAGTTAATCAATTTGCATGTTGGGTCAATCCAAGTCAACCTAGCCCGTTGATGAAGTCAACCCTTTAACCCATATGAACTCAAACTAGCCAAATTACAACCTAAACCAAATTGAATGCAACCAATTGCTCTAGTTCATTCCGAATTCATTATTGAACTTGACCAAAGCCATAATTGAGCCCAATTCAACTAGTTGGTCAACCTAACCCAACTTAGCCCAAATTGACCTAAAGGATCAAATTGGCCAAAATCTAAATTAAATCCAAATTGATTCAATCCAAAGCCTATAATCATTTTTAAATAACCAATTGTACTTGAACCAACACACAACCCAAGCCAATTTGGCCAATTTGGTCAAATTGGTCAACTTGACCCATTTGACCTATATGAATCCAAAAGAGCCAAAATCAAATCCAAAGCAAATTGAACCAAACCAATGACACCAATACACTCCAAATGGTCATGTGAACTTGACCCAACCCTTGGTTTGACCCAATTCAAATTGGTCAACTTAACCTAACCTAATTTGACCTAAATAGGTCAAATTAAGCCAAATCAAACTAAATGAACTCCAAATTACTCAAAATTTGGGCTAACCCACTTTGACTCATCTCAAATCTATCCAAATCAAATCCATTTGCCAAATGTCCAAGATAACATTGCTAGGGCATCACATGAGGCAAATCACTTGGGGAATGGTCATTTCTCTTCTTTGGCAACTTGGTAGCATCCATTGGTCAACTTAGGCACCAAGGACACAGTTAACTGACCCAGGGTGGTTGGGTCTGCCATGACTCATGGGAGGTGAAATGACCTCCCATTCCAATTGGAACACTTGGAAAGCCATAGCACACCCACCACTCCCATGGCATCCACTCTCACCCTACTCCACTCAAGTGAAGCTAAAGGTGATTCCCTGCGAGCTCCCATGATAGCCATTTGATCAAAATAGCCAAATAAAGCTAGCCATATGATCCAAGGAATGAGGGGTATACCTTCTCATTCTCACTCAAATCAGAGACACACTCGATTGACCACATTGAGACGCACACACGAGTGATTTCCAAGGTTTCTGCTCCCCAACTCTTCCTCTATCAATTTTATGGAAAACTAAAATGGGATCCCCAATCCTTCCATTTACTCAAACCTCCATCAAAGTGCAATTAACTTTGCACACCATCCTTGGAGCGACAAGTGAGAATGAATCATCTCCCAAGCTTCTTGATGGGAGGGTGGAGCTTGATCAAGTGACCACTTCCATCCATGCCATGGCCTTCCAAGCAATCCACTCAAATCAAAGCTTGTACCCTAGGGCTTCATTTCTACTAAATGAAGCTTCCTCAATCTTTGGAACCATCGTCTAAGCTCAGTGAGGTATGCCATTTGACCTTTAGCTTAAAATGGTTTGGAGCTTTTGAAGAAAAGTTGCATGTCGTGATTTCCACCTTGATATCTTCATTTTGCTTCCGATGGTGTGGAATCGATTTGATCTCCATTCGAGCTTGAGTAAGCTCATCGAGCAACACGATGATAGTCTCCATCTCTCTTCGAGAGAGACAAATCATGGACCGTCTATTATTCCTGATTGAATGGATGTCTGATCAAATCATGCTAGATCAATTGAATTAATCCTACTTAATGTTTGATCATGGTCATCCAATCTTTGATCAGATGACTCATGAGAAAGCCGCACCTCCTAACTTCGGTATGATGTGATAACTTAAATAACCAATCTCTGCATGGAAAGAAGCATGTGGCATGCCCGGATTAGGGCTTCAATTAGGGTTAAGTAATCCATTTTTAATGATGAAACTTCCAAAATTCATAATTAATTATAGAAAAATCTAAAAAATACAAATGCTTGGTCATTCTAAATTTATTTTAGAGAGAAATCCATTAAAATTATCTTTAATTAATTTTGAATTGTAATTTTTGGCCTAATTAAGGTTTAATTAAAAACATAATTAGATTAATTACGCCTTAATTAATCATCCAATTGATTTTAAACTTTTTAAGGATGTTTAGGGAGATGACCTACCTCCCTATTTTTCTTGGAATATATTGGTTGGTTAATTAGGAAATTGATTGATTAATCCCTAATTACCTTCTTAACTTAATTAGTGATAATTAAATATATGAACATATTAATTAATTATTTGGACTCCTTAATTACTGTTGAAATAGTAGCTTAGGGAATGAGATTGGGGCTTCCCCCCTCCTTTCCCTAATTTTTCATCTTTTCATCCAAAAAATACTAATTGATTAGTTAATTAATCAATGATTTAATTGGCTAAATTAAAAAAATTATATGAATTCATGCTTGATTAATGGATAACTTATGGAATTAGGTTGGGACCTCTTTTTGAACCTTTTTCTCTTAAGTCCATCTCATTTAGAGAAAAATGAATTAATGGACTAATCCTTTGATCGATTAAATTAAAATTTTAATTAAATCTAATTTCCCTAATTAATCCTTGGGTTGTTCTTTAGGTGTTCAATAACCTAAAGAAAGCTAATAAAATTATGGTTAGCTCACATATGTGAGAAAACCATAAAAATGATAAGTGAGTTGAATTAATTAATGATTGTGAGTTAATTGCATTAGGCCCCTTTAATTTCATAGGAGCATTGCTATTTACTTTTCAATTTATTTGCATATCATATTAGCTCATAATTATTTAATTAATTACCTTTAGGTAACATTAGGTTTAATTAATTGATTTAATCCATGCTAAACTTAACCAATTCATAAAATCAACCTAATTACTTTTTTATTAAATCAAATTAATTCACATATGGGAATGGGATTAGGATTAGCAAATCTTTCTTACATTTCTTAAATCAAATAAAACATGAAAATGGCATTAAGGAACTTTGGTTTTTTTTTTAAAATGACATTGTTTAATATGATTGTCCTTAGGAATTAATTAGATTGAATGAAATTATGTGCTTATGTTCTTTTATTTCTCTTAATTGTATTAAATGTTGTATGCCACTTGTAATCATGCATTCATCCTTTTCAAAATTAATCAAATAAAATGACTTCTTTTATGTCAAGTTGCATGTGTTGGCTTAAATTAAGAATATGTGGCTATTATCACTATTAAATAGAAAATTAAATGTAAAGTATATAAATCAACTATAACACATAGAGTAATGATAATTATGAGTATTTATAAGCTTGTATGTGCTTACAACTTAGAACATGTGATTTGAAGTTCTCTTTTCTTTAATCTTCATGAATTCACATAAGGATATGAATATTAACAAGTGTATAGTTCATTTGAAAGGACACAACACTTGCTTGGGTTTATTCTTATGTATATCCATGTTAGAATTTAGATAGAATTTTAGCTCACATATATAAAAAAATCAAAATATAATTCTTGCATGGTTTACATTCTTATAGTTGTTTGTACACTCATGAGTATTTAAGAATAGCGGGTATATTTAGTCTAGACACCCAGGGATGCATGGCTTTAAGTAGCCCCAAGGAGGTTCCTACCTCATTCTCCTGATCAAACAATGGTGAAGTACTTACTTATAACTTTTATACACTTGTGTGTGCATTTGGCTAATGAGTGAAAACCTCACCTTATTCCATATGCATAATTCAAAACAAAAAAAAATATAATTTTTGCATGATTTTCATTCTTATAGTTGTTTATACATCCACATGTATTTGAGAATAGGGGGTATATCTAGTCTCAGACACCTGACTTTAAGTAGCCAAGGAGGTTCCTCATTCTCTTGGTCAAACAATGGAGAAGTACTTTCTTAGAAATTTCATACATTTGAATGTGTATTTAGCTAATGAATGAGAATCCTCTTTTTTAAAAAAAATCATTCATGCATCTGCATTTAAATGTGCCAAAACATATTGTATGCATAGATATATTTAGGACTTAATCATATGCATGCTACATATGATGGAAAGAAATGAACAAACATGTGTTGTGTGATAGTAATTAACTCAATTAATCTTAAGATGCCTTTCTTATTGAATAAGATTATTTAAAGTGAACGTAAACTTAGATTAATTAAAATATGTAATAAGCCATTCATTAAAAAGAATTGATTAATTAATATGCTTTTGATGTGGCTTAAGGTAGGGATAAAAGAGGGTGATCCTCTCTTTTTTTTCTCTTTATAAACACTTAGTAAGTGTAAACCAAGTGAAATGAAAGAAAACATTAAGTAAAACTTATAAATCAATTAAGCCATCCTTTCTCAAAAATTATAGCGCCTAGTTAAGACATACCACAAGCCTTTAATAGACACACCTTAGATTAAGTCACCACTTTTATCCTTATGTTAGAGTGCATGGTTTGATGTATGTTTGGTTTATGTATTGTTGTAGAATGGATCTTAGGGTATATGCTTAGTAGACTAGATGTTGCCGTGATTAGCCTAATTATATTTTCTACAAGAGATTGTGCTTAAGGGATGCTTAAAATAAATATAAATGCTCTCTTTTGAAGTTGCTTAACCCCTAAGCATAATCTAAATTAGGACATGTGGACTTGGTTACCCTTGTGCAGGGTGCTGAGTCTAAATTATACATATAACTGTTTGGGCTGTATGGTATGTTTAGCTAACACTTATCTTGCAGGTATATTTAGATTTACTTTTCAAAATTTTAATGTAATTTTGCATTAAGAATCAGGATTAGTGTTATGGGGATTAGGATGAGTGGAGGCTAGAAGGCTTTATCTAGGCCCTCGTGATGCCTTTGAAGCAAATCCAATCGAGGAATGAAGGAGACATGAAGAATGAAGAAATGAAGACCTCCATAACATTTATTTATTTGTAATTGAATTATTCTTTCATATATGTTGTATAAGGGTAGAGCTGTACCCATTTCTCTTTTCGGGTTATGGCTCCAGACCGCCAATTATTCTTTTACATTGGGTTTATAAATTATTTGATATTTTGTTTACAATTGCAAAATAGAAATGACATGTCTCTTTCTAGTTTCTTCATATATGGTGAATTAAGTGTGGCTTGGATCAGTTAGGCTCTTAGGAAAATTAATTTTTCTACCCCAACTATAACTCATAACCTCATTTAAAGCCTAGGTATTAAATCAAGATAACTAAAGATTTAGCACCCCTTAGCTGGATGTTGTATGCTTAATATCATGCATGTCATCTTGTTTCACTTTTCTAAGAGAAGGTTTTCATTCTTGCATGATAGGGAAGGCTTGACCTTTGAGGGTCTTCCCGTGGTGGAAAATACCTCTTTCTCTGATTTAGCCAATAACCTCATTTTATCATGCATTTAGACATATAAAATCCTATAGCCTTTGTCAAAATGAAGAGTCCAAAATTAAATAAAAATTGAAAAGATTTACATTAGACTAAGTCATTATTCATACCACTCATGCTCTAGTCTCTTAGGGAGTGGGTTTAAGGACTTTAGTTTCTTTCTAATAATAACATCCTAACCATCTTGCAAAACATATGACTTGACCACATGGTTTTAAAGTAGGAGGAGTTAGTTGGCTGCCACTCGTTATAAGTTCAGTAGTGGTGGTTTACCCCCTCTTGTGGAGGTAAACCATATACCCATCTTTGCTTATTTAGGATGTGCTTTGGCCCTCATAAAAGCTCCCTAGATTTATGATCGGTTACTATTTTTCCCTCATGCAAAAAGCATAAGTCTTCACCTCTTAGGCTTTTCCACAATCTTGTATTGTGAGATGATAAGTCTTAGCTTTCTAATAAATTTTAACTCAAACATGTAATTGTCCTTAATTTCAAACATATAAAGCCCAATCATAAGATAAACTAGAATGCTCACTAGGTGTCCTAGTATCATGAGCATTCCCTACTCATCTCCTTTGGCTTCATAATAAGTCTCTCCTTTTGATCTATCCCATTTGATTTTCTAACATAGCCAATTTATTGATAGTCTTATCTTTGAAATCTTTGGAGACAATAATTACCTACTTTAATCAAGAGTATTCTAAGAATTCACTTTTCTTAGGATGTAATTAACTATGGGGCTTGCCCCATCAGGCTTTAGAACGGCTTAAAAAAAATAACATTGATTTTATTTATTTTAGTTCAATTTATTTTGTTTAGGTTTTATTTCATTTAGGGTTTAGGTTTATTTTTATTTATTTTAGGTTTTTTTAGGTTTAAGTTTTTTTTATTTAGTTTTATTTTATTTATGTTTATTTTATTTTTATTTTAGGTTTAGTTTTTATTTTATTTAAGTTTTTTATTTTTTATTTTAGTTTAGGTTTTTATTTATTTTATTTTAGTTTATTTTATTTTTTTATTTTTTTAGGTTTAGGTTTAGGTTTAGGTTTTAGTTTATGTTTTATTTTATTTTATTTTTTATTTATTTTGGTTTAGGTTTTTATTTATTTTATTTTAGGTTTTTTAGTTTAGGTTTAGGTTTTAACTTTTTATGGTTTAGGTTTAGGGTTTAGGGTTTTGAGAGTTTAGGGTTTAGGGTTTAGGGTTTAGTTTTTGGTTTAGGGTTTAGGGTTTAGGGTTTAAGGTTTAGGGTTTAGTTCTAACTTAGGGTTTAGGGTTAGTTTAAGGTTTAGTGTTTAGGGTTTTTAGGGTTTAGGGTTAGTTTAGGGTTAGGGTTTAGGGTTAGTTTAGGGTTTAGGGTTTAGGTTTAAATTTTATTTAGTTTAGTTTAGTTTATTTTGTTTAGGTTTAGGTTTATCTTATTTTTATTTTAAGTTTAGGTTTTTTTTATTTATGGTTTAGGTTTTATTTTATTTATTTATAGGTTTATTTTTTTAGGTTTAAGTTTTTTATTTTATTTTATTTTAGGTATATTTTATTTTTATTTTAAGCATATTTCTTATTTTATTTAGGTTTTTATGCTTTAGTTTAGTTTAAGTTTTTATTTATTTTATTTTATTTTAATTTTTTTCCATTTTTGGTTTAAGTTTAGGTTTAGATTTAGGTTTAAGTTTTTGTTCAGATTTTTATTTTATTTTATTTTATTTGGGTTTAGGTTTTTATTTTTTTTTTAATTTTAAGTTTTATTTAGTTTAGGTTTATGTTTTCAGCTTTTTAGGGTTTAGGGTTAGTTTAGGGTTTAGAGTTTAGGGTTTAGGGTTTAAGGTTTAGGGTTTAGGGCTTAGGTTTTAGGGTTTAGGGTTAGGTTTTAGAGTTTAAGGTTTAGGGTTTAGGTTTTAGGTTTAGGGCTCAGGTTTTAGTTTAGGGTTTAGGGTTTTTATTTTTTTCTAACTAAGAAGAATTTCAGATTCAACATTTCTTTTTTTCAATTTCATCAACCAAGTAACACACCAAGTTTTGTAAGACACAAGTGACAACATTGATAATAAATGAGCATGCATAGAGCAAATCAAAACCCTGATAATTAGAACTATCTCTACTATAAGACACATTTCCATAAACGGTGGATCGTATTTTAGTTTTTTATTCCCATCAAGAACAAGCCTCTCAGTAGAGGATCCACCATCATATCCCCAATCTCTCCCTCCCACCACCATGGCTATAACCTCTTCCTCTCGCCTCCATAACCACCATTGCTTTGACCACCACCTCCATATCCACCAGCACTTCCAAATCCCCACCACGTGATAATCGCCTCCTCCACTTCTGCCTGATTTAGATGCTTTGGTTGGGGTGATGTTCTGTAGTTAAGGTTACCAATTCTTAGGGTTTAGGTTTAGGTTTAGGTTTATTAGGTTTAAGGGTTTATTTATTTTTAAATTATTTAGTTACTTTATGTTTAGGTTTAGGTTTTAGGTTTAGGTTTAGGTTTAGGGTTTAGGGTTTATAGTTTTAGGGTTTATGCTTTTTAGAATCTATGGTTTAGTTAAGGTTTATATTTTATGATTTATGGTTTAGTGTTTAGGCTTTAAGTTAAGGGTTCTTAGAGGTGTAGAGTTTAGGTTAGTTTAGGGTTTAGGGTTAGGTTTGGGTTAATTTAGGGTTTAAGTTTATAGTTTAGGGTTTAGTGTTTAGGAGTTTAGGTTTAATTTAGTTTAAGGTTTAGGTTTATTAGTTTAAGTTTAGGTTTAGGTTTAGTTTAGGTTTAAGTTTTAAGGTTTAGTTTTAGGTTTTAGGTTTAGAGTTTAAGTTTAAGTTTATAGATTAGGTTTAGGTTTTAAGTTTAGAGTTGAGCTTTTATTTAGGTTTAAATTTTGATATTTTAATAGAACAAAGGTTTAGTTTAAGTTTAAGGTCTTAGGTTTCTGTTTAGGTTTAGTTTAGGTTTAGGGCTTGGGTTTAAGTTAGTTTAGAGTTTAGTGTTTAGTTAGTTAGTTTAGGTTTAGGGTTTTAGTTTAGGTTTAGGTTTATTTTAGGTTTAGAGTTTAGGTTTAGTTTAAGTTTATAGTATAGGTTATGGTTTAGGGTTTAGGTTTAAGGTTTAGGGTTTAGGGTTTAGGGTTGTAGGTTTAGGGTTTAAGGCTTAGGGTTTAGGCTTTAGGGTTTGTTTAGGGTTTAGGGTTTTTAGCATTTAGGGTATAAGGTTTAGGGTTAGCTTATGGTTTAAGGTTAGTTTAGGACTTAGCATTTAAGGTCAGTTTAGGGTTTAGGTTTAGGTTTAGGCTTAGGTTTTATTTATTTTAGTTTAGCTTTAGGTTTATTTAATTTTATTTTAACTTTAGGTTTTTTTTTTAGTTTAAGGTTTTATTTTCTTTATTTATAGGTTTTATTTTTAGGTTTATTTTTTATGTTTAAGTTTTTTATTTAGTTTTATTTTATTTTATTTTAGGTTTTTTTTATTCTTATTTTAGGGTTAATTTTTATTTTATTTAGGTTTTTATTTTTTTTAGTTTAGTTTAAGTTTTATTTTATTTTATTTTAGTTTAGTTTTATTTTTTATTTTATTTCATTTTAGGTTTAAGTTTAGGTTTGGTTTTGGTTTAGGTTTTAGTTTAGGTTTTATTTTATTTTATTTTATTTTATTTTTGCTTTAAATTTTAATTATTTATTTTAATTTTAAGTTTCATTTAGTTTAGGTTTAGGTTTTAGGTTTTAGGGTTTAGGGTTTAGGGTTTAGGGTTTAGGGTTTAGGGTTTAGGGTTTAGGGTTTAGGTTTAGGGTTCAGGTTTTAGTTTATGGTTTAGGGTTTTGTTTTTTTTAATAGAGATCAAATTTAGATTAAATATTTCTTCTTTTCGATTTCATCAACCAAGTTTTCTAAGACACAAGTGACAACATAGATAAAAAATGAGCACGCATAGAGCAAATCAAAAGCCTAGATACTAGAATTATCTCTCTTAAAGACAGTTCCATAAACAACAGGATCAAATCACCATTCTTGGTTTTCCATTTCCCATCAGAACCACCCCGGCCTCTCGAGTAGCGGGATCCACCATCATATCCCGATCTCTCCCTCCACCACCACGGTTGTAACCTCTATCACTCCTCCCCCCTCCATAACCACCACTGCTCTGACCACCACCTCCATATCCACCAGCACTTCCAAATCCCCCACCACCATAGCGATAATCACCGCCTCCGCCACCACCTCCTAGATCTAGACTAAGTCTGGTTGACGGTGATGTTCCTACCGTTACGGTTCTGCCAATTCTTAGGGTTTAGGGTTTAGGGTTTTAGGGTTTATGCTTTTTGGGTTTAGGGTTTAGGGTTAAGGTTTAAGGTTTAGGGTTAAGGTTTAGGGTTTAGGGTTTAGGGTTTATGCTTTTTTTTAGGTTTAGGTTTTTTAGTTTAGTTTTATTTTTATTTTATTTTTTAAGTTTAGGATTTATTTTTTATTGTTAGGTTTAGGTTTATGTTTCTATTTTATTTTTATTTTTTTGTTTTGGTTTTAGGTTGTTATTTTAGGTTTATTTTTAGGTTTTATTTTTTAGTTTAAGTTTAGCTTTTTATTTTATTTTATTTTATCTAGTTTAGGTTTAGGTTTAGGTTTAAGTTTAGTTGATTTTAGGTTTAGGTTTTATTTATTTTAGTTTAGGTTATTTTTAGTTTAGGTTTAGGTTTATTTTATTTTGTTTATTTTTTTTAGATTTAGGTTTTTTTTAGTTTAGGGTTTAGGTGTTATTTTTTATTTATTTTTAGGTTTTATTTTTTAGGTTTATCTTTTAGGTTTATGTTTTTATTTAGTTTTTATTTTATTTTATCTTAGGTTTATTTTATTTTTATTTTAGGTTTAGTTTTTATTTTATTTAGGTTTTTTATTTTTATGTTTATTTTATTTTTTTAGTTTAGGCTTAGGTTTTAGGTTTAGGTTTTAGTTTAGGCTTTTATTTTAATTTATTTTATTTTTTTTTAGGTTTAGGTTTTAGGGTTTAGTGTTTAGGATTTATGGTTTAGGGTTTAGGGTTTAAGGTTTAGGGTTTAGAGTTTAGCATTTAGCATTTAAGGTTTTTAGATTTTAGGGTTTAGGGTTTAGGTTTTAGGTTTAGTGTTTAGGTTTTAGTTTAGGGTTTAGGGTTTTGGGTTTAGGGTTTAAGGTTTAAGGTTTAAGGTTTTCTTTTTTTCATTTTCAACAACCAAGTAGCACACCAAGATTTCTAGGACATAGGCGATGACATAGATAAAAAATGAGCACATAGAGCAAATCAAAAACCCTAGATAACTAGAACCATCTCTACTGTAAATAAAGTTAAGTAGCGGCAGTCGGATCGACCGTTCTTCAATTTCTTCATTCAAAACCACCCTTGCTCTCAGTAGCGGGATCCACCATCATATCCATAATCTCTCCCTCCACCACCACGACTGTAACCTCCATCTCTCCGCTCGCCTCCATAACTACCACTGCTTCGACCACCACCTCCATATCCACCAACACCTCCATATCCCCACCAGCACTGTGATAATTGCCGCCTCCACCTTCGCCTCCACCGTAAGATCTAAGCTGAGCCTGGTTGACGGTGTTGTTCCTGCCATCAAGGTTCTGCTCGTTCTTAGGGTTTAGGTTTATTTTTTATTTATTTAGTTACTTTAGGTTTAAGTTTAAAGTTTAGGGTTTAGGGTTAACGGTTAGGGTTTATGGTTTAGTATTTATGGTTTAGGGTTTAGGGTCTTAGGGTTTAGGGTTTTAGGGTTTAGGATTTAGGGTTAGGGTTTAGGGTTTAAGGTTTTTAGGGTTAATTTAGCA